>CM052027.1:3600000-3932500 GCA_028476575.1 Platygaster robiniae
GCAACCATGTATGCAGTAAACACTAGCGAAGAAGAAATACGATGCGTTAGACCAACTGTAGAACTCCACGAGGTCGAAATAATAAAAGAAGTCATGGAAGAAGGTGGAATATCGGAATTGTTTAGCGAGGACGAGAACATAGAGCACAAGGGAAAAGCAAACATCTCCAGGGTGTCAATGGAGCAATGTACAAGGGAACGTTGCAAAGAAGTCTTATCCAAACTTTATCTCTCTAACTTGGACGACATCGAAAAAAAGCACGTGAAAGAATTGGTGACAGAATTCCAAGATAATTTTCACTTGGAAGGAGAAAAGCTGGGACATACTAATGTCGTGTCGCACCGAATCGAAACGACGGACGAAATCCCTGTGAAGACGAAGTGCCAGTATCGTTTTGCACCGGTACAGCGCGAAGAAATAAGGCGCCAAGTGCGAGAGATGCTTAAGAACGACATTATCGAACCCTCAAATAGTCCCTACGCGTCACCAGTCTAGACTGTGCCAAAAAAACCAGGTGCCAATGGTGAGAGAAGATATAGAATGGTTATCGACTTCCGACAGTTGAACCTAAAAACCGTGAGTGACAATTTCCCACTCGAAAACATCGCAACATTGCTCGATTCGCTTGGAGGTGGAAAATACTTTAGTAAGTTTGACCTCGCGTCTGGATTCCACCAGATAACGTTGCACCCCGACACCAAGCATAAAACTGCCTTCGTTACAATGGATGGATTATACAAATTCAAACGCCTGCCATTCGGACTTAAAACAAGTCCAGCTTGTTTTTCCCGGATGATGAATCAAGTGCTGTCTGGACTAACGTACGTGGAATGTTTGGTGTACATGGACGACATCATCCTGTTTGCAAAAAGCCTAAAGGAGCATGCGACAAAATTCAAAAGATTGATGCAGCGGCTCAGAGAAGCTAACTTGGTTTTGCAACCTGAGAAATGTCAATTTCTGAAGAAAGATGTCGTGTATCTGGGTCACCACATATCAGAAAACATGGTAAAACCAGACGAAAAGAAAGTAGAAGCTGTCAAGAACTTTCCAGTGCCAATTAACGAAAAAAAGGTTAAATCATTTCTGGGCCTTGTAGGATATTTCAGAAGATTCATTCGAGACTTTGCGAAAATAGCGCACCCATTGCACCAACTACTGAAAGAAAATAACAAATTCAAATGGACCAACGAACACCAAACAGCATTCGAAACATTACGAAATAAATTATTAGCGAAGCCAATACTACAATTGCCAGATTTTACGAAGACATTTTCAATCAGTTGTGATGCCTCCAATTATGCCATAGGTGCAATGTTGTCGCAAGGGGAAATCGGGAAGGACTTACTGATCGCATACGCGTCAAGATCCCTGAATGAAGCAGAGAGGAACTACTCAACGACGGAGAAAGAAGCCTTAGCTTTGGTATATGCGGTGGAGCAATTCAGACCATACGTATTTGGTCAGAAGTTCAAGCTCCTCTCGGATCACTGTCCGCTCAGCCACTTGACAAAAACCAAAAAACCTGCCCCTCGCCTAATGCGTTGGAGAATTCAGCTTGAGGAGTATGACTACGAGATTGCCTACCGAAGTGGTAAAAGCAATGTCGTAGCCGATGCACTGTCTCGAAACCCAGTCGATCATGCTGATAAAATAGCGAGTAGCGAGGAATTAAATTCGTACAGTCAAAAATCTACCAAGAATAAAGCTAACGATAGCACTACCGAGAAATTCAATAAAAAAGATAAGACTGAAATAACAAGACCTGACAATACAGGGGGACAATCTGAGCCAATAACAAAAGTAAGGAGCCGATATATTTGGCAAACGTTGAGAAAGGAACAGAAAACTCGACAAACGTCTTAAACATAGAAAAAGCAACGCACCAGACTAAAAAAATAAAACAAAAAGATGTCAAGAAATTCTACAAAAATTATTTCAAAAACGATAGTGACGCCGAACCAGAGGATACCGATTTCGATATCAAGGACCACCTGCAGAAAAAGAAAGTTAAGAAAAAATATTGGATTTACGAAACAGAAAACTCCGATACAGAACAGAAAAAGGATCAAAAATTGAAGACATGCTGGGAATACAATACATCGCAGACAGAAACCGACGACCACGAACAAACCAACCAAACAGAGAACAAACCAATGCGGAAAGATAAGAGAAAAGCAAAGCGTCCTAACTGGACATACGAGCGGATTGAGTCGGAGCAATCCGCTGATAGCGAAAAGAGCTCTGGTATTTCTGGAATAAGAACCCGAAGCAAGCACAAGAAGAAACAAGAAAAAGAAATAAAAAAAAATCACAAGAAAGAAGAAAAATTCATAATGAGTGATGATGATTCGAATAAACAAAGAATAGAAAAAAACAAAAATTGCAAAATAACAGATAAAAACGACAAAATAATAATTGCTAGTTGTTCAAAAGACAATACTGAATCAGGTAGCGATAAGGGCATGTCAAAAGAAGAGACAGATAGTTGTATTGACATCGGTAACGATATCGAAAGGTCAGAATGCGAAGAATCAATACATAAGCAGATTAAATATGAAACAAATAGAACAAAAAAAATAAGAGAGAGCAGTTCTGAACATAGCAAAACGAACAAAAACAAGAAAACCGAACCCAAATTTGGAAGCTATACAGAAGTATCATTGATGGAAAAGGAAGAGCCTGGCGTAAGCGACACCGATGATGAAATGCTAAAATTCAGATTGGACCAGCCACGACCACCAGAAGAGGAAAACGAAAAGAGGGAACAAACAGAAAAGGACGGTAATCTAATCGTAAATAGAGAAACCCTCAAAAAAAGAAAAAGAGTACAAAACAGCTCATCAGAACTAACAGAAAAGGAAAACTATAAGAAGCCTGTCCGGAAGAAAGAAAGACGCGATTTTCCTACGGAGGAATCCATTCAGACATCGAGCGACGAAAGTGACGATTCAATCAGTAAGGCAAATTATGAGTTGACGCAAAGTGTAATAGAGGAATATTTTGAAAATAACGATTCCAAGAGAAAGGAACAACAAAATGAGTTAGCAGAAGAAAAAGAAGTTGAAACTTCAGCAGTCGAGATATCACCGAATGAAATAGAAGTTGGATGGAGATACGACTTCCCACCAGGAACCGGAATGACTAATCTCGGGAATACATGCTATTTAAATAGCGTACTGCAAGCATTATTTCACGTCCCAGCTTTCGCCAGCTGGCTATTAAACGTGAGAAAATGTATTGAGAGAACGAACGAGATTAACAACGAGTGCCTAATCTGCGCATTGGCAGAGACACTACAGTTGACCCACAAAGACACTAACAAAGCAACAAAACCCAGCAAAATTTACAGTATGCTTAGGAAAATTTGCAATACAATGGAACCAGGCAAGCAACAAGACGCACATGAATTTCTGTGTTTCCTTTTACAAGAGATGAAAACGGAATACGTTCAACGACACAGCGAAATAAGCGACACAAAAAATGTTATAGACGAGATATTCAGCGGCCTTTCGCTGACAGAGATAAAATGCCTTACATGCGACCATGTGTCTAGAACACACAGACAAGAAAGTCAATGGTGCATAGAAATAACAACAGCAGACAATATAAGCGAAGCCCTCGAAAAATATTTTGGAAAGGAACAAATAGAATACACGTGCGAGAAATGCGGAAAAATAGGCATTGCAACAAAAGAAATTACGATCGAAGAGGCTCCTTTAGTAATTTGTATACAGCTTAAACGTTTTGGCGAAGGAGGAGAAAAACTCAGTAAACATGTCCAATTTGAAGCTACTCTTGACGTCACGCAATACTTGTCACGCATAGAAGAAAATGAAAATGATAGCATTTCATACACAATGATGTCCGCGGTAGCACACGAAGGATCAACCCCGCAAGTAGGACATTACACAGCTATTGCGAGGACAGGACCAATGAAGTATTTCATCTTCGACGACGAAAAAGTGAAAAGAACGAACGCTCGCAAATTTAATAGTACGGAAGTGTATTTTGTATTCTACGAAATCAAAAGTGAAAGTAAAATTGCACTTCAACAAAGAAAGACAAAAGAAAGAACAGTAGAAAACGATGAGCCAAAGGACGAAAAGGCAATTCAAGAAAGAGCATACCGTTAATAAAAGAAAACCAGGGAATGGAAGGAAAATTTCGATTTTCTTGTAACAATGCAATAGAAGAGAATACAAATATAGCCTATTTTCTACCAAGTAGCGGCAGCCTTAAATCAAGTATGCTAAAACTCCTGAAAGAAAAAAGGTACATCAAGCCGACATCGTTGCTTGAAGAGAGCAATCTCGAACAGAAAAAAACTATCACAAAAAAAAGAGGAACAGATTATTTGATTGGGATAGTAGTAAAAGACTGGACAGAAAATCGCCCATCTAATAAAGATCTAGATGAAGCGGTACAAGCATTGAAAGAAGCAATAAGAAAAAATAAACTGATGAGTATCGCAATCAACTACGATCCGGAAATGATTCAAGGCGCAAGTTGGTCACAATTTGTTCAAAAAACAAAGATAGCGCTCCTGAATGAAAAAGTAGACATCATTTTCTGCAAAAAGATAATAACAGTACCACCAACAGAAAAGCGACAGCAACTTATAAGTGAAGCACACGGTGGAATATATGGGCATAAAGGTATGTATAAAACACATGCGCGCCTTGCTCCGGAATTTTATTGGATGGGAATGAAAGAGGAAATCGAAGACTTCGTGAGGGCATGCGCAGGATGTCAGATTAAAAAACTAACGAGAGTGAAAACAAAGATGCCAATGGTGCTAACGGAGGGAGGAACGGATGCATTCGAAAGATTGGCAATTGACATATACGGACCAGTTTCACTACCCAACCAAAATCAAACTAAATCACAGTATATACTAACAGCAATGTGTATGCTAACTAAGTATAGTTTCGTGATCCCAGTACAAAAAATCAATAGTGAAACGATAGCAAAAGTACTCGTAGAAAAAATTTTTTGCCAAGTTGGACCACCAAAATGCATCATTTCAGATAACGCGAAATACTTTACGAGTGAGATAAACGCAGAATTGGCCAAACTTTTTAACATAAAACAAATATTCTGTTCCATTTACTACGCACAAGGCAACGCGTCATTAGAAAGATCGCACATTGTTCTCACAGAATACCTTAAGTTTTTCATCAGTCAAGAGAAGAATTGGGTAAAATATCTTAGTTATGCGATGTGGGCGTATAACACCAGCAAACACGAGAGTACGTTGTATTCCCCATTTGAGCTGGTGTATGGGAAAAAATGTCGCTTAATCACATCCTTAACAACGGTTGACAGTGCAATAACTTACAACGAATACTTTTCAGAGCTGGCAGCCCGTTTGGAGGACTTAAGAGCAGACGCTGCAGCGAATTTGTTCGATTCGAAAGTAAGAGCTAAAAGATATTTTGATCGGAAGCTTAACATCCAACATTTTACAGAAGGAGACTTTGTTTTTGAAATGAAACCCGTAAAAAAGTCCAAGTTTGATGACGAATACCGTGGCCCATATGAAGTAATAAAAGTGAATAAAGACAAAAATTGTGTAACCGTTATCGACGACAAGAAAGAGAACAGAATTATACCGATGGCACGCGTGAAAAGAGCGCATTTTCCACGACCGAATTTTGAAAAAGCTGATCTTTGAGAAAGAGAAATAAGAGAAAGAACGCGTAGCATTCGTACATTCTGAATACATGAAACTTTATTCTACAGGGTAACCGCTAGCAACATCAGGGACAAGGCATTCGTGGTTAGAAAAATTGGACAGTCACCGGGCATCTTCCCCGAGAGAATAGGCACGCTGAGACTAGCTGCGGCAACGTGGAAAGTATTGAACCATATCAAATTCGGACATCTTACCTTATGGGAGCAAACGTTGCTCAATACAACATACGAAGCTCGACGAAGATGCTTGGAGCTGGAAGGAAATTGCACCACGATGGAGCTCTTCAACAACATAGGAAGTAAACTTATAAAGGCAAGCGCACGTTACGGCGAAATAAAAAAGACTTTAGCACCAAACCCACTAAGTAAGAAAAGAAAGCGAGCATTACTAGAAGTGATTGGCGACATTTACAAAATTCTGTACGGTACAGCAACTACAGAAGATATCGAAATGGTAAGAGAACTAATGAGATCGCAAAGAAATAACACAGGTACCTTGGCAAGACTGTTGGAGAAACAAACCCACTTGGTAGAAACAGAGTTAAACCTGAATAGACGTAGCATTGCAGAGATCGCTAATGTACTTCAACTACTGGACCAAAGGCATAATAACGCAACAAGAATAATAAACAGTTTGACGCTTGATGAAAAATTAGGCAGTCTGGCAGCAATTCTGGAAGCATATACCGTAAGTAATGAGCAAGATATAAAAAATGTTATCAATGCCATAATGTTTGCCAAAGCAGGGAAAATTCATCCAGACTTTCTATCATTGGAGACGCTACTCGAAAAGAGCCGAGAAATACAAATACATAAATTTGGAATGGAATTCCCAGTTAAACTCACACAAGGAGGTAGGATCGAACTGTTGGAACTCGCTGCAATACGGGTCTTCGGAACAAAAACAGCAATAATTGCAATCATTGAATTTCCGTTGCTACAACTGCAAAAATTCACCATGTACAAGAACCACAAACTACCCTCAGTACAAACTGAAAATATTGTTAAGCACGCGTACATCAAACCTCATGCTAAATACGTTGCTATTTCAGAAAACCATCTGACATACATTAAAATGGAACCATATGACCTTACGCAATGCAAAAAGCTGAACAACCAACACATTTGCGATAACATAGGAACCATTATAACGATCACCTCAGACAGCGAATGCGAAGTAAGAATAATAGCAAACAGAGGATACGAAGATTTCTCGGATTGTGACATACGTATCACTACACTGAAAGGCACCTACTGGCAACAACTATGTACCCGGAACGAATGGCTATTTTCATGTCAAGGAGAAGAAGTAGTGGACATATCGTGTGCCAATCAGGTTACCAAGCAAGTAGTATTATCTGGAATGGGAATCTTGGCAATCAACCAAAAATGTGCAGCCACTACAAGTACAGTAACTCTGACACCTATAAAACGAATAGAAACTGACATCGAAAATGAGATAGGAGAATGCAAGCCACTGAAGTTGAACGAACTGCTTAATCAAACATTTAGAGGAGAATTCAGAAAAGGCTTATTGGAAATCATCAACAGAACAGAGCTAACAATGATTACAGCAGATTTACACCATGCGTATACGGCAGACTTGGAATTTCGAGAGATACTCGAATCAGCAAAAGAAATCCAAGAAGAAAATAAGAGAGAGGATGAGTGGGACAAGGCTTGGAAAACTGAATCAGCATGGAAAATCGTAGGCCTAGTAGGAACAGTTTCAGGAGCCATTGGAATAATGTGGTGTGCCATCAAATATCTGCCTTTCACAAAATTTTTCGATGTAATGAGCATTTGGGACCTAATACGGTCATGCAAAAGACAGAAACGAACAGAGTATGGAGACAAAAGTAGTAGTTATGAAGAGGAAGAGAAAATTATGCCAATGCCCAAAATTAGGAGAAAAACTGAAGCAGAAGAACAAAAGATTTGTCTCATATCCGGAACCGAACTGCATATGCAAACCTTGAAAGCAGACGCGGTCAGGGTCAAAGAACGAGGAGAAAACGACGAAGAAATAGAACTAAACGAACCCCGAGGTATTAGAAGAGCAGACTGGAAAAGAGAAATAGAATATGAGAAGCCAAAACATCCATTCTACTAAGCAACTTATTAAATGCACATACTAACCGTCACAGGAATCTTAACTTCTCGAAACCAACACTCGGCACCAAGAGAAAAAAATACGCATCGAGGTAATGGCTGGGATCACTGGTGAATACTATTTTAAAATGTTAAAATGCTTTTAATTCCTACTTTCAGTTGTTCAAACCATATATAAAGGCTATTAATTTCTTACCTTATAATGTTTAATTCCTACTTTCAATTGTTCAAATCACATATGAATTGTATTAATTTCTTACTTTATTATGTTGAAATATGTTAATTTCAAATGTTAAAATGCTTTTAATTCCTACTTGCAATTATTCAAAGCACGTATATATTGCATTAATTTCTTACCATATCATGTTAAAAAAAAAATGTAAATGAAAAAATGCATTAAATTCTCACTATTAATTGCTCAAACCGCCTGTGACGCGTGAAAGTATGTTGAATTCTTGTCTTGATATGCTGAAGCGTGTCACTTGGATATGTTGAAATGCGTTTAATTTTTACTTTGATATGTTCAATATGTTACTTTGGAATGTGAAAATGCGTCCAATTTTGCTTTAATATGTTGAAAATGCGTTCAATTTTACTTCGATATGTTCCAATGTGTTACTTTGATACGTTAAAAATGCGTTTCATTTTTACTTCAATATGTTTTAATATGTTACTTTGATACGTTAAAAATGCGTTAAATTTTTACTTCAATATGCTTAGATATGTTACTTTGATATGTTGAAAATGCGTTAAATTTTTACTTCAATACGCTCAGATATATTGCCTTGATATGTCGAAATGCGTTGACTTCTTACTTGCGTTAAATTTTTTACTTTAAAATGTATCAATATGTTACCTTAGAACGTTAGAATGCGTTTAATTCTTACATTTGGATGATAAATGGCATTCATTGCGTTGAATTTTCACCGAGTATGTTACAACGCGTTAATTGGCCGACAATGGAACGTCGGATTTTGGTAGAGAGGGTGGAATGTCCAACGGACATCCTTATGTAATAATCATAACAAGAGAGATTTTTTTTTCTCCTTTAAAGTATCTTTTAAGCGGTACGCGAGGACGCGCACACCTAAGGGGGGAGGAATGTTACGTCCGTGCCGATAGTATTAGGCAGGTCGTAACAGGTCGTAACGGGTTGCTCGACCGATTCGTTCCCCTAAAAGTGTGGGCGTCACCGGTGTTTTAGATATAATATAAGAAAATTGTGAAAGGGAGGCGCCTGGATTTCGGGTGCTTTTGGCGGCGGCCGGTTGCGCGGGAGTTGTTGCGTTTTTCTCGTCGTCGGTCGGCGTTGTCGCGCCCTCACGTTTTGCGGTTGTCTTCGTCGTTACGTTGTTACTCCAGCCGTATGGTACTAATAAAAGTGTATAAGGAATCGAACCCTAGTGAATTTCTTTATTACTGGAAAATACCCTCCTGGACGCCTAAGGGGCCGGTTCGAATCCCGTGCATACCTCTTGGTATGCACGGGATTCTTTGATTATTGGACCACGCTGCCACGCTAATAACCCATACGTAACATACATAAAGAAGTTGAAAGTCAGTCCCTGGCGGACGGCCGAATTCCGTAATATGGTATGGAGCGGTATTCAGCAGAATTAGGCGAATGCCGTTCGAAAACGTCAATATAAAAACGACTTCGAGCTCCTTATTTAAGCCAGGAGACAGAATCTGATAGCTGTCCATGGTTTTTTTAAAATGTGGACTTTTAAAACAAATATTTTTCACAAGTTTGTAACTCTCTATAGTTTTATTGGCATTAATAGTTCTATTCGGCTTTATGACGAATTTTTTTATAAATGCATATAAGTTCGCCAAAAATCGAAGGCTTTTGAAGTTTCTTTTTTTAATGTTTGGTACAATTGTTAGTAGCTTTGATGGAAGATGTTTATAATGCCGAATCTATTGTTGTTGATTTTTTAATGAGCAATACATTAAAATAACAAATTTTGTCATTGTAGACAAATAATTTTTCTTCAAAAAATCATACATATCCCCGAAACATTTTTCGAAAAATTTAAACTTCTTGAAAAATTTAAGATAAAACCAAAATACCTTTCGATTTCAAAATAATAAATCGTTCAAAAAATCAAAATTTTCGGAAAATGAAGAAACTTGTAAAAAATGTGAAACCTTTAAAAAATGCAAATTTTTTAAATAATTGAAAATTTTTAAAAATTTAAAAATTTCCAGAAAAATTGAAAAGTTTATATATATTTTAAGATTTTAAAAAATATATTAAATTTTTTCTAAATTTGAAAACTTTTTTAGGAAATCAAAAACTTTTTGATTAATAAAAAATAAACTGTTTGAAAAATCGAACTTTGCGAAAAATGGAGAAACTTTTGGAAAATTTGAAACCTTTGTAGTATGAAAATTTTTCGAATAATTGAAAAATTTCTAAATAATAGAAAATTTTCTAAATAATAGAAAATTTTTCAAATAATTATAAATTTTCTCAAAAAGTTCCGAATATTTCAAAAAATTAATAATTTTGTAAACTATTGAAAATTTTTTAAATAATTATAAATTTTCTCAAAAAATTGCAAATTTTTCAATAAATTAAAAATTTGGTAAACTATTGAAAATTTTGCAATGAATCGAAAATTCTTCAAAAACATGAAAATTGTTTAAAATTGCAAAATCATAAATTTTTGCGTTTTATCACTTTTTTCAATGGCTTTTAAAGATGGACTCATAAAAAACACCTGTCAATACTCACTGTTATGTACCCAGGGGTTCGATTTTTCTATATCTTATATTATTTTTTATTTTATTTTTTAAACGTCTCATCGTATTTCATAAAAATTGAAAAGTTTCAAATCTGAAAAAATAGAATCGTTAAAAAGGAATATTTCAGATAATATAGTTCAACTATAAAAGTCAAAAATAGAAAAATCCAAATGCAATTAGATAAGTTAAATGATACGGCACATTTGTAAAGGCAAAAGTAGAAACGTTAAAAAAGAATATTTCAGATAATACAGTTCAACTATAAAAGTCAAAAATAGAAAAATCAAAATGCAATTAGATAAGTTAAATGATACGGCACATTTGTAAAGGCAAAAAATAGAATCGTTAAAAAAGAATATTTCAGATAACACAGCTCAATTATAGAAGTCAAAAATAAGAAAATCCAAATGTCATTAGATAAGCTATATGATACAGCACATTACCACTCATTATAAAAACATTTTTAAGCAACAATTCAGACAAATTAAGACATAAGTAATGAGCCTAACGATTGTGCAAGTATTTAGCGAATAGCACACGGTTTCAATATCCCCGCTCTTCTCGTGGAGGGGGATACGCACACGAAAGCATATAAGATGCGCGTTTTTGGAACCCAGAGGCGGCCCCCCTTTTTTTTTCCGAAACACGAAACCCTCCCTTGTAACTCTGCGTTGTCAACCTTTCTGCCAAAATTCGAGATTTTTTCCACCATCTTGTAATCAAATCTTGTACGAAAATTTTATAATCACGATTAAAAATCGTCTTGTAATCCCATCGTCTGAGTGGGAGTCTTTCGCGAGTGTTGCACCAGTGTCTCATTTATCAACTCCAGGAAAGGAAACTATGTAAGTCTGCGAATAAACAATTTATTATAATCGAAAGTTTTTGTCACCGAGTTCAGTTGATTTCACCCTGTTTCTCTCGAGATCATTCGCAAATTTGAGATACTTCTACTTGATTCGATTATGCTCCTTTGGGACATAACACTCACTTTTTTCGATACGATTTTTTTCACTTTAAGAAATTCCAAAGTATCAAATTCTGGTTCTTCGTCATTTATCAAACACTCCTTGATATCAGCTTCTTTATCATATGGCGGAAACCATGCGCCACTTCGATCTGCTTTCATCCAGTGTTTCAAAATGATGCGTACTACTTTGTCATCGAGCCGAACGACCTAGAAAAAATCTTCAGTAATATTACACATCCTGCAAAGTACATGGAAAATTACCATAATTTGTTTACAATGAAAGTATTCATTGTTTTATAGATGCTTCCGTTCTCCACAAAAATCAATGATAATTCAAAATATGCCGATTTTTGGAAAATCTGCATATCCAGCTCAAACTTATCACGACATTCAAGAAATTGACAATTATGAAAATTGTACCGTACTTGAGATAACTCGGGGTTACACTGGCAAAAGTTTCTCAAAAAGAAATATTACAAGTCTGTTTTACGGCTGATTGAACATTTTAATTATTTTACCTTTTTTTTTTGAAAACTCTGCGAAGAGGCGATTGATGTTTTAGGATAATTTTACACAATTTTTAAACATTTTCGTCCACGCACAAGAGAGACCGGGGAACACGTTAGAACACGATCAGCTTGCACCAGCTTGCACTGGTTCAACCATTGACAGCCATTGATCATGCCACGCCACAGCCTGCCACAGCCAATGCTGAACGTGTGCATGGCCCCGGCTGATGACGGAAAAAAATTTGGTGCTGTTGATGAATTCAGCGCGTTCAGATTTGAAAACTACATTGGTCAACTTGTCAAGCTTGTAAGAAAAGGGGAACTTCCACTTCAACAGATTCATTGAAGAATTTCGGAGACTCAAAAATTTTTAAAACTTCCTTTGAAGAAACACAACGATTGTATATTACGCAATCGTCATAGATTTGGTATTTTACCAAATGGATGTAGATTTTCTGCTCAATATGAAGTTTTGGAAAAGAGTGAATTCTGCATCAGCATCAAAGATCGCAAAAACAATTGCGTTTTTTTGCGGGACGGAAGTGCGATTGAGGTAGTCAATTTCGCTAGTGTTCAATGTGAGCCTTACGTTATTGGTAGAAAAATAACTCAACTGCGTAATTTATACTCGATTCCAATTTCATCTGCAGACTTTGTTATGAACATTGGCGAAAGAGGGCATGAAATTAAATTTTGGCCTTGTGTGGATATCGTTGGAAAAATAATGAAATTGCCATGGTATGATAGATTGATCGCGACTTTTCCCATCCTCCACACGACTGTCGAAAAGTAAGGGCTGGTTTACTTAAAATAAAGATATCAATGGTTTCGGAAAAAATGTACATGCAAAGTTATGAATATGCGTTAGTTAAAATATATATTGTATTATGTATGTTACAATAAGTTGGGTACGCGCTGGTACGCGCAGCGTATTTTCGTAATACATTATAATTGTATACAATATATATGCATACATAAACCAACCAATATGTGTTGAAAATGTTAGATGTTTTTTTTTAAATATTATGTCTCCCAAGTAAAGAAAAATAAAAAGTTTAGACAAACAATCAAATGACGAGCGCGCACACACGCACACAGATATTTATTAACAAATGTAATATTTCAGCCAGAATTCAGAAAAATTTATGGAGAAAAGTAGTCGAAAGTTATTTAGTGAAAGGTTTCTGTATCATTACATTTCGAAGGTGACAGAAACATTTCTTATAACATTGTGTTGAAACCTATAGGGCGTAAAATCTTTCAGCCAGAATTCAGAAATATTTATGCAAAATTTGTGGAAAAAGGTAGCAGAAAGTTATTTAGTGAAAGATTTCTGTATCATTACATTTCGAAGGTGACAGAAACATTTCTTATAACATTGTGTTGAAACCTATAGGGCGTAAAATCTTTCAGCCAGAATTCAGAAATATTTATGCAAAATTTGTCGAGAAAGGTTGCAGAAAATTATTTAATGAAAGATTTCTGTAACATAACATTCCGAAGGTGACAGAAACATTTCTCATAACATTGTGTTGAAACCTATAGTGCGCAATCATTCACTATAAGTATTTCTACAAGGTTTCAACAGAAACATTTCATCAGACATATCACAGAAAGTTTACATATGTAAAACTTCTGGAATAATTCTTGTCAAATCATTCTAAAACATTTCTCATGAAACTCTGATGAAATATGAAAACACAACGTTTCAGCTACATTTCTGAAATGTTTCAAAAAAATTATACATTTGAAATATTTCAGAAAAACTTTTCCTAAAAGTATTATGAAATATAATAATGTATTTTTTCAGAAACGTCTCCGAATTGTTTCGAGTGAAACATTTCATTCATATGATTTCAAAAAGCATTCAGAAATGTAACAAATGAAACGTTTCATTTGTAATATTTCTGAACTATTACAAAAAATTCTGAAATATTACATGCCGAGTGGAGACATAAACGCGATAAACACTATCGAGCACAATATCATTTTTACTTTTGATGATATCATTTTTACTTTTGTCTAAATTCTTTGACTTAGTCCTATGCACAATTCCAATTCATTCTTCTTATAATAGACGCACGAATTCAAAGCTTACAAGGAATATCAGATAAAATTTTACCACATACTTGGTTATTGAAAAAAAGTTATATATCTTTAAAATCGCAGGGGGGGCAAGCAATGATCTAAGGGGAATATGCCCCCTTTGACCTCCCTGGCTACGGGCCTGTTTTACCGTTCAACGCCTTCCAAAATGTATGTGATTAATAACTGCGAATATCGATATCGAAAACATGAATCAAAACATTTTATCTATTTAAATTTTTTGTTTTATGGGATCACGATCGTATGATTCGTAGGAACCTTTTTCACCGTTTGCAGTGACAAATGGAAAAAAAACTATAGTAAATCAATATTTGTGTTTACCAACAATGAACAGTATTACCGGAAATAATATGTTTCGAAGTATCGTGGAGTAACTATACTATACTCCACGTATAGTATATTCGTATACACTATGGTATACTTAATTATAGTATGATATACACTGCTCGATCTCAAAATGGACCATCCCGAAACGGACATATTCCAAATCGGACAAAATTTCGATCCCAAATCGGACGAAATTTCTTCTGAAAACAGGCAAGAAATCGCAATCTGATTGGCTCTCAGCTGAAGAGGTTATGTTTACAAGAAGCATGACAATCATACTGCGCAAGCGCGGCAAGCGCTGCCCATTTTCAGATCGGAACCCCCACTCCGATCACGTCGTTTTGGGATTTATTCAGGATTTTTCTTCGTCCATTTTGAGATCGAGCAGATTACTACACGGTACTTCACTCTGCTACAGCGAAGTCAGGTCAGTCTCGCCACTCTCGGGAAAGTACCTATGGAAAACAGGATCATGGAGTCTCGCAAGTCTCGCAATGCAGTTCCCAAAGTATCTCGAAATTTGAAAGTTTCTGAAAAATTATTGCTTTGGGCCAGGAGAAGTAATAATATTTTAGATTCAAAAGAATAGCATCGGGTGCAGAGCAATACGCTTTGCGAGACTTTTGAACTTCACGATAATTCAGATAAATCGGCGTTACTCTGCGATACTCTGAAACATTTTATTCCATGAAGTGCGCCGCAAAGTGGCACGCAGTTAAACTCAAAAAATTTGATTCACAAGCTCTTGTGTTTTTAACTCTATGCTTGTGATGAAGCTGTTGATCCGCGAGTAGTTGTGCCCTTTACTTTTATAAGTGCATTAGAAATTTTGCATTCGGCGTACGTAGAGCATGAGTAAAACCATGGAAACAAATATGGACCCTAGTAGAAACGTGTACGTTAACTTCATATAAACATCAATAACGCAGTTTATGTAAAGTTTACATGCCAGTGCATCCGCAGGTAATAGTACCAATATTGCTTATCAAGTGGCTAAGCAGCGTCTTTTCATGCGCGATGGCATAACGCTGTCGGAACGAGAAAATAGGCGATGAATAATCTTAGCTCGAGATTATATACAGGGACTTATATATTAGGCCCTATCATTCCTTTGTATATTCATGGAATAACTGAATTTTCTCTAAATTTTTGATTCCACTTTTAATGGGATTGATCAGATTGATGCAAAATCAGAAACCACAGTTTTCCTTCCAATTGGTTCGTTACGTTCAAGTAACGAACTTCGCGCTCCAAAAACAGTCTTTTTTCGACATCTATGATGTCATGCTTCCTAGTTTCATAAATACGACTTCACGAGTTTCTGTACTATCTATTACGACCACGAATTAGACATGTGTGAAGAATGTATGTCACATAAATGTAACATGCATGCTCCCCACTCTGGAACATGCATTTGCATTCTCAACACAGCATGTATGCTACATGTTTCAACCACGCAGTACACAGGCATGCTAGACATATGTATTACATGAAAAAAAATAACGATCCCATGCATGGTTCATATGCCTGTACCATGCATGTAAAAACATGAGTGGAAACTATCTGCAGATCCTGCATGACACATGACACCTACATGTAGATTACATGAATGCTACCCACACATGCTCCATGCATGGATCTACATGCATGGTGCATGCATGTCACACACGTGTCACTTTTCCCCGGGTAACTTCCCCTTTCGTTTTGTTTCGTTTTATGCAACGAATTCTGTCATTTTTTATAATATTCACCAGAGCAACCTAAGTTACGTACTTTGGTGGTAGGGGAAAAGACGTGACTGATCGGAAAAATATCTGAAGCTTCTAGAATAATCCAACAAGATCAAGATAAGGGAAACCACCAAGGCCAATTTAAATTTAATTATGTGTTCGAGTATTAGATTCTATTAAATAATTTATCAAAATTAGCGTTTAAATTTAAAATATTAATCTGTGTATTTAAATTCTCTACGTTTTAATAAAAACCGTTTCAGCAATTTGTCTTTTGTAATAATTTTTTCCCAGATTTCAATTCTTAACATTTTTCCAATCAAAATCATGATTTTTTTTGTATGCGATGATTGGTTACGACGTTGGATGTCGTTTTCATGTATCTTATGTTGCTCTCATGCTCTTTTATTTTTGTTTTTCATTTCCTTTTAGTCCCACCAATATTTATACACAGAATTACAATTTTTACATTTTAATACATATAACCTTGAATAGCTTCCTTCGCGAGTTTATTTTCCTTTCTTTTATAATTTTAATGTTCATTTTGTTTTGAGCATCAAAAACTGTTTTCGAAACCGTATCTTTTATTATTTTCGAGAAAATTTTCGATAAGCCATTTATGTACGGTAGTGATATGAAATTATTCGTACCTTCGAATTTCAATTTATTACTTCTTCCACCAGAAAATTCAATACTTTTCAACCTTCTTTTAAACTGTTTATCTATGGTTTCCTTATGATAATCATTATTTCTCAAAATCGTTCAGACAATATTCAGATTTTGTTGATGAAAAACAGTATCAGCTAATTTTATCGCTTTATCAACCAAGTCAAATATCATTTGAATTTTCTGTGATATACATACCACATATACATAAGCAGTATCATCACGTATGATTTTCTATTCTAAAAAATCTATGCTACCTCTATTTTTAATTTCGTATGTAAATTTGATTCGATCATAATAAGATTTGAAAAAGTTTGAAAATTCAACACCTTTATTTTTCAGAATAGGTGTCAAAATATCATCAACAAACCTTAAATAAAAAATGGGTTTGTAATCTAAATCACTCAAGCATTTTTCTTCCTAGTCTTGCATAACTAGATCAGGGACTAACGGAGAAATAGGACGACCTATTAGAGTTCCATAAAATTTGTTCGTAGAAAAAAGAAAAAACTACAATAAAGAAATATTGAAGAAAGGAGAATGTTTAAATTATTCAAGCCTAAACTAATTGGATACCAAACTTCTTCATTCACAACATTAACTTCAAGGATCGGTTTCACAAAAATCTAAAATAATTTTATTCATCGTCTTTATCCATTTTCATCAAACAAATGTATATGATGTATATGAACGTGTGTAATAACTAAGTACCTTAGTTGTGCCATTTACAACTTTTTTTTCGATTAGACGGCTGAACTTTAAAGTGGCAGCTGAGACACGATGCTAACAGTATTTTACAGATAGAGTAAACGCGAATTTCCTCAACATTAATTTTTTCGTCTACTAACTGACAACATACAGTAGAAGCAACTAAATCGTTTTTACTCTGTGAGATAGGGATGGGAAACTATCGATAATTATCGATAATTATCGATAGACGTTTTGTCGTTCAGTTGTCGATAACTTTTGAGCTTAACGATAATTATCGATAGTTTTTGACCAATGAAACAAGATTTTTTACACATTATGTCGGTACCGACCAACTTGTGAAAACTGGCTGAATGTATGTGAAATCGACGAAGTGTGACATACGAAACATCAAAACAAAAGACCAAACTAAACATTTCGGAAGCATGCAAGTTGTCAGGATTTCGAGTCTAGACGCTAGAACACGACTTTTGTCACAATAAAGTATGTTAATTCCTTCATTTTCAGCCTAAAGTTATTAATTTATAATTGAATCGTATTTTTGACACTCGAATTTTTTTCTTGTCATCTTCAGAAAATTATAATTTTGTGCACTTACTACAACTTTTTATATTATTGTTGCACTTTTCTCTGTTAAATAAATTCATAAAACTATGAGTTTCGTATTTTTTTACATCCTTCAGCGAATTGAAAATGATTTTTAGTATTCAAAAAATTTTGATCCTGTTTTCGCAGAAGTAAAAGAACAAAATATGATGAATGACAGCTGCAGCAGTATTTCCAGTAATGGAAGCTGTTTCACAGCTAGTCCTTAAAAAAACAACGTCAAACGACATTGAACTTCAGTTCAACGTTGAACTCAAAAAATAATGAGCAAAAAAAGGCGCCGTTGCCCTTGATGTTACGAAACGATCAATCAGCACGTCTGGGTGAAATTTATTCTTCCTATAGTCATAAATTGTTTTTAAGTGTTGAAATGAATAGAAAAAGAACGAAAAACTCGATCCAAGATACTCACTTCCAAGTCGCAGAACTTAACGCGACACCTTTATCAGTTCCGCTAATAGCAGCACAATGAAACATTTAGACCAAGTTTTGTCAAACTCAAAATTAGTCTCACCTTTCTAGTAAAAGTAAAATTTTTCTGTTCGTGTTTTATATGAATCTACGTTTCTGATTCATAGACCTCTGGCAATTACATTTGATAGGTGGAGCAGTATCACTCATCAGCACTATCTCACGGTCACTGGACATTTTCTGGAGGATCAAAAATCAAATGGTGCCATGTTGGGTTTGATACAAATCCCTGAAAGCTCGTCTGCCGAAGAATCAGGAAAATTGACAATAGAGGTGCTGAATCGTTTTCCATCTCTGAAAACGCGCAGCATTGGCGAATCTGAAAATCCTGCAGTGCTGGAAAAGATTCGAAAACCCTAATCTTTGGTTTCTGCTGTGACGGATCACGCTGCACACGTAACAGCTGCATGCAGGGAATTAGGGGTATGAATATATTAATTTGTTTTCATGCATGCCCTTGGATAAACAATATTTTTGTTATAAAAGTGAGTAAATAATGATTCAAAACAAACGATTCTTACAGGTTGACAACATGCATTAAGCGGCTAATGCGATTTAACTGGTCATCAACAGTGCAATCTTAAAAACTCGAAGAACTACTGAGTTGTCAACATGAACCCCTGCAGGCGATACTAAACAGTAATAAATTTTTCATCTTACGCATTTTATTTCATTTTATCTAAATTTTTTCAAAGCAATCAATTTTGCAATTTCTTATAACGAATATCTATACCAACCAAGAAAATTTTAATTCTAACAACAGTATAAGAAAAATTGCATATAAATCTGTATCTGTAAAAAATGAGCCAAGTTAAACTTGTATTTAAAAAATGAACAACAAAATTTGGCCCTAAGTTCAACAGCGGAAAAAAAGGATAATAATTTTCGACTCAAGTCGTAAATATCTTTGCTTCTTTCCAGGCTCTTTGAAGACGATGAGGACGAAAATGTTGATGAAGGTTTCGTTTACTCGATTCTTAAAAAATGCAGAAGAGTGTCGACAAACTTCCACAAGAGCGGTTCGAGTGCGATTGCATTGGCTCGAGAATTGGAAAAAAATAATATGTCGTCTGTTGTTTTGGTTCAGTCAGTTTCCACATGATGGAATTCCAGTTATTTGATGCTTCAAGGCATTTACAAAGCAATAGATTATATTATCATTGTCATCACTAAAACATCCTGCAAAGTTCCCTCCTTCAATTCAACTGAAATTGCCATCATGCCTGAGATCTTGAGAGTTAAGGAGCCTTTTTTAGAGGCCACGAATGATTTGAGTGGGCAGAATTATGCGACGATGTCGCTCATTATACCCCATACAAAACTCATTTTTGAGGAAACTTGCTGCCATAGAAACGAGCATTACATTTTCAACTGTAAAATGTTTTCATATGCTGCTCACTCTTGCTAAAAGAGAAAGAATGCTGAAATACGAGTTGTATTCTATTTCAGCGTGAGTATGTGAACAATGAACCAAATTTCATAATTTTTTAAATATTCTAACCCATGATGATTGTTACAGAATCTCAACGCTTTTGGACCCACGGTTTAAAAGTTTTGGATTATCATCTGAATCTCACCGTTATGCCGAAGAATCGATCAAAAAAGAATTGCGGGATTTGATTTCGCAAAAAATAGTGGCGAACAGAACGAAGTTTGCAGCCTCCCAATCTTCTGCGCTGGCAACATCTGAAACAACTCAAAGTTTTATAGAAATTCTTATGTATGACACAAAAGCATCTCTACACTAAAAAAAAAAAAAATGAATACGTCAAGCAACAAAATATCTACAATGTACAATAAATGATTTAGGATTGGAAAGACATAACGAAACATGATTCACACAAAAAAAACAGAATACAACTTACAATGAACAAGTAAACATATACAATAAATAAAAGTTACAAACATACAAAAAATAGATTAAACAAATACTAAATACGTGACTAACGTGACATCGATCTTTGAAAAATATTTGAAGAGATCAAATGCGATAAACTTTGAATATGTCTAACATTGACAATTTCTTCCAGGGTCAAAGTTCACCTTTCTTCATAAACATCGGACCTAAGTAACAACGACGAAAATACCTAGTTCATCGCAAGCCATTGTTCATCTCAATGCATTCATGGAGGAAGCCATTTTGCTAAAAACTGCAGACCCAATCGACTATTAGGTACGGTACGAAAATTGCAACGATCTCAAAGAAATCACTTTAAAGTATTTGATCATTCCGACTACTTCGGTGCCATCTGAACGTGCGAATTCAATAGCCGGCAATGTAATCACAGAAAGAAGATCTCGTTTGTCACCATTAGTTGCAGAACGACTTGTATTTTTACATGATAATGTTAAATACTTTAAGATGTGACTAGATACTGTGGCGCGCTACGCGCATTGATTTAACATGTATTTTCTTATTAGCAAATAAAAGCCAATTGTTAGGTGAAGTTCAAATCTTGACTCCACACATGTTTCGAACCACTTTCACATGGTCATGCAACTGTCATTTGAATTCACCCTTATCAAAAAAAAAAAAAAAAAAACAATGACGATTTCGATTCTCATAAAAAAAAAAACAGATTTTTTTCATGTTTTCAACATTCGCGAAAGAATTTCATTATTTCTTCAATCTTCATTTTTGAATGCATAAAAAATTAAGGGAAGTTATCGATAATTATCGACAACTCGTTGAACTTATCGATAGTTATAAATAATCATTTCTTAACGATAATCCCATCCCAACTAGGTGTCGCCCTTGCGAAAAGTCAAAGTCCGATGTTTTGATGTTTTAAAAACATATGGTTATGTTGCCCTTCATAAATGTACGTCGTTGTAATGTTTCATGAAATTACATCAGAAAACTTTATTCTTTTTTCAAACAATTCGAAACTATTCATCAAACTCATCGTTTGATAAATAATTCTCCATCCTGCTATTTCGTAAAAATATGATTAATAAGAACCTTTAAATGATTTCTCCATCCTGCTATTTCGTAAAAATATGAATAAGACACTTTAACGATCATTACTGCTATCACATTCCGTCTACTCGATTTCCTTTTGGGTTTTCCCGCCGACGATAGGCGCCAATTGCGACTTGAAATTTAGTGTATAAAAAGACGCCAGTCCCAACAAGCAGTTAGTGCGTTTTTTCCCGTCATTGAAGTAGTCTGGTCTTATCATAATTGACTGACGCGTAGAATACGGAACTCTTGTGCGTGTTTAAACAATATCGATGAACTCCTGTCTCAACGTATCATATATTGAATACGGAACTTTTGCGCGCGTTTGAACAATATCGCTGAACTCTTGTGCGCGTTTAAACAATATCGCTGAACTCTTGTCTCAACGTATCATATATTGAATACGGAACTCTTGTGTGTGTTTAAAACAATATCGCTGAACTCTTGTGTCAACGTATCATATATTGAATACGGAACTCTTGTGTGTGTTTAAAACAATATCATAGAACTCTTGTTTTAACGATTACAACAATATTTAATTAATTGTGGAACCCGTGTGTTTTTGAAACGATTTTGTGTTAAATAAAGAACTAAAGTGTGACTTCGACGATTTCTTAATCACCGGAACGCCCCCCTAAACATTACATCGTTTTTAAGGTTGAAGATGCGTTGGTGTTGGTGAGTGTCAAATGTGTCCAACAATGGCGACCAGTGGTGACCTGACATGTGACTGCATGTGACAAATAAAAGGAAAAACGGGAAAAACAGTAAAAGCAAGTAAAAGGAAATTCTAAATCTTGAGTTTCAAACGAATTTTGGAAATAAGTTTTTCGTACCTAACTGAAAGTGTTTCGTACCAAATTGATAGTGTAACCTCACCCGAAACATGGGCCCTGCAAAAAGGTGTTATTTTCTATGGTAATATATATGGAGAGCTATATCGAAAAGCTCGGTCGAACTTTCTTATCGGGTAAAATATGACAAGATTTCGACCGCTTTTCTTTTCCCGAGAATTTTACATTATTACAGAAAAATTCAAGCTTTTATTGAAGATTAACTTCAGCAACGTTGTTTTGGTAATACTTGAGTTTAATCACTTTTGGATATCTAAAGCGAATATTTATAAAAAAAAAAATGCTAACCCAGAGGGGATCTTACTATTATTATTTTTTTCTTTTTTTTTATCTTTTTCATTTTTTTGTGACGAGCGAGCCGCAGCCAACCAACGTTGATAATCCAAAATAGAGACAATGTTCTTCCCAACGTTGAATCGTTCCAAATTCCTGATATGTAGATGGCCAGCCTTAACCCACTCGTACAGAGAGGACCCCAATAAAAACTCAGCTTAAAGTGGGCCCTCAGGTTGTTTTAAGAAGAGCAACGGTAATATTCGAGAAAGAATAACAAAGATTTATAAGTTCAAAATCCAGCAAAACTGGAATTTGTATTCTCAGATCAAACAAATTACAATTATTATTCCATCACAATAATTTCTGCTTCCATTGCAATATCCCCTGATTTCTTTACAATATCTCCAATCCGTTCACAAACATCAATCAAAGCTCAATTCCATTGCAACAATTTCTGATTCTATCATTATATCATTAAAATAATAATAATGTCTCCTATCAAAATGAAACAATAAACTCGGGCTCCGCCAGCATCTCAAAACCAAAACTCCCCCTTTTCGCCCAATTCCCTCATCAGTAAAGAAAAACTATCGGGTTCAGTAGTTTCTTGTATACGACCCTGTGGGTCAGAACCTTCCCCTTGCAATCCCGACGGATCTTATAATTCCCTTTCCCGAAGATCCAAAAGACCCTGTAATTCTTTCTCTCTAATGTCCTGATTCAATTTGAAGTCTTGCCCTGTTCTACAAAACTTACATACAACATGTATATGCTTATCTAGAGATGCCAAAGGTATACCAAACAAACGTGAAGCCTCTCTAGCAATTATTCCATCCACTTGTTCCCAGGCACTCTCCTTCTTAGGATGTAATTTCCTCAAAACTCCAAGCCGATTGTACAAGTAGAGTGCCCCCCTTTTTTTGAAGATTGATCTGTTAGCACTTAGTTGAATTCCTTTTCTCTTCGTAACGTTTTTGACAGCCCATAATAAATCTTCTACAAGTACCACTGGAAAATGACAAGTAAGTCCATCATCACTCTTAAGTTAGAATTTTCAATCAATTTAAATAATGAGGTGCTCGAATTCAACGATTACTAAATCCGTTATCTACAATTTGAAAAGATATTTCAAAACAGTTACTAATATTTTCGTTGTCTTATTAATTATTCACAAAGGTATAAACATCGAACTGTCATTAAAGATGAGCGTAAGTCAATTTAGCATTTTATCCATTTCTCAAAGTAATCCATCGATCTGATAACATTAAGTTAGTCACAACGTTAGACATTCCAAGTAATCCCAAATCCGCGAGGTACCCTTCCAGGTTAATATGGAAGCAACCTTAGTAGAGATAAATCTCTACTCCTGGATGGCGGTTCGGGTAATTAGGAATTGCTTAGTTTTCACAATAACACATGGTTTACAGATATAAAATGTTGTTACGTAAATAAATATTCACTCTTGTTAAACCGCGTAGAAATAGGATTATGGGCCTGAAACAAAGTTCCTGCTTTGCTCCTATTTCCACTTGGCAATGATGGGGTCTGTGAAGTCGTCGTGAGGTCGGACTTCTTTAAGGACCCGCCGGGGATAGTTCCGTTGTCCAGGACGTCTTTTTGGACTCTAGACTTAGAGAGTTTCTTTTTCGACGTTTGACGGTAGAATTTCTCCAACGTTCTGGCAAAATTAGCGAGCTTATATACCATTCCGAATTCGAAAAAGAATGGTAGAGGGGTAAATGATCGTCTTCCTTTTTGTCCGTTTTTGAACATTTTTCATTCGTTTGTATCCGCTGTCAATTTACATGTTATCATCGTCTCATCGATACGAAATATTTTTCGTCCGGTTGTTTCCTCTATTTAGATTGTGGAATGTAATTGCTGCCATTTCGTGAAGTCTAATCGGTCTTAAAAATGTCGGTCGTTTTCTGATAAGGATGTATATTGAATTCGTGTTTATGAACCTGTACCGAATTCTTGATCTATATTATATTCAATTTTATTTAAAAAAAAATAAAATTAAATCTCATAGACGAGCGGTCAAACCCTCGCTCCTTACATTTTTCTTCTTCTTTTTTTTTCAAATTTGTACAAAACTGAGTTTGTGTTCATTACCCTGTGTTTTTCTTAAATGAATAAATTAGTTGTACGTTGTGTGAAATTGGAAGAAATTCCTAAGTTTGCAAGTGTTTTTTCAGAATTTTAAGGGTTCGATTTGCCACTTTTCTGTAAAAACCTATGTGAAAATGCCGAATAACGTAGAAATTTTTTTCCCGAATCAAATTTAGTTAGCCCGCGTAAATTTGAAAGAGAAGTGATTGGTGATCTAATCTAATTAAAAAAAGTTTTTCACAACATACTGTAATAAGGGATAAACCATGCTGTACACCTTGAAAAAAATATTCATTAATTACATAGCTCAGTTTTTTGCCTCTCTTTTTATCAGAACTGTTCCAAATTATTAAGCGAGGAATGTAGTTGACATGAGAATGGAAGTCATTAATTATACTTGTTCTGTAGCGAAATGAAAACTGCGTGCTGTGTAAATTCCAAAACCTCGGTGCCACACTTTCGTGTGGATATTTACATTGGCTGGACGATACAAACTTTCACTATCCCAATGCATTGCAAAAAGCGATCGAAGATGGAGAGACCCTTTACATTAACTGGCCATTATGTGAAAGCCACTCCCCCGGCATAATAGAGAAAAAAAAAATAAATGCCTCGTGGAAAAAGAAGACCGTGAAAATATGAGCTGAGGGAGGTACAGTATGTTATAATTTATTACCCTTTTCTCCATATAATTGACGTCTCCAAACCAGGAAGCCATTTATGTGGTTTTCTATTAAGTTTGCGTAAACATGTCTGTAAAATAAAGTAACAATTGCGTATTACTTGTGGAATTTTTTCTCACAGAATGATTTAAAATTTACACCTTTTACATATGTTTTCATATAAATTATTCCAGGCATAAATACCAGGTAATATTAATTCACGTATTTAAGCCCCACGAAAATCAATGCGATTTTTCAAAATCACATGAAATATCTCATTAACCATCTTAATATTGTTGTACGTCAATTGAGGGGGACATAAACAATGAGGGTGCAAGAAATAATAATTCATAAATTCACTTTTAAGGACTCATGAGGAGTCGTTTATTTTAAGAACAATATATATTTACAACGAAGTTTTACATTTACATTCTATTCGTAATAGTTTTCATCGTGTAGTTTTCCCGCGTTGAGCGATTCCTTCCTCGCCAACCTCAGAAACGTTTAGGAAAAAATCTCGCGTTCACTACAAATCTTCTGAGGGTGATTAGGCCGGAGCCGAGAAAGGCTACACGGCACGAGGAAAACGGGGAAGACCCTGAGCCGAGAAAGGCTGCGACGGGTTGAGACAGGAATTCTAAAGTCGAGGAAAGCTTCAACGGAAAAAAAGCCACAGCTGAGGAGGCTCGGTGGCTAACCAGAATCGAGGAGGCCCAACGGCAAAGTGCGTTTCTTGTGTCGCGTGCGGTCCCTGAAGTACCTTGCTGGCTACGATCAGCGCACCAATCAGGGCGTCTGATCATTTTTTGCCCCCGGCCGCGCTTATCATCCGATAAGGCAGCGTGGAATTTTTCCATATTCTCGGGAATGCTAAAACGGTGTTTATCTTCCCGTACCGAAAAAATATTAATGTTCACGGGTTTTTCCGGCCTACGGCCAACGTACAGCAATGTATAGTCAGAAAAATGTAAAGAAAATATAGGAATAAAATTGTATTACTTATATTTTATATTACATTATATTATATTTCACTTTATTATTTTTATTTTCTTATACAGGGTGTTCTACAGTCACTGCCCAATAATTAACAGTTCGATAGTTCGTGAAATTTGGAGACGATTTTTCACAAAACTCAAAATCAAAAAAAATATTTGAATTATAAGTTCAACCAATCAACGCCCTCCCTCCACAATTATGGATGAAAATCGCAGACCGAAATTCGCCGAAAATTTTCTCCACATTTTTATAAATCGAAAAGTCTTTTTTTGATTTCCACCGAACTCAAAATCGAAACAGATGTTTCAGTTAAAAGTCAAACAAATCTGATAGATTAAAACTTCTAACTCACAAATATCTTTTTTGATTTTGAGTTTTGTAAATAATGGCATAGAAATTTTCGACTCAGAAAAACATGGAAAAAATTTCAGTACATTTTGGTGCGTGGTTTGTACCCTTACTTGTTAAGGGAGGGCCGTTATAGTTTAACTTACAATTAAAATATCTTTTTTGATTTTAAGTTATTTGTAAAATATCAAACGGAAAATCAGCTTAGAATTTCATGGACTATCGATCTGCGAATTCTTATATGTTATGTTAATATGTATACATACATTATATACCTTTATACTAAATAAGATTTAAAAATCATTTGTTGATTTTAAAGTAATTCAAGAAAAGATCAAGCTGTTAGTGAAAACTGGAGAGCTTGAGACTCCTTTAAAAGAGCGTAGAAAGTTTAGCGCAAAAAAAGTACTTCCGAGCGACTCTACGACTCTGAATTCAGTAAAACCTTTACAAAAAGTATATTTACAAAATGGAATTTGAGAATTCTCTTTGCATGAAAGGTATGAGGCTTCAATCATTCAAATTTAAAGATCAGGAATTCGAAGTTTCTGGAAAAAGGAAAAATGCAGATAAAAGCAAACTAAGAAAACTCGGGAGGCAACGATTCGCGAAGAAAAAAAAACAGTTAGAGTGTTATAAGAACTACTTGTTTCGCAGTATTGCTATAGTAACTCGATGAAATATGCTGTAGGTCACTGGTGGTAAGCCTCCTTTAGACAAATATTGCGAAAAAAGTCGTGATGAACTTATCAGCATCATTCATTCACGGGACCGAGAGTTGGGCAATGTAAAAGAGCAGTCCATGAAGTATAAAAAATTTTACGAACGTAGATTTATTTTCTTTTCTCATGAAAAAAAACAGTAACCAATTTTGTGTTGCTTGTAAGGATACGTTAGCCAAGTTAAAGAAAAGCAAGTCAGATTTTTCCTGATTAAGTTGTCTCTCTCATTTTTTTTATTACAGTACAACCTCTGGATAGGGCGTCGGTTTTTTCTTCTTTTATTTCCATTAACGTCTTATGAGTGTGAGTAAATACAAACTGGCGCCTCATCCAGAGGTTGTACTGTATTGTTTTTTTAGATGTTGTAAAAGCTTCGGCTCTTGTGCAAATCCTAGTTTGGGTTGATGTTTCTCAGGGAGTCGACGAAGAAACTAGGCTGAAAAGTTCGCCTGATACAATTCTCGTTAACATCATCCCTTTATATTACTTGAAAAATCATTCCGTGAATAAAACAATTATATTTGGAAACGTGATAAAAATATTGAAATTGATAAATTAATGTCACTTGAAAAAAAATTGAGGAAGTAAGATATTTATACCAAACACGCGCACTTGCGTCTATTACTTTGTGTAAAAATGTAGAATAAAGAGTAATAATCAGAAAATGTTGAATTTAATAGAATAAAGATGAAATTTTCGATATTGGACAATTAAAAGACAATAAGAATATGGATATAGACGACATCTTTGATGTCAGCCAATTTGATAGCTTGGCGTCCAAGTAAGCTGCTACAAAACTGAAGGTTCTTTATTGCTATATCTTTCATCGTTATAATTCCTAAATATGTGAAACGTTCCTATGTGATATTCGTATTGCCTTGCGAAATGAAAAACACATATCTCTGTAACGAGCGAGACCGGGAATAACAACATTAATTATATATATATTTTTTTTTTGTCAGGCTATTCGCCTAGGAATAATTATTCCTTAGTCTCGTCGAAACCGGAAAGGACCCTCCATAGACAACGGCCTATGGTGACCCTTTATCCGACCTTTTGAAGGGAGTCGGGAGAATTGTTTTAAGGATGAAATCACAACACTAGGATTACACTTCAATAATTGTTCTCTATTTATTGATCTTAATTCAATACAACCTTGTCAGCTAATAATATCAATAACAACTTTATTTCCACGAGGCTCTGGCACACAATCATCGAAATCTGCCTCGTAGGAATACCCCTTTCTTAAAAAGTCGTAAAATTGTTGATCTGTAATTTCTGCCCCTTTTGGGCCCGGATGCATCTCATTTATCTCTTTATTCATTGGGATATCATTGAGAGAATAATGCTGGGGTGCCTTACAAACAATACACGAGAATTCCGGTTTCTTTACTGGGGTCACTAAAAGGATGCCATATTCCAAAGAAGCCTTTTTCGCTATCAATGCATCAACCTCCTCTAAACTAGTATCTTTCTCAAGGGGTAAGGTCCGCAAGGTTTGCAAGCGGTGGAACAGATTGAGTATCCCTTTTCTTTTAAACACGAACTTCTTAGCGCTGGGCTTGACCCTGTGATGCCGGATTATACTTTTAATGCTCCAAATCAATTACTCTGTAGTGGGCACTAAAGAGAGAAACCATCGTTGGTTTTAAAGAGAGAGAGAGCGAGAGAGAAATATTCCGTAAAACATATGAATATTCGAATTTGCAAATTCAATGATCATACTATGCGAGTGTAACATTCCTCAAATTATTCTAGATAAGAGATTAATATTTGAAATCCTTTTGTCATTTGCCATTATTAGTCAGGCTGCGTTCGGAACTTACGCTGCCGGGACAAAGTCTCGGCACTCGAATAATAATGGGAGAAAAATGGATTTTATCAAACTAAATTGATAATGAATTTATTCAAATTCTTACTTTTTGAAATTTCCTTATCCTTGTATTGACAGATTTTAGCACCTCAAGCACAGCTTGGGTTTTTGGTCTAATCAATATTTGGCAAAAAAAATAAAGGCTATTGGGCTGTCGTGAGGTCGAGCCCTTTTGGACCTTGGAAGTATTTCTTTCGCTTCTTAGGACCACTTTAGACTTCTCCTAAGAGAAGTTATCGGATTGAAAGCTCGAGAACTACTTTTGATTTCCAAAAAAAACGTGCGGGTTTTATATGCTTTTGAGAGGAAACAAACGGAACCTTTTTAGCCCATTTACATCCGTTTCAAGAAATCACTTCTGATTATTGCTCAGTACAAAATCATTGTCTTTTGTGAAAAATAGTTTTATCTTTTTTGTTAATTTTATCAAAAGAAGTTGGATGATTTAGAGAATGAAACTATTGTTAAAGTTGAGTGATAAGAAGAGAAATGTAGATAGTAAAATAGAAAATATTCTTTGAAAAATAGTTTTATTGAACGAAATCGAGAATTGTAAAATAAATCTTATCAAAAAGGAAATTCAAATTGATTTTTCATTGCTGTTAAAATATCGCCTTTTCAGCGTTGGTGAAATCGTAGTGATTTAGATGTCGCCGCGCGTTATCGTTAATGCTTGGAAAATAACTACTTTTCAGAACTCTTATGAAAACTGAAATTTATCGATTGGAAATATTTTTAGAAAAGTAATATTTCAGACGAGGGGAAAAACCCCGCTCGTCACATCTCAATTGTTTGGAATACTTATAATAATAAATAATTTCCGACACGCGCATACGAACACACTCTTGCGTGCTCGCTTACGCGTGAACATACTGATTGTAAGCTAATTCATTCAATAGGTAAAAGGTGGAATACAAAATGATGAAATTTATGACGTCGAGGACATAGATAACCTGCCATCTGAGCAAACTCCATAAAAAATGGAGGAATTTTATTGAACCATGTCAAATATTCATTTAACAAACTATCAGATTCTACTGTGTAATGAATTTGTTTCGATTTATGAACTTCTCAACTCTTCAGAATTACTTTTTTCAAAAATATATGAAATATGATTAATGATCGAGATGATCAATATAAACAGGAGAAAAATCTGAGTTTCGCTTCCACGCAGCACCTAATCGAGATAGTTGATTCTAATGACGAAGAATCTGGGGGATTGGAAAAAGAACATGATCAAGATGAGGAAATAGTAGAACTGGCTGAGTCAAATGGCAACAAGATGCTGGATTCCACTGAAAAAATAGGTGTATTTTTTTCAGTAATAATGTACATTTTTTCCATTGCAATAATTGAAAATTCAAAAACTGATGAAAAATAAATTTTATAGTATATTTCGTATTAAATATACTTCCCGATTTTCACGGGACAATAGTAAACACAAGAATAAGTGATTTCCGTGCTGCGAGCGTGAAAAATATCATATATTTTAAATTTCACTTCACATTTCATATGCGTGTCATGTCACTTAAAATTTAGTTGTTATTTAAAAAGGCGAATTTTTCGTTACGTACAGAATTGAGCGAAACATATCTTGCTTCACTGAAATTTTCCTGAATTTCAGGTGTACTTTTTTTATACGATTGATTATAATTATTTTTATTTTATTGTCTTTATTTCAAAAGGATCCAAGTGTTGGGGATTTAGACTTTGGAAATAGCATACAGGCGGAAAAAAACACAAAACTGAAATGCAATCATGTAACTGCGGACACTTTCATAAATGATTTAGCTGAAGTTCTGTTTGGGAAGGTAATATTTAAAGTCAGCTCATTGACGGGAACTGCCAAAACTATTCACGGTGTTTCCGAGAAAAAAATGTTAGACCCAAGAAAAGTCCAGTCTATGAAAGGTAGACTCCACGTACTTTATACATTAATTAATATAAACTACATAGTATATGAACTAATAATTTATATGTATGTACTATGCCCTAGTAACTTGGGTTTTTATAAACTTTTTATAAAACCCCTTATAAAATCTCGGGTTTTTAAATAAAATTCCGCTTTTGTAATGAAGCGACTTTATGAAAAAAGTAATGTTTTATGAAGTTATCATCAGTTTTTATAGAATCACTTTATAAAATATTTATAAAATGACGACATTTTTATAAAGTGGATTTTAAAATCTACTTTCTAAAGATTATGTCATTTAATGAAATGACTTTATAAAATTAATTAAAACTTTCTAGAACATGGCTCTTTTTATAAAAGTGACTTTATATGAGAAGCGGAATTTTATGAAAAATACCGAAATTTTATAAGGAGTTTTATAAAAAGTATATAAAAAGCCAATTTGCTAGGGTGTAGTTTGTAAACGTCTTTATATACTAACTTGAAATATATCATGCACAAAATATTTCAAAATTATAACAATGTATTAATATTCACTATTAGGATATGTATATTTGCAATCGGTAACAGGGCCGGCAGAAAATGTGGGTGGTATGGGTAGTTCTACCCACTCGAAAAATTTCGATTGGGTAAAGTACCCACACGAAGTTTAAGTTAACTTTTTAATAATTGATTATTCACACACGGACTTTAAATTCGGTGCAAGAAAAACCAAGAACCATGTGTATGCTTATTGGTTCATGCTCAGAGCACGTGTTCTGAGCATGCGCATACATCACGGTGATAATGGCTGCATACATGCACACACTTATGCATAATAGGAGTCTACAGTTTTGGGTGACATTCTCCGTAATATTATTATTTTGATTTGTAGTAAAAAGAGCTAAAACAAGTGTGTGTGACGATAAAGTGAAGAGACGAATGGATAGATTCGTTATTAGGAAAAAAAAAAAAAGGAATGCGATGATAATAGTGCGCTTCCACTGAGTGAAAAGAAGAAATCCACGGAATCCTCCAAAACCGTGCCGAATAGTGCCTGTCAAGATGATGACAGTCAATGCGTAGGCAGCATCAACAACAACTTTTCTAATGATTGTGAGTATATCCCATAAAACCACGTCTTGGGCAAGAAAATCTCCAGATTGAGCCCAGATTCTTGCCCAAGATTTTTGGTCAATACTTGGTCTCAGGCTTGCACAAGATTAATAGATTACCTCGATATGCCTCGGTACTTGGGCAAGATTTGGTTCAGACTTGATAAAAAGCCTTGGGCAAGACTGGCCCAAGTATGTGGCCGTAAATACACATAAGTCTTGCCCAAGATTCTGGTCCAGAATCTTGGAAAAGTCTTGGGCAAGAGTTAAGGATAAATAACATAGCAAGGGTTTTCCAAGACTTGTACAAGATTATGGTCCAGAAATTTGCAGAAGTCCTGAGCAAGGCTTGTACAAGATTCTGGTCCAGAAATTTGCAGAAGTTTTGAGCAAGGCTTGTACAAGATTCCTAACCAGAGTCTTGGAAAGGTTTTGGACAAGGTTTTGGACAAGGTTTAAAGATAATTACACACAAGTCTTGTACGTACAAGATTCAACGTTAGAATATTTTAGAATTTCGAAGTTTTGCAAGACGCAAAAGTATACTTTTATAAAATTATACTTTATAGTAAATATAAAATTGAAAAAAAGTTTATAATAGAAAATGTTTTGTTAATCAAAGTATTTCCTCAATACATTATTAAAATTTCTTCATCCAAGCGACATTTAGTTATAAGAATGGGCCAAGAAAAATTTTTCTTATTTGTTAATAATAAACCATATTTTGGAGGTACTTTTTGGATGTAGTTGATGTTTTCTCATATTTATAAACTATAATATTAACAATACACATTGTTGAATAAACAATTATCAATAAACGATAAGAAACATCAATCTAATAATAAATAAGAAACAATTATCAAACATGTTAGTATCAACAATAACAATAAACTTTTTATATTCACAATAAAAAATTACTAATCAACAATTATCAATAAACAAGAATCAAACAAAACCAATGAACAATTATTGATTACGTTTTTAGCAATATTAATAAACAATTTTTTTGTGTGATATTTTTTATTCGGAAACTAATTGTTCATTTAGCTTTAGTAATACTATAATAATGAAATAACTTATGAAGTGAAAACATTTTTGAAGTAATATAAACTTTCATCGTGTAATCATCGATTACTAAAATCGTGTAACGTTGGCGAGAACAATGGTAAACGGTTGGTTGCACTAATGACCTCAGGTCATTGACCTGTCGCAGCAAAAAAACGAGAGTTGATTTCTTGTTTTTTTTCCCCGGAATTATATTTCACAGTGTATAGCAGTGTATACGCCTAATTAGGCCCAGAGGTTTTGACTGATGACTCGATATCTTTTTGTGAGCCATTCTTCACGCCATTTCCTGCTTTTCGTTTCGGTTTTTTCGTCGCTTTTAGAGCGGGGGATCTCTCTTCCAATAGTGCAACGCGAAGCGAAACCCAAATTCGAGTGGAAGTGGTGGGAAGTGGTCAAAAGTGCAGTGAGGTGCAGTGCAGCAAGGCAGCAAGTATCAGGATCAGTTCAAATTCATTCTTACATACTGAACATCGGGCGCAAGGAAAATAAAGGTTAGTAGTCAAATTTTTCGAAATCGACCCTTGTAAACGTTGATAATGAACAACAATTTTTGTCACTCAATTTCCTCCCCACCATTCTGGTCATATTTTTTTAACGAAAAACATCCATGTATATTTTTGTAGGCGTAGAAAACATTTTAGCTATTGTTTTTAACTAAATCTTATTTTTCAAAAAACTTAAAAGGAACACAATTTAACTTTACTAGTTTTCGAAAATGAATCATTTACCACTAGTTTTGTAGGTCCCATGATTGATCAAATTACACGTGCCAAAATGCAAATAAGATATTAGTTTATTTACATTTTTGGATGTACAACGCAATAGTTCGGACAATAACTACTCGATTTTCCGGGTGAGAAACGTTAATCTGCGTATTCGAGGTCGAGAATTCCATTTTAAAAAAATTTACCGATCGCGAAGTTCATATTTTTGAGACAAGGACGTAGCTAGAAATTTTGTTCGGGAAAAGCTAGGGTGTGATTTTTTACTACCATTTATTTCAGCAAGTTCAAAAATTATGATTTTATTGGAGAAATATTAATAAAAACTATCAAAATTCTCAGGCTCTACGAGACTGTATTAATTTAATCTCTGAAGTTTTCAAAATTTGTGAATTTCTAAAAATTGTCATAATTTTCTGGATTTTCGAAATATTTGTAATACTCTAAACTCTCACAATTTGTAAGTTTTTTAAAAATCTTACAATGTCCGAAATCATTAACCATTTCAAAATTCGTAAAACTTTCGAAATGTTAATAAGCATAAATATTATAAATTTTTAGAGTTTTTGAAACTTTTTAAAATCTCTGAAAGTCATGAAAATTAAAAAATTTCTCACATTCTACAAATTGTTCAAATTTTCTAGATTTTCGAAATTTTTTAACTATTCAGAGCTTTTCAAATTTGAAAAATTGTTTGAAACATAAAAATGTAATAATAATATAAATATTAAATATATGGTAATAACAATATAAAAATGATTGAAAAATGTAAAATTCAAAAATTATCAATTATCCGTCCTTTTGAAAAAAATCGAAATATAAAAAAGCACTATGACAAAAATAACGAATGAACATTTAACAAAGTTATAGTCTGATTTTAAGTTGCAACTTGGATTTTTATAACAAACAAAAAAGCATCTTTTACATTGCAAGCTAGAATTTTCAAAATTTTGTCCTGCTTTTCTCCTCCCGCAATATATAGTAACCCTACGTTTGTATCAAATATAATTCGATTTGTGAGATAGAGTTTTCGTACTATAAGTTAAGCATAAAATTTCGTAATATATTTTCTGGAATTTTTATAAATTTTTAGTATTTGTACTGATCGCTCTATAGATTGTCAGAATGATGCTGTAGCTTTGAACATTTTAACGATTTTGTGTATTTCAGTTAATTTTGTATAAAACAGTATCATTTATACAGATTTCCAATACTTTTTAGTTTTTTTTTCCGCACTTTTGTGTTATTTACATGGTTTGAAGAGTTTTCTGGTATGTTTATAGATTTCTGTCAAGATTTTTAAAGAATAATATGCTCCAAGATTCATAGTTTTGTCAATCTTTAAATATTCCTACCATACGTATACATAGTTTTTGAGTTTTGAAGTATTTTCATCATTTCTTTCATTTTTCCAATATTCATGAAACGTCAAAAGCTTTTTAAGTATTTTTAAGATTGCAAAATAGAGTTCTCGAATTTGATATTCTACACTTCAGATTTCGATCGATTTTCAGTCATTATAGATAGATTTTTTGGTAAATTACATGTTACATATACAATAGATTTGAAGCGTTTTATAGATTTTATACTGTTTTGCGGTATTTTCATAGATTTTTAGTGTTACTGTAGATTGCTGGCCAGAGCCGTAACTAGCGAGGGGCAGCCGGGGCAATGCCCCGGGGCCCCCGGCTGCTGAGGGCCCCCCGGCCATTTCTAAAAAAAAAAGGGAAATGCGACGCCGATACGGGTTTCTAAAAAAAAAAAGGAAAGTGGAATTCAAAAGGTTACTTCCGAAAAAAAAGAGATGAGGCACCAAAAAAAGTCTCTCCCTTATCTATAGTAGTAATAAATCAAAATTGAAAGAATCTGGATAAGATGAATGAATAAATTCCTTAGGGATCATAAGATCATCGGAAAAGGTGAGTTGTTGTTTCTAGGACTTTTTGGGTGAAACACAACTGTATTCAGAGAATAGTCCCTTTCATGCTTGATTTACTGTGGATTAAAAACATCATTTATGAGCTATTCATCACCCATTCAAATTTTCCATAGACGAAAATATGCATGCATGCTAGTTATAGAAGTGTGAACCGGGCGCCCTTCGTGCAACCTCAGTATTGTAACTCAGTCTCGAGTTTTCTGGATTGCTGAAAAATGTCGAGGTAGATTGCTTTAACTATCACTTAAAATAGTGAAGTTTTAAAATCATGAAACGTTCATATTCGAGTGGTCATCAAAAAAGGGCCCAAAAAAAAGGAGAGAAGAAGAAAGTGTCTCAAATACAGAGTGTTTCAAAATGAACTCCCCTATTTTAATACCTCATATCTTTTTTTTAGAGGTCGCATTGGTCGAAGTTATAGCTCGTTAGAAAGGTTAGTCTTGGGAGTTTTTCGCTATGGTACGGTACACGCCAGTCGAACGTGCTCAAATTGTCGAAATTTATATCCAAAATAATCACTCGATTGTCGCGACTCAGCGTGCGTTTCGAAAGAAGAACGCCCGGAGAACAGCGCCTGACAAAAAAACAATAAAAAGTTTGTACGATAAATTTTGTGCTACCGGTTCTGTGGGTGATGTGTCCTGTGCCTATAAGAGTCGCAGAGCGCGCTCGGATGAAAATGTCGAGTTGGTAAAGCGAAGTGTCGCCAATAACCCAAGAACGTCTTTGCGACGCCGCTCTGCTGAACTGGACATGTCTCAAGCGACTGTACGACGGATCATTCGTGAGGATTTGAAGCTGTTTCCCTACAAAATCCAATTAACTCAGAAATTGCAACCCACTGATCACGCCCGACGTCTGGATTATGGTAAATTCGCAAAAAACATGGCCCACACTGACTCTAGTCATGACTGACGAGGCTCATTTTTCACTTAATGGAGCTGTCAACAAACAAAATTCTCGCATTTACGGCACAGAAAACCCTCAAATTTTTGAGGAAGTACCGCTATACGATCAAAAAGTGACTGTTTGGTGTGGTGTGTGTGCAGAACGAATCATTGGCCCCTTTTTCTTTGAAGATGAAAAAGGCAAACCTGTCACTGTCAATGGAGCTCGATACCGTGACATGATAAAGAAATTTTTACGACCACAAATCGAGGATGGTCTACAGGATTTCTGGTTTCAACAAGACGGCGCTACAGCACACACTGCAAGGGAAACAATCAAGCTGCTGCGAAAAATCTTCCCCAATCGCGTTATCTCCAAAAATGGCGATTTTGACTGGCCACCAAGATCTCCGGATTTAACGGCTCCTGATTTTTTTCTGTGGGGATACTTGAAAGGTAAAGTTTATAGCAATAGTCCGAAGACCCTAAAACAACTCAAGGCCAATATTGAACGTGAAATCGCGGCGATTTCTGTCGAGACACTTCAAAATGTAATGAAAAACGCTGAAAAACGTGCACATTTTTGCATTACAGATAAAGGTGGTCATTTGCGAGATATTGTATTTGCAAAGTGAGTGTAATAAATCTCCAAAGCCTCTTATTAAAGATATTTTTTACGGTTCGGTTGTATATCTGTGTCCTTCTTTGAAATCACGAATAAAAATAGGGGAGTTCATTTTGAAACACCCTGTACTAAGAAATTGGATTTTTGGTTGTCGGGATCCATCGCTCGTGTCAGTCATCAAGATTCCCTGCAAACCCAAGGTAAAAATATTTGTCTTTCTTTATCTATCTTTAACCCAGGAAGCGCCGGCTAGGGCATTTCTAGGGGGTCTCGTGGATCTAGAATGTCACATTTACGTTTATTAATTGGTTACGTCTTGAGAAAATCATTTCGAAAAAAAAAATAAATAAATAAATTAAAAAAAAAATGTTATTTTGTAACTCACGCTTTTTGAGATACCGAATATGTATACTAAAGACTTTCGGTTCTTATTTTTTGGTTTTTCTGGATGATAATAAGTCACTTTTTACTTGAGAGCCTTGCGGCTTATTTTATGTTGCAATCGTTTTTATTATAAAACCTAACATTGAAAATGTCGAATTCGTTAACCACAGTATTGCTTGTATGAAAACATGCTTACAGTTAAAATATTTGCGTGATTCTTTACAGTGCCTGATTTGGAAAGTAGGCAGTGCGACTTACTTGTGAATGAAAAAACGAATAATGAACAGGGAACTTCTGATGCAAACCATGATTTAATAGAGGTAATAGTACATTCAAAACACATTAATATCTTAGTCTACTAAGTTTGTTGATCAAAACAAAAAATATTGCACAATAAATATGAATTTCTCAATTGAAGTGTAATATGAATAATTATAACGATTAAACTGAATAAATTTGAAATTTCATATTATATTCTATGTATAGCAAAATCAACAAGGATAGAACAATCAGGTATTAAAAACAGACAACTTTTTGTCGAGTTCCCATGTTACTGATAATTATAGCACTGAAAAGCACGCCTAATCAAGATTCACAAAAGATATTTCCTCATCTGATCACCGACTCTGAAGTAAAATATGCCATAATTGCGTCTGGTCCAGTCCAACCATGTGGTCCTTTCCCAAGGGATTCAATACAAGAAAATCGTTGTTTCTCAGAAAATTACTACACATCCATTTCTAAATCAGGTATGAAATTAAAAAGAAGCTGGCTGTGCTACTCGTCAGAAAAAGATTCCGTTTACTGTCAACCTTGTTGGTTGTTCCCTCAAGAGGCCATTGCTGACGTTCAAAATTCCTGGGTCACTGGATTGAGGGATTGGAAACATTTTTCAGAGCGTATAAAAACTCACGAAACTTCGCAATCACATATGAATTCCTGTATTATTTATGAACAGTGGCGGAAGCATGGTGCGATAGACGAGAATCTTGAAAAAGACGCGAAAAACAGGCAAACTTTTTGGCGAAAGGTTATTGAGAGAGTTCTTGATGTTACACTGATGCTGGCTTCGTGTAACCTAGCTTTTCGTGGAAGCAGTGATAGGTTAACTGATTGCAGTAAAGGGAACTTTTTGTCAGTAATTGAGATTCTTGCAAAATATGATCCAGTTTTAGAAGAATTGTTGCAGCTTCCGAGCAGATCTATCAAATATTTAAGTCCTAAGATTCAAAATGAATTCATACAGATTCTCGCTAAACAGGTTACTGATCGATTCAATGATGAATTGCAAAATTCTCTTTGTTTCTCTCTGATCCTAGATTCAACCCAAGATGTAAGCAAAATTGATCAACTGAGCGTAGTTTTTCGTTACGTAAAACCTGATTACGACGACACAGGTAAACCGTTAGGGTTGAAAATTTGTGAAGTTTTCACTGGATTTGCAGAAATAGATGGTCAATCGGCGACTGAGTTATCAGAACAAATCATAGGATTAGTAGAAAAAAAAAAAATTGGACATCAAAAAGTACTATGGTTAAGCTTATGATGGGGCTGCTGTAATGAGTGGCAAGCTGAATGGGGTTCAAAAGAAAATTCGAGAGGTGGCCCCTAAGGCTTATTTTGTACATTGTGTTACTCACAACTTAATTTAGTTTTGAATGACTCAGTTAAATATAATACTGAAATCTCCTGTTTTTTCGAAATCGTTCAAAATGTATACAATTTTTTTGGACATAGTATATTGAGATGGAAAAATCTTCAATTATCAAGTCATGATAATGCTTTAAACGTTACGCTCAAAACATTGAATCCAACCCGATGGGCTGGTCGTTACAATGCTGTATATGCGCTCAAAATCAGATTAGGTGATATTTTGAGAAACTTATCAAGAATTAGTCTCACCAGCAAAAAACCCCAAGAAAGAAATGAAGCTATAGGGCTCCAGAAAAATATTCAGAATTTTGATTTTGTTTTGCTACTCGTTATACAGTGTAAAATTTTGGAAAAAGTCAATGTTGCTTCTGAAGCCCTTCAATCAAAAGAAATCGATCTCCAATCAGCTAATAATCACCTTGAAACATCTCTGTCTGAGATAACGCGTTATTGTGAATTGTTCGATGAATTTGTCAACGAAGCGAGTGAAATATGCGAAAAGTTCAACATTCCGAATGAATTCAAAAAAGACAGGGATCGTAGGAAGAAAAAACATTTTGATGAGCTTTGCGAAGATGAAAGATTAAATGATCCAAAAAAGCGTTTCAAAGTTACTGTGTTTCATTCTTTGATTGACACTATTTGTTCCCAGCTCAAACATAGGTTCGAAGGTATGGTGCAAGTATTAAAAACTTTCAAAGTTTTGCAACCACAATTCATTGTTACATCGACCGACTCTGAAATGAGATCAGAAGCAGAAAAGTTTGTAAAAAATTTTCCTGACAAAATATCTGCTTTTTTTCCTTCGCAATTATTGTCAATGAAGTCGGCTTTTAGCGCTGAAATCAAGCAAATGAAAACTATTAAACAATTGGCAGATTTTTTGATGATCGAACAAAGTTGCTTACTTCCGAATTTTACTGATATTTACACTGCGTGCATATTGTACATGACTATTCTAGTAACTGTCGCAACGTCGGAAAGGTCGTTTTCCAAATTGAAATTGATGAAAAATTATCTTCGCAGTTCAATGAGTCAAGGACGATTGAGTGGATTAGCCATATTGTCTATAGAAAACGAAAGAGCTCGGAAAATTGATTTCAGCAAAACTATTGATCTATTTGCAAGCATGAAAGTACGAAGAAAGGAACTGTAAAGTGTAGTTTTAAGAAGCGTGCTGTTGTAAAATTGTAATAGAAGGAAAATAGAATAAATAAATGACTAATTGTTGCATATTTTGTGTAATTATTTTGTAATACAAGGATTTGCCAGTGAATAAAGCAAATGTTTAAAATTTGTTAGAAGCAATGCTTAGTTTTATTTTTTTTTTTTTTAGGAAGCAATTTTTAATTTTTTGGGGCCCCATCCTATTTTTCACCCCGGGGCCCCATCGATCATCGTTACGGCGTTGTTGCTGGCTACGTTTTATACAACTTGATGCTCTAAAGTTCGTAGGTTTATATATATTTCTTACTGTAAGTATTTGTTTAGATTGTTATGAAAACCGAGATTTCATAGATTTTTACTATTTTTCGTATTTTTTTATTTATATGCATGATTAGAAAGATTTTCAGGTATTTTTATAGATTTCTATGTAGATTTTTAGCATTTTAGTTGATTTAAAATTTCTTTTATAATTCACTACATTCAAGCAATGTTTAGAATGTTCATTTTCTACGTTTAACTAGCCAAATGCTAAGAATTAAAACGTATAAAAAAATCTGTAAAACAAAGTTATCATAGAAACTCATGATTGAAGATTTTCTGAAAAATCTTAGAAAAATGCTAAATATATTCATATTCACATATAGAAAGAAAAAACCTCTAATAGCGTACCGCGCCAATGAAACAAGATTAATTGACCTCGGGCTATTCAAGCACAGGTCAAATCTCATGGGTCCTCAAACAGTCTAGACCCTTCTCCCTCCAACGTCCGAGTATTCTATTGTATTCGTCATATTCTTTCTTTCTGCGTGTTTACCTCAACAAATTTTCTTTTTCGTTTTTCTACTGAGCCTTTCATGACTTTGGCGTTTTGAACCTGACCAGGGGGGACTCACATTATCTACCTGAATAGTTCTGTTCTGCATTTTCTTACGACAAATCCCCTATTTCTATTTACATTCGGCATATTTCTGCTTGACGTTTTCATTCTAGGCGTGTCAAATTTGTATAATCATGAGTTTTCAGAATTTTTATGTTTTATGACTTATCTTAAACGCACAAAAAATTTAAATTATTGAAATTCCAAAAATTTCCAAAGCATTTGTTCAATTCTCGTAATTTAAAGAATTTCAAAAATATTGTTAATTTACAGAATTTTTTGGAATTTCCATAATTTTAAAAGTTCTTGGAGTTCTGATAACTCGGTAAATCTTCGAAATTTTATAAACCTCAAGATTGCCGAAATTCGTGATCATCTCAAAATTTTTATAACGACTAAAATTATTGATTTCTTCGAAAAATTTGACACTGTAAACCATCTGTAATATTTTGCAATTATATATAAAATATACTGTTGGCGCTGATTTTTTAAAATTTACAAAATTTCTGGAGGTGCTTCGGCCTCCTTAGCCCCTCCCTGGCTACGTGCTTCTTTATCGAAGATGATGGCTCAGGGTATTGTTCATGGTAGAGGTCACAGGCCTTTTCCCGAAAAAATTTGTTACTTTCGAAATTACAGTGCATATCGAATCCGGCCAGACGGATCCAAAATGACCTTTTTTTCCGTTTTTGACTCAATAACAGGATCTGTGAATCGATTTTCTGCAAATATTTCACACTCTAAATAACAGACAAATTATGTGGGCGATTCCGTGAAAATGCGGCCACGTATAGGAAAATTTCAACTGATGCATATCACGTTTTCAATTTAAAAACTTCGAAATATAGTCCTTGAAATTGCTTTTTTCAATGCGCCGTTCGATTTTAAATTAAGTCTATCTAAGGTATCTCGATATTCATAAGAGAGCGAGAGTGTTCTCTCAAAAGCACGATTAATTGTGTTTCGAAAAGAACAAATATCTGACACTTCATGTGCTCTATACTTTTCTCATTAATTTTTTTGTGTAGTTTATACATTTATTGATTGTGAGTGTATGTTTGTTTTATCGGTCACTGTCATATATATTCCGGAAATCGAGAAACAGTTTACGCGTTTTGCGTGTCTGAGAGTCACGGCAGAACGTCTATTTTTTTGGTTTGCAGAATGAAGGTTATTAGTAGAGACCTGAAATTTTGTGTACAAAGTTACAATTAAGTTACTTTTTGCAAGGAATTTTTTCAGAATTTTTGCCCGATCGTAAATATTTTTTGTACGCGTGATTTTCAGACGATTTAACAGTTTTTGAATGTGTCAGAAGAGAGGAACAATGGTTTGTCGATAAGTTTTTTTTTTCTTACAATAAATGAGTGGAATAGAATTGACCGAAGGCGAAAAAATAAACTTTAGAATAAAATATTTCAAATATACTTCTTGTTATCCGATTATATTTTGATTGTTTGTACTATATACAGGGTGTCCCCGATCGGCGGATCACCCGAAAACCATGGATTCCTCATGAAATTCTAGGACTTTTTTCCTTTTGCCATTATTCAAAAAACTCAAAATTCAAAATGTTATTTAAGCCGAAAATTTGAACAATAAAATCCCTTTCTTAACAAGTGGTAGTCGAATCCGCGGACCAAACTTTTCATGAATTTTCTTTATATTTTTCTGAGTAAAAAAGTCCTTTGCCACTTTTCCCAAAACTTAAAATCAAAAAAGTTATTCAAGCGCGAAATGAAACAAATCTGATTAGTTAAAACTTGTGACCCGAACAACTTTTTTGATTTTGCGTTTTGTGAAAACTGGCAAAGAACTTTGTTTCTCAGAAAAATATGACACAAATGTAGTGAAAGTTTGATCGGTGAATTCGACTCCTACTTGTTAAGAGAGGGCATTTATTGCTCAACTTTTCGGATTAAATAACTTCTTCAATTTTGAGTTTTTTAAAAAATGGCAAAGGGAAAAAAGTCTTAGAATTTTATGAGGAATCTATGGTTTTCGGGTGATCTGTCGACTTTGGGACACCCTGTATACATATTAAATACATGATATACATGTACTATAACACATACATTGTGCGTTATGTATATTACTTGTTTATATCATATATCTGTATGGGTTTCATGTATAATATGTATTTTTCATTTTCATAATACGATATAGGAATAACGAAGAAATACACGTTAAACAATGCAGGAATTTTTAAAACGGTGCTATAAACGACAAATTACTATAAAAACAGCTTAAAAAATAATTTTCGAACAAAATGTCTGATAATCGCAAGGTTCTTTTTCAACAAAATTTATAACAACATGCTTATAATAAGTCGGTTTCCGTCTTGTCCGAGAGTCACGCTCCAAAAAAATGATGTCAAAAAACTTCAGCAAGGTCCAAAAAAATTGCAAGAGGTGATTTTTGAAGGAAGTTCACTGCTCTTTACGATGAAAATACTTACGTGACGTGAAGTTACTAATTTTAAACTTTTCATGACAAAATACGTGGCATTGTTTGTGCAAACGTCCGTAGGTCACGCGCGGAATCGCCCATGTACCAACCTGAAAAATTTTGATCATAACAATAAATTTTCCCTTCATTTTCAGAATCTATCTGATATACTTGTATTACGGAGAATTGCTCAACAAATATGATTCATTCCCTCACAATATATAAATACTATTTTCATATTTTTCGGATTATACACCTCGGAAGGTCAGTGCAAGGTCGTTTTCGTGTTGCAGCGAGGTTCTTTTCAAATATGGTTTATTCGGTTTCTTAGATGCTCTTTATTATTATATATAACATTTTTTATTATTTATCTGATAGCAACCACCAAAATAATATTTCTACACTGAGAGAAGAAATATTAACTATTAAGATTTGTATATTTGATTATGGCGAAATAGATATATATTCGCCTCAAATATATGAAACTTCTAATCAAATATAATTTGATAGAGTTCAACAAATTATTTTCTATTGAAAGTGTCTTGCGTTTCAGGCAAATGTATATCTATTTCGCCATAATCAAATATACATATCTTAATATCAAATATTTCTTTCTCTCAGTGTAACTTATTTTTTTTCAAATTTTTGTTCTAAGAATAAGAATTTTTCTTATTCAAAAATCTATTATTTATTTCTCGGATAAATGAATGTTACAGAAAATAGAAATTGAATAATTGTTATTGAAATTTCTTATAAGAAAATTTTCTTCCTCATAAGATTTCTATAAAGATCAAAATCACAAGGGATTTCGCATCGACGTGCTTTGATTTTCATCGGCAATGCGACGTGTTTTTTTCCATAAATTCTAGTCTCCTAAAGTACACTCCTCATCAGGTGCTTTGATTTTCTTCGTTTCATCAATGTTTCATGGAATATTCATATAATCTTTAAAATTAAACTGAGATAAATTTTACTCCGTGGTTTAGGATTTCTGAGAGCTTCTTATAGACATGTTAATATAATTTTGAAAGAATTTTTCACATTGAGATTTCATAATAAAAAAACCATAAATATTCGAATACGTAGAAAAGTTGATTCGAAATCCAAATAAAAAAAGAAACTTTTAACACTTAGAGTGATGGTTTTTTTTACTCATAATGCTAAATAATGTGTTTTTTCTGAAATATTCGAGTTGTAGTTACTATTATTGTGAATTTTTTAAAAGCTTGTGTTTCAAAGGAACGAAAGTTTATCACTGAGAGAACAGTTTATTGATAGTTAATGAAGATTTGTTTGGATATGATCAAATAAATATTTTTTAGTCTCAAAAAAATACACGCTGGGTGAAATACAATTTTTTAACTGTTAACAATTCAGAACTTGAACCAACTGTTCAAGATATGATTTGTTAACAGTTAAAAAATTTTATTTTATGGAAAATGTGTATTTATTTGAGACAAAAAAATATTTCTTTTATCATATCCAAATGAATCTTTATTAAATATCAATAAATCGTTCTCTCAGTGTTGGTCCGAGCCGAAGCCGAGGACTTTTTCCAAAATTCCTAACACAAATATTTTATTGTCAGTTTACTAATAATTATTTCAATTAGTAGAAAACCAATAAATAATGTTATATATTGAGAATATTGACAATATATATTTTCCTTTTTTTAGTGCAAGAAACCTACAAGTTAACATTTTTGTCTTAATTAGGACCCCCTTAAGTTTTTTTTTCATTCCGAAATTTCAGTTCATTTTCTTTCTTGCAAAACTTATCTTAATTTCGTATATTAGTTCCAGACATCAGTTTCATTTTTTTTTTTTTTTTTTTCAAAACTTATCGTAATAGAATATATTAATTTTTGCAAATCATTTCCCGAGATATCAGTTTTATTTTCTTTCTTGCAAAAACCTATCTTAATTTCGTATATCAGTTTCATTTTTTCTTACAAAACTTATCAAATCATTTCCCGAGATATCAGTTTTATTTTCTTGCAAAATTTATCTAAAATAGTCTCCGACCCCACCAAGTTTTCGAGTATATAAACCCCTGCAAATTTCGATCTAGAGTCAGTGGGTTTTTATAGTTCCGACAACCAGTAAGTTCTGATCTCTGTTCCCAATCCCGTTTCTGTAGTGACGACTTTCGTAGTCGAAACTTTATTCAGATTTAGTTTATTCAGATTTAGTTTATTCAGATTTATTTTATTCAGATTTATTTTTTTTTCACGACTTTCGTAGTCGAAACTTTATTCAGATTTATTTTATTCAGATTTATTTTATTACGACTTTCGTAGTCGAAACTTTATTCAAATTTATTTTATTCAGATTTTCGTAGTCGAAACTTTATTCAGATTTATTTTATTACGACTTTCGTAGTCGAAACTTTAATCAGATTTATTTTATTCAGACTTTCGTAGTCGAAACTTTATTCAGATTTATTTTATTCAGATTTTCGTAGTCGAAACTTTATTCAGATTTATTTTATTCAGATTTTCGTAGTCGAAACTTTACTCAGATTTATTTTATTCAGACTTTCGTAGTCGAAACTTTATTCAGATTTAGTTTATTCAGATTTATTTTATTCAGATTTATTTTTTTTCACGACTTTCGTAGTCGAAACTTTATTCAGATTTATTTTATTCAGATTTATTTTATTACGACTTTCGTAGTCGAAACTTTATTCAGATTTATTTTATTCAGATTTATTTTATTCAGACTTTCGTAGTCGAAAATTTATTCAGATTTATTTTATTCAGATTTTCGTAGTCGAAACTTTATTCAGATTAATTTTATTACGACTTTCGTAGTCGAAACTTTATTTAGATTTATTTTATTCAGATTTATTATATTACGACTTTCGTAGTCGAAACTTTATTCAGATTTATTTTATTACGACTTTCGTAGTCGAAACTTTATTTAGATTTATTTTATTCAGATTTATTATATTACGACTTTCGTAGTCGAAACTTTATTCAGATTTATTTTATTCAGACTTTCGTAGTCGAAACTTTATTCAGATTTATTTTATTCAGATTTATTTTTTTTCACGACTTTCGTAGTCGAAACTTTATTCAGATTTATTTTATTCAGATTTATTTTTATTACGACTTTCGTAGTCGAAACTTTATTCAGATTTATTTTATTACGACTTTCGTAGTCGAAACTTTATTCAGATTTATTTTATTCAGATTTATTATATTACGACTTTCGTAGTCGAAACTTTATTCAGATTTATTTTATTTAGACTTTCGTAGTCGAAACTTTATTCAGATTTATTTTATTCAGATTTTCGTAGTCGAAACTTTATTCAGATTTATTTTATTCAGATTTATTTTATTCAGACTTTCGTAGTCAAAACTTTATTCAGATTTATTTTATTCAGATTTTCGTAGTCGAAACTTTATTCAGATTTATTTTATTCAGATTTTCGTAGTCGAAACTTTATTCAGATTTATTTTATTCAGATTTTCGTAGTCGAAACTTTATTCAGATTTATTTTAGTCGAAACTTTATTCCGATTTATTTAAATACAACTTTTGTAACCGAAACTTTATCCCGTAGTCTAAACCTTTACACAGATTTATTTCATTCGACTTCCGTAGTCACATATTCCTATTCCTTGAATACGGCTTTCGTAGCCTCATCCCAATTTCCCCGTTGTAGTGGTAAATTTTCCTTCCGCCAACCTCAATCAAGCTCGGGAGAAAGCCCGTAGACTAGGGTTGTGCATTCGGGCAGGATTCCAACACTTCGAGGCAAGAGGACATCCTGATGTTTGGGTAGAGCTCAAATTCCACAGTGGTCGGATCCCGGGAGTTAACTCTTATCCCCGCAACCTCAGGGATGCTATCCCCTACGTAATAAAACGGTTGAGGAGAGCCCCTGGGAATTTCCCTCGAAGGTTTGCTCCGCCACGACAGGAACAGTCCCAGTTAGCCGCCATACCATCATCCGCCCCCGTGGAACCTCAGGGTGCCACTAACCCCGGAACCCGTACAGAAACAAGGGCAGGAAGCTCCCCTCTATCGAACCGGGCATCTACGTTAGATGACCGCATAGCGGAATTGGAGGACCGATTCGCTGAACCCGTCACCTTAGCAGCACTGGTACCAGGTCTCCAGGAAGGCCCTCCCCCGGCTACTACATCTCCCGCCCCTCGCGCCATCACCATCCCCCTTTCCCTTGCGCGGGCCCTCCGAGATACTCTCCGCAGAGCCCGGGAGGAGCGCCGACGTCGAATTATTGGGACAAGACCGAGAGGACAACCTCCACCGCTCGTAGATTTGACTCAGGACTCCCAACAACCAGGTTCTTGGGGTCGCCCGGCGGCTAGAAGGAACCGACGCCGAATTCTGTCGTCTAGCTCGGAGTCCCCGTGCCCCTCCCCGCACACAGAGGCCCGGTTATTAAACGAGGACGACGCTCCGAGAACACCCCTGCTGCTCCAAGAAGGAGCCGACATCGGACCACCCCCTAGCTACGAGGACCTTTTCGGGAATAGGGCTTAATTTATATTGTATAACTAAGTATAACTAAAATTATGTGGAAAATCGTCCTGACAATTCAAATAAATTAACCAGCCACAAAGGATCTTAGTTTTCTCATTGTCTACTTCCCCCTCAAATACTTGAGGGTCTCCATAAGAGACATCCGTTATGTATCCAATACATAACAATAATTATAACTGATAAACTTTCTCGAAGATAAAAGAAAATATATCTTCTACATTTCAAAATTTGTGACGTCATGTCAAAATTAACTGTAATAATTTTGATTATAACTCATTAATTAATTAATGCAACATTTTTCAATGATTCAAATTGTAAGAATATCACACAGTTCCTGACGCTTCATATAATTATCAAATTTATTCACGTTTCCTAAAATTCTACGAAGTTTTTTAATATGTTTATTTAAAAATTATTGACCATCTTTGAAATTTGTAGATTTTTATTGACATTTTCGACATTTGAACAACGATATTTTTCGATTACTAAAAATTCCAAGAATATGACAGTTATCAACATTTTTTCGAATTTTATTAAATTAATTTTAATCGTGTATGATTTCCAGGACAAAAAAACCCGAGTAGATCCGACGAATATGAATGTAATATTTATATATTGTGAGTTTTGTTTTTTGTTTTGTAAAAAAATTTTTTTCGTTCATTTCTGAACGTTTCAAACGTCAGATATATCCGAATATAATGAATTCGAAAGAACTTAATTTATGAACAAACCTCTAAAAATACACATGATGATGTTAACGTTTTGCGTTTAATTTTTTTTGGACAACCTTAACAAAAACATGATGATGTTTACGTATTGCAGGTAATGGAAACTAATTCCTCCTGGCAATATTTCTCATAATTCTTCAAACAACAATCGGAAAAACACATACCTGAAATATGATCTATACACAATAAAATGAAAACGTGTCCAAGCTTGCATTTTAAAAACTCTACGACAAGAAAAAAAATTCATGAACTCAGCAAAAGGCAACGCAGAAGAATTCAATCGGAGATATGTTCAAATTACGCGAAATGCAAAAAGCAAATGACAGTAATAATGAATATTCGTCCGGAGTAACAGAAAGCGTTGCTATGCATGGTTCGTGTAATTTTGTTTCTAACAACAACAATAATGATCCAATTGAAGGAAACACATTCTCAAGTGAACATATATCTTGTACGATTGATGAAAAATGCGTATCTGATAGCACCGGAAATACCAGCGATTCGTGTGCGGATTTCTCTGAAATAGATTCCGATGGGTCGGATGATTTTTCGGAAAAAATAGTTGAAGTAGGAGACCCATTAAGTAGTACGGATAGTGAAAGTGATTTCAAAAGCGGAAACAACGATGAAGATAAAATTGATCAAAATTTTCGTGAACGATTGCGGGCTTGCTTTCTCTCAGCTAAAATTAGTTTGACGCAGGGCACGAAAATCCTTCAATTCCTCAAAATCCATTCCTGTTTTTCCGATCTCCCAAAAGATTGTAGAACTCTATATTGCACCCCACGGAAGCCAGTTCAGGTGAAAGTTGTTGAGCCTGGTGAATATCTTCACATAGGATTTGAGTCCAGCTTAAAGAGAATTTTATCGAGATATGATGCAAATTCGATCCCACCAATTTTAGAGGTAGACATACACTCTGACGGAGCTCAAGCTCATAAATCTGGAAAAATTTGTTTCTGGCCCCTTCAAATACGTATTTCAAATATATATAAAAGCGATCCGGAAGTTGTCGGAACATATCGGGGTAAAACAAAACCGAGTGATATTGTTGGATATTTCGCAGATTTTGTGGCAGAAAAAGATTCTTTAACTTCCGGAGGAGGAATCGAAGTTAATGGTCGCTTGATTCCAATTGAATACAGAGGTTTTATAGGTGATGGACCTGCGCGTTCATTATTTTTTAATCATACAGGGCACTGTTCAATATTTCCATGTTCAAAATGCAATGTTCAAGGTGAATATTGTCCTAAACACTCTATGGTTTTCTTAAATATCGAAACTGAACCAAGAACTCACGAGCAATACTGCACAAGACCTCTTGAAGATCCCCATTTTAAAGTTGGTAAAAGCCCTCTCGAAACGATATTACCTGATGTCGTGAAAAACACTCCCTTTGAGTACATGCACGCCGTACTATTAGGAATAACTAAAAAATTATTGAGCGCTTACGTTCTTGGTAAGTATCATAAGGTGAATAAATTTTCGGCAAGGCTGATGAGTGCTACTACCAACCGACTTCTGAAAATGTCCTCTTATTGCTCGTCTGAATTCTCTCGTTTCCCTGCACCATTAAATTTCTTCGGAACATACAAAGCATCAGAGTTTCGGTTATTCCTATTGTATACAGGACCCGTTGCCCTATATGGGATTCTCAATTTTGACGGTTATATCAACTTTATAATCTTTCATGCCGCAATTCGTTGCTTGACGAAACAACAATTTGAGGAAGATGACCTACTGTTCGCGGACGCAGCATTAAAAGAATTCATTAAAAGCAGCATCAACACTTACGGACCAAAGTTCGCCTCTTACAATCTCCACAGTTTGTGCCATGTTGTAGACGACGTTCGCCAGTTTGGAAATTTAGATAATTATTCTGCATTTCCTTATGAAAACAACATGCGATTTTTCAATCGTTATGAGGCCAACCCTCAATGAGTTCACAAATTTTGATCAATTCAAATCAATTCAGATTAGGGGTGATCGGTATTCAATTTTCGATCGCGACAGCTGTTGCATTTTCAAAGATAAGAGTATTTGTCTAATACGAAACATACTGAAAAACAGAAATCAGACGTATCTTGTAGTCACTCGTTTTAAATCAAAAGCAGATTTTTACAACGTTGGCATAGGATCAATGCGCAATGGAGTGTTTAAATGTTCTAGATTATCTAACACAATATTTATTAAGCCGTTTAGCGACGTTGCAGCTAAATGTTTTCGAATGCCCTTCTGAAACGCGCGATATCCTGATGAATTTAGCGTTTTTAGATTTAGTAATCACATTGAAAACGACGACAATGATGATAATGATTTCATTGATGATGCCCCAGTGCCCGATGTATTTGAAGTAGCGGAACTTCATTCTACTGCGTAAGAATGTTACGTTGATCACAATGTGTAGCTGCCACTTTTTAATTTTAATGTAATTTTTTAGTTCGCAGTATAATTTTTAAATGAAGTGTAAGATAGAATGTAATTTGACCTAAAACGTTGATAAAGCAGTGTAAAGATGACTTCAATTATTCAATAACTAGATTTTTGAACCTAATTCCGGAAATCACTATTGAAGTTTATTCAGGTAAAAAATTTATTCCCATATCCTATGAAAATTTTTTCGAAATATTGTACAGACTCTCAGATGGATAATGAATGGTAGGTTTTCCTTGTCAGTAAGCTTAAGACACGTTTACATTTTACTTTCGTAGTATATGATTTTATTTTTGGTACTGTATATAAGAGACGGATATTGCAGTGGAGTCTATCTTACGTGCTGTATATAATTCTCATTTGGTGAGTTGAAAACTTATATGCACATTTACACGCTGTTTAAGCAGATCATAGATCATTCCTCAAAAGCACCCTGTAAACATCACGCTTTCAATGATTTACCCAAATATTATTCAAACATCCCAAATTTTTTTTCGCGTTCATAACCTACATCAATGTTAGCATTTTGGCATAGTTACATTTTGGCAAAAAAATATTGTCAAACACAGACGTACCGCAGCCAGAGACATAAGCAGAAAACATTTTCGGGAAGGGTTTTTCAAAAAAATATATTTCTTTTAAGATTTCATAATAATAATTTTTGACGATCTGGTTACGGGAGTGCGATTTTTCAATTTTTCAAATTTCTAGATTTCGAAGTTTTACAACTTTTGAATTCTAGAGGCGCACCTTTTTTATATGCATGTGAAATGTAATGAAATTCAATTTTTTGTAATTTTCAAGTCACTCAGGTTTAGATTTTTCATATTTCTCATGTTTCTTCAGTATTAATGCATCTGGAAAGATTTTCTGTTATGCATTTCTATATTTCTATAAACTGTCTGGAATTGGATGCTCTAAAAATCCAAGTTCTAAAATTGTTATATTTTTTTTTATTTTCGCGAAAACTTTTAACTACTCAGAAATAAGGTATTTCATAGATTTTAAAAATTTATCTATTGTATGTTCTTTATAAAATTTTGTTGTATTTTTATCGATTGCTGTTATTTCTGTGGATTGTTCTATTAATTTCTAATATTCGATGCTACAATATTGGAAATTGCAACGATTTTGATTATTTTAATTGATTATCCAAAAACAAGTATCTTTTACACGGACTCTTAGTGATTTTTGCTCGTATATTTCTTAGTATTTATAGAGTTGTGAGTATTTTATTGTATTTTTCTAGTATTATATATAAATTTCCAGAATTACATGTTCTATGATTCAAAGTTTTGTAAATTTTTGAGAAAATTATCTCAACGCAATTCTTGAACATTCTAAGATTTCTAATATGTCTCTCATTTTTAGTATCTATGAACCTTTGGAGGATTTTTTGTTATTCTTGTAGGCTGTTACATAGAATTCTAGAATTCGATGCTCCATGTTTCGAAGTTTTTTTGATTGATAGCATTTTCGTAGATTTGAATTTTTCTTCATTAAACACAAGGTTGGAAAAGTTTCAATAATTTTTATCTTCTACAAAGAATTTGCACACATTCACCTTCTCGTATTGCATGGTGTAAGATGCTGTTCAAAAACTTTTACGTGTATAATATGCTATGCCGCATTCTGTACTATACATACATAAACAAAACACCGATTTGAAATTTTACGCATACTTGACTTTTCAGAAACAGCCGTACAATGGATATACGGAAGAAGAGGACCCTACCTCAGTCAAAGTCACCAATTCATCAAAGGAAATCGTCGCGGCCGCAACCGAAAAAACCTAAGAGATATATGACTACGAGCAGTGATGATGGAGGCCGAAAATTTACTTTCAATCGCAGACATGAAAGCCGAAACGCTGTTGCAAACATAAGAAGCAACATTGAAAGACATACTGCGACCGTGCAAATCGAGAAGGACCATTCTTCCGCTAATAATCTCCGTAATGGAACAGATGATACGTCCCCCTCTCTTTTATCGAGAAGAATCACGAGCGATGATTCAGGTAAACATCAAAGCTTTTTTCGTATGATTACGCAAGGCAAAACTCTTCCTTCATATAATATTTAAAATTCGCATGAATTGGGTTTATTTCTTTTTTAAATAATATGTGCCACCCTCTCTAGGTTCACAAGTAGGCGTAACAGATGCGTCAGCTTCTACAAGTGCAATTACTGAAGAACAAGATGGAGAAAGTCAAACTGGCATTGCGCCAAACAATTTTGCCAGGGATAAACTTCACGAATCATCAGTTGATGAAGATGGTATAACAGTAATCCATTTCAAGTTTTTTTTACAACCAGACATAGCGCATGCATGTTAGCAGAGTTGGGCGTTGATTACATTTTTAGCATTTTTGCACTACAAATAAACTATCTAAATTTCGTCACATAACTGAAAATTTGTCTACAGTTGTATTTTTTACTCTTTTTTTCAGAATTACAGTTAAAAATTATGTGTTGCAGGGTTTATCACTCCTTCATTACAGAAAAACCTATTTAATATTACAAAATCTGTAATTTTGAGTAGTTTTTCTGTAATTTAGATTGATAAGCCCTGCAACGCATACTGTTTTACTGTAATTCTGAAAAATAGAGTGAAAAAACCACTATAGACAAAATTTCACAGTTACGAGATGAAATTTAGGTGGTGTATTTGTAGAAAAAAGATATAAATTTAATCGACCCCCGACCCTGCATGTCCCTTTGCTTTCTACTACACTTTTCTTTCCGTAACCCTTGTAACTTAGAACCTTATAAAAACTTTATAAAATCCTTAAAAAAATTTTAGTTTCCTTACAAAATTTTCTATTTTTAACAAGCAACCCTATAAAATTTTTATAAGGATTCAAAATGCTTATAAGGATTTTATAAGGTGACTTTATAAAGTCCTTATAAGGAAACATCCTTATAAAGTTTCCATTTCCTTATGAAATTTGTATAAGGTCACTTTAAGAAACGTTTTATAAGGATTTTATAAGGTTATTTTTATAAGGTTCCAAGTTACAAAGAAAGAGGTAGTGCATAAATTACGTAACATTGTAGTGTCATCATTATTAATGACAAACAATGTAAATCATATTAATATCTAAGTTCTTTAGACCAGTAACATGTGCCACCCTTTCCAGGTTCATAAATACCTGCAATAAACACGTCAACTGCAACAAGTGGATCTTTTGAAGGACCAAGCCATTCTTCTCATGATGAATTTCACGGATCATCAGTTGATGAAGATGGTATAACAGAAATTCATTTAATGTTTTTTTATAACCCCTCTTTTCATCATTTTTTTCAGCTACAGAATTTGTGCAATTAACAGTATACTTTTTAAAACGAGTCGCAGTTTTCTATAACGACTAAAAAATATGACTAAAGATCATCGATTACATCTTTTCATTCATTCTACACATTAGCCGAAATAATTTGCAAGGCTTTTCAAAAAAGCACTTCCTCAATATTCATTTATTTACTGATCTATTTATTCATTTTTTTATTGTTGTAAACGTGCCTCCGAATTGAATCAAGCCGTGTTTTTAAGAGCATTCCACAAGCGGCTCCGAACATAATGAGTCTTCAATGGATGAAACAGAAATGGATGATCGTGATTTGGGCCATGAAGCTGATGGCTTACGTCTCCCTTCTACTAAAGAATTGTTACACACAATAATTGCTAAGATTACGGAGCAAGACCAAAAATTAAGGTATTGCCATTATCTGTTGTTCTAATTTTTTTTAGTGGATGTCTAGCGTAGATATGCATAGATGGTTTTGAGATAAAAACTATGAAATTTTCAATAAATTCTCAATAAAATTTTTTTGTAGGGGCGTAGATTAAGATGATATTTTTGGCTGATAACAGACAAATTTAGAGAGAAATTAAGTAAATAACAATAAACAAAAATTTTGTTATAAAAGTTTCGTAACTTTTAAATTTGTGTTTGAATAAAAATTGGAATTTTGAAATTGTTATAAACGTTACAACTGCCAAAAGGATAAACTCAGATACTCTTAACAATTGTAAACGATATTTCCTATTGTAACGTGATGAAAATGTCGCAACTTTTACAAACTAATAAACTGGTCGTAATTATCCAAAATTTTTATATTCAATCGCCTATATACTGTGGAACTTCAAAATAGTTAAAAACTTAACATTATAAAACACTGGCAAAACCGTAAAAACTCTTGAAAACTGGACAAAGAAACTTCGATAAATGTTAAATATGTTTAAATTATTTAAATTTTGGAGATAGTTCGCTATCGTTGTAACTGTTGTTGCATGTAGTTTTCTGAAAATGAACGATACCTTTAAATTCATCTAAACCATCTTGCATAACGCAAAATTATTAGAAAACATTTTTGCTCCGACTTAGTCTAAAGGTATTAAAATTGAGCTTACTATGAGGCAACTTACAATTCGTTAATGTAATTAATTTATTATCTGGCAGTGCATTGAAGCTTCAGAATCGTTTGATCATCGAAAAACTCCGGAAAAATCATAAAAGTAAGAGGCCGTTTATTCCGAAGTGGTTTCCGATCAAAGCAGTAGAGGATTTTCTACAATCAGAAAATAAGTTACTTGTTCAAGACAACTACGAGGCTGCAGTACGGTTTTTTCAGCATTTTAATTTATTTTACTTCTTTTTTACAACTTAAATAATCACAATTTACTTCACCTACTTACCATATCACATTTAGAGAGTTCAGAATATATTTTTAGTTCAGTAGAGAAAATCAGCTATACGCGCTATACATTTAATACCTCAGAAATTTATTTTGAGCAGTTGACGTTTGTATTCAGACATCGTTTTTTGATCACAGGTTAGCTACTTCACATTCATTGCTGGTTTCAATGGCGAGGAAGGAACCAGAGCAATGATAAAAAGCGCGATTGATACGGGACTCTGTGCAAAGATAACGCTAACAGGAAAAAATGAGACTATCAAACTGAAGGGATCAAAATTGTATGATGCGATGTTCGGTAAGACTTTTTGAAAACTCTTATTAACCTGAACCAAGCGACTTTTTTAGTATTATTCTAGAAAAAAATTGAACACAAAAATTAGCTTTTGAGATATTTTTTATTCCACTCTGAACCCATGTCACCGAAAACCGAAATCTAAATTTCCACTTAGATCGATTCAATAAAAGTCATTGACGTCCAAAAACTAGCCCGATTACATCCATTGGGGTCATTATGGCTATATTAACTTGTTCCTTTACAATTGTTTTCAGATGCTGTCGAGAACGCGGCTTATGAGACGCCCAATGAAGCGGCGTTTGATCGTTACATCACGAACGGTCTCGATTGCTTAAAACAAAAATTAAGGGATCGAAAAAAAAAATCGATAGAACTCGCGACACAACCACCTGTAGCGACTTAATTTAAATGGTTGAGCAAATAAAATTTTATACGGGAACAAACGACTTTTTTCGGTTGATATGACCTAACCTTTTTAATACTGTAAAAGCAGAATTAGAAATAATTATATATCTAATACTCTCCCAAGACTGGGTCAAGAATCTTGAAAGTAGAAATTGAATTCCTGGGCAAATGAATCCCAAGAATATGTCAAGAATCTTAGGAGAAAAACTGCTTTTCTTGGGCAAGTCTACCCCAAGATTTGATGAACAATATTGAGAGTTAAAATTAGATTCTTGGTCAAGATTATCCTAAGACTTGGTCAAGACTACCTAAAGACTTGATCAAGATTCTTGGGCTAAATAATTGAACTCTTGGACAAGTCCACCCCAAGAATGTGTCAAGATTCTTGGCCATAAACGTAATTCAATTCTTGAGCAAGACTACCCCAAGAATGGATCAAGAATCTTGTGCAAGATTCTTGACCAAGTCTAGGGCCATAATGTGGCCGTAAATACACCCAAGACTTGGGCAAGAATCTTGCCCAAGTCTTGGGCATATCTTGCCATGATTTGGTTTTATGGGATGTTCAAACTACAAAGTTTTGTGTACGTTTATTTATGTGTGAAGTATTTATAAGCTTGTGAGGGAAGCTATATGCATACGACTCACGATCGAAAGATTTCATATGTAAACAAAAAGTCACAACCTGTAATTACATAATGTAGACAATATAACACTTTTAAAATTTGATGTTATACTGTTTCCGAAAACTGTTTCGATGAACGATATTTAAATTAATCATCAGTTACATATGAAATAAAATACACGACCCTGGTTATTCGGATTTTCATAAAATCTGTACGAAATTGCTCAATTTACTATAAAATTTCACTATTTTAAAACCCTGGCAAAGTGACTGCAATGTTATATACATCGCAATCAAAATCGCACTTTATGTTTATATTAACGACCCGAAACTTTCCTGAATCCGAGTATTATATATGGGAAAATAAATTTTAAGGATATTTTTGATAAAAATTCAACGGAATTACTAAAAATAAAGCTTCATTTTCGTGAAATATAGTGCGCGTCACAATTGACGTATTTCGGCAAATCAGTACATCTTCCATATAAAAAGAGGATATTTATTCACAAATCGTATTTTTTCAACCTGTTGCGCTTTATTTTTAACCTGTTAAGCTTTGTTTTCAGTAATTTCGTTGAATTTTTATCAAAAATATCCTTTCAATTTATTTTTCTTTATATAATACTCGAATTTAGGAAAGTTTCGGGTCGTTAATATGAATATGAAGTGCGATTTTGATTGCGATATTTAAAAATCGCAGTCACTTTGCCAAGCAACGTGATTACATAAAAAATTTATTGAAAAGTCTACGTTTTTTGAAGTAATTCCATAGAATGTTCATCAATCTTTATTAAACTTTTATAGAAGCTGAAATTTAAAAAAAATTTTTCAATATAATACTTCCAAAAAATAAATTTTTCAAATTAGAACATTGTACAAAATTTTTATAAAGGTTTCAAAAAACTTTTTGGTTTGCTTTATAAAATGTAGGCTTTCAATAAAATTTGTATAAAGTCAGATTAGAAAATTATGTAATTCTACCAAACAATCAGCGATTGCATAAAAATTTTAGAAAGATTTTTTAAACACCAAAATTACTGTTGGTGTATATAAAAGTATAAAAATTTTCTCAAAATAATAATGATCATATAACAATTACAACAAAAACTTGGCGAAAAATCCTGCATGATTTATAATTTATAACACATATTGCACAAAAATGTAGAAACATAGTTATATTGTTCAATTGTTTTTTCAGAGTCACCTGCCATTGACTCGTCGGTGCCACTCAGTTTTGAACGCTTGAAAGAGACTTATCCGTGGCTTAGTCTTAACCACAACAATCATGGAATCTGCGAAGTCTACACTGAAGCGTGTAAAGAAAAATTGATTTCAAATTTTTACTCACGGTCCCTGAAATCCAAGCAAGCCTGGGTTGACGAAGGATTTTCAAACTGGAAGCATGGAGCCGAGCGGATAAAAACTCATTCGCTGAGTACTTTACATCTGAACTGCGTCACAACATTGAGAAACCTTGGAAAAGTCAATGTTATACAAACAATATCCACAGCTCACTGGAAACAGATGATGGATAATCGTGTAGCTCTACTGAAAATATTCAGCACTTTGAAAGCATTAGGACAATAGGGTTTACTCCTCCGAGGCGGTAACAACGATGAAAATTCCAATTTCATGACATTTTTGAAAACCCGCTCGGAAGATGTTCCAGAACTGAATTCTTTCCTGAAGAGAGATGGACATAAATGGCTTTATCATGTGAGTCAAAATGAAATTCTCGATATGCTGGCCACTACAATCCTATCAAAAATCATGAATGACATAAAAAAATCGGAATTTTTTTCAATTCTGTAAGACGAAACTGCGGATGTGTCCCGAACTGAACAAGTGTCCGTTTGCCTCAGGATTGTTGACAAAAATTTAGTTGCGAATGAGTTTTTTATCGGATTTTTCTCAACGCCAAACACTCAAGCAGTCACGTTATTCGACCTTGTCAATGAAATTTTCGTCCAACATGATTTAAGGCTCTCAAAACTCAGAGGCCAGTGTTACGATGGCGCATCAAACGTTTCTGGCGAGATCTCAGGATTGCAGGCGCGAATACGCGAAAAAGAATCTCGCGCATTATTTGTGCACTGAAACGCTCATAATCTCAATCTTGTAATCCAAGATTCGATCGAGAATGTAACATCGACAAGAAAATTCATCGGAACAATTAAAGAGCTGATTAACTTTATAAGAGATTCACCAAAACGTGTTGCACGGTTCAAAGAGTTGCAGGCTGAAGCAGAAAATGATGACAAAGAACCACATTCTGTGCTGCCTGCTTTTGTCTGACAAGGAAAGAATTGATATCGAGACTTAGGTAAAATATTGCATTCGGTTTTGTATTAAATGTCATAAATGTTTTACAGATAGGCGATGCGGATTCAGCCTCTGAAAATTGTGTCAAAATACTATCCTACAATTCTGAAATTTCTTCATGATCGATCGGTGGACAAGGAAGTCGATAGTGCAGTCTCAGCCAAAGCATCTGGATTTCATGATTACATGGAGTCATTCGAGTGCGTATTTTTCTTAACGCTGATGATTAGAATTTTTGATCGCATCGAAATATTGAATATTGAATTGCAAAAGTCGAGTCTTTGTGTCATTGAATCACATGAAAAAGTAAGAGCAGTTACTGACATTTTGCACGCGTCTCGTGATTGAAAATTCGAACAAATTTGGGAGAAAAGCGTACAAGCAGTTGATTATCTTGACCTTGAAGAACCTCAAATTCCGCGTCAACGCAAAATTCCTAAACGTTTCGATTCCACTTCAACCGAACAATTTAAATTCAAGAGCCCTAAAGACTATTTCAGGAAACCTTACTTTAAAGTTTTCGATCAATTAATTGGATCGTTAAAAAGTCGATTCGAAACAGATTCAGCAGAATTTTTTGTATTTCTTGAGCGATTTGCTATCGGTAAAACTGCAGATATCAGCAAGATTGTGAGATTTTACAGAGACGATTTCGATAGAGCAAGGTTGTTAAGCGACAGGGACATGTTTTTGCAACTTGTTGAAAGACAAAATGAGCAGGTTAACAATTTGAGAGAAGTTGTAGATTTCTTGCGAAAATACTAATGAGCTAGCGGGCTTATTCCAGAACACATGCGATTTGTTCCTCTACTTCTTACGATCCCAGGGTCATCCTGTTCAAATGAACGGAGTTTTTCTGTTCTTCGTATACTTAAAACGTATTTGAGATCGACAATGCTACAAGATAAGCTCAACAACGTGGCTCTTTTGCATGTTTACTCTACAATGACCGACGAGCTGGATGTAGAAAGATTAATGAACGAGATCATTTCGCGAAATGCAAAACGTGCCCATGTTTTCGCAGTCAAAAAATAATTTTTTTTGTAGAAAGGGTTTCATGATGGTATGCACAATTCCTTGTTAATATAAATAAAGAAAATGCTGAAGCAAGTGTCGAAACTTTTTCTCATTATTTCAACAAAATTTTCTAACTATATCTTTCGCCTTCTTAATATACATTTTTGCTTCTCAACCTCCTCCCACCCCCCTCCCGCCCTCCTGATTCATCACCGATCAACTACCCACTCGACCTCAACATGATCTGCCGGGCCTGATTAATAAAATAGATATGGTACATCCCCAAGTGCACTGTTAGAAATTTTTGTCTTAAATTTAATATAACACGTATAACGCGAATTTCACATAACCAGTATTAATAATGCATTAAAAATATACAAAATATATACAGGCTCACATTAATCTAATATACGGGTGTCTTAAATTTTATTCATAATGAGTGTTGAAATTTATACAAGACATTAATATATACTTATATTATATTCCAGATAAATTTAAGTCAGGTTTGTATAAATGCACTGATGTACTAAAATCATACAAAAATGTTTGAATTAAATTTAATACAAGTAATGTGTAATACGCGTTACATTCCAACAAACCATGTCGACACTAAATTTTTTCTGTTAAAATTCTAATAATAAAAATGTTGGTTTTAAGAAAAGATTTACAGAAAACATTCTCACGTCAAATTTTCTTTTTATTTATTTCAGTTCTTAGTACTTTTGAATTTCAGATGAATAAAACACTTTCAAAGATAAATAATTTCTTCGCATTTTTTGCATGTAATATTCCATTCATCAGGTCCTTCACCCACCTTCACTTTAATATAAAGGGTCGTTCTACCTGTTTTTTATACTCAAATTTTAAATTTCCCTGACATTATTTTTTATCGATTCTACATCCAAAAACACGAGATACGTGTATTACTTTTTTTCTTTTGAAGCTTTTTGTGAGAAATATGATTTTTTGGAAATCTGAAGCTCTCTAAATCCGTCAATTTTTCGGTGCACCTAGCTTGAAACCTATCAATCGCAGAAAAAATTCACCGAGTAATGAAAATGAACATTTTTTCTCGAGTTTTAGATAATGATAAGTTTTTTTATCATGGTGCAAAAAAACATTTCCAATTTTGCAATAATACGATAAAAAGTGAAAATTTTGAACCAAAGGGATTTTTGATTTTTTTCTTCTTTTTACCAAGTAATCTGCAAACGATTACGAAGATGTAGCAGTTTTTTATTCGATGGTATCTATATTAGTTTGCGAATAATTTATTTATTCGTTGCCGCGTTTGAAGCCGTCGCGCATGCAGAACAAGATTGCAGTTCACGCGTAAGAAGAATGGATTAGGAAAATCGGTGATTATATTTTCCTCATGGTAACAATGAATCAGTCGAAAATATTTTGTGGTTTGCTTACAGAACGGCGTGCGACAACTCGGAACGCGGCAACGAATAAATTAATTATTCGCAAACTATTATAGATACCATCGAATAAAAAACTGCTAAATCTTCGTAATCGTTTGCAGATTACTTGGTAAAAAGAAGAAAAAATCAAAAATCCCTTTTGTTCAAAATTTTCACTTTTTTTCGTATTATTGAAAAAGTGGAAATGTTTTTTTGCACCATGATAAAAAACTTATCATAATCTAAAACTAGAGAAAAAATCCTAAATTTCATTACTCTGCGAATTTTTTCTGCGATTGATAGGTTCCAGGCAAGGCGCACCCAAAAATTGAAAGTAAGATAACTTCAGATTCTCAAAAAATCATATTTTTCATAAAAAGCTTCAGAAAAAAAAGTAGTACATGTATCTCGTGTTTTTGGATGTAGAATCGAACGAAAATAATGCCAAGGAAATTTAAAGTTTGAGTGTAAAAAACAGGTAGAAGGACCCAATATGATTTCCACTCATATTTGAAGGACCTCCACAATAATTCGCATTTGTGAAAAGATTTGGTGTAGCCACCTAGCGAGTACAAGCGTAGTAACTAACTTGCGTGAAAAATGTATTTTACTCAAATAAGTGTCTTGAATTTATACACATTTAAAGTACGAGGGGGGACCCAAAAGTAACGGGAATTGTGTTACAACTTTTTTATTGACAAATTTTTTCACACACAATTTTTATCACCTTCAAAGTAACCCCCATTGACTGTAATACACTTGTTCAATCTTTTTTTCCAGTGTTCAAAACAGTTCTGAAATTCATTTTTTTCAATGTTTTTTAAACCTTCCAGCGATTTTTGTTTCACCTCTTCTACAGTCCCAAAACGTTTTCCTTTCATGTCCCTTTTGAGTCTAGGGAACAAAAAAAAGTCACAGGGGGCAAGGTCCGGTGAATAGGGGGGGGGGGGGGGGTGAACAATCGGTGTCATGCCGTTTTTGGTCAAAAATTTCTTCACGGACAGCGCTGTGTGGGCAGGTGCATTGTCGTGGTGGAAGAACCAATCTCCTGTGCGCCAAAGATCCGCTCTTTTCTCCCGGATGTTCTCCCTCGACCTTTTCAAAACCTCCAAGTAGAAGTGTTGGTTGACCGTTTGGCCTGGAGGAACAAATTCTGCGTGCACAATACCTCTGCAATCGAAGAAACAAATGAGCAATGTCTTGATGTTGGACTTCACTTGGCGTGCCTTTTTTGGACGAGGCGAGAGAGGTGTCTTCCATTGGCTTGATTGCTGCTTTGTTTCGGGGTCGTAGCCATAGCACCATGATTCATCGCCAGTTATAACCTTGAGTAAAAAATCTGGGTCTTCATCCAACTGATTTTGCAGCTCAAGACAGGCCTGAAGTCGACGCTCCTTTTGATCGTTGGAGAGAAGGCGAGGAACAAATTTGGCTGCAATCCTCCTCATGCTCAAATCTTCAGTTAAAATCCTCTGAATTGAACTCCATGACAATCCAGACATCTCACAAAGTTGATCGATGGTTCGGCGACGGTCTTCATGAACAAGAGTGTTGATTTTTTCAATGTTTTCGTCCGTTCTTGAAGTCGAGGGGCGCCCAGAACGAGGTTGGTCTTCTATTGACATCTCTCCATTCTTGAAACGCGAAAACCAGTCGTACACACGCGTTTTACTCAAAGCATTATCCCCATAAGCTGTTTTCAGCATCACAAGGGTTTCCGCGGGTGTTTTTCCTAACAAAAAACAAAATTTTACAGCCGCGCGTTGCTCTCCGCACTCAGCCATTTCACGTTTTCGCCGAAACGGAAAAAGTCGTTCCACTAGAAAAATTCTTACGGACGAACGAATGCACTCACAGCAAATGAACTTTGCACACTGACTTGGGAGAGTAGCAGCTTGGAAGAGAACCAGTGGAGAACCCGATCCCCCCCTCCGCGGTCCCCTCACCACCTAATTCCCGTTACCTTTGGGTACCCCCTCGTATGTGTATCATACTTATGTTACAAGTATCAAGTGTATCAAATTTCAGGTACATTTAAATATAGAATCTATGGAAAGTGTATTGAACTCAAGTAGGTGTCCCTAAATCATACACTTCTAAAATATGTGTATCTAATATACATTTCATACAGCTGGCTTACGGAATTTAAAGTACATTTTAATACATTTCGAATAAAAAGTGTATGAAATTTAGAAAAATTTTCAACAGTGTGCATAACGCATTTAATATAATATTATTTAACAGTTGACAAATTATATTAAATTGAAAGTGTCGTACGGTTGGGGCAAATATACATATCCATGCACAGAGGCCATTTTTTCCGCCTCCTCCTTCCACTCATTTGTTTTTCGTTCTATGCGTCTTTCTCGCACTTCAGTAGCCTCTGAGTCCCCTTAATCATAAGAATTTCTTCTTTGAGTGAAAATATTTCGTTTTATAAAGAGTTGTCTTTAGATTTTTCATGTTTTTTTCTGAATGCTCCTACAGATTATGTTTAGCTGAAATTTTCATCTTTGGAGAAAAACGAAATAAAAAAAAAGTCGACGAAAAATTACGGGCAAAGTGTAACAACGCTACACAACAAAAACTTGACGCGGCCAAAAGAAAGGAGTATCGAGAGAAATACGCTGCGAAAAAAAAAAGAAATAGAACAAAAATGAAAAGAGAATCACTTTCTCGTACATTTTAACTCTGAAAAGTATAAAATAAATACGTGATGTAAAACCAGCGATGCGAGTCCGTCATATGACCCTGACCGGTCAAATAATTCATGACCGTCGGATTAACATATGTATATTATAGCTGCAGACAGCTGCAGAGAACAGCAGAAAGTTCTAGTTGCACTGTGTTTGGTCCTATATAGTGATTTGGCTTTTTATAAAAACCTTTCAATAAATTTTCACGAAACATGAGGTTGGTTCAGTGAAAGTTCGATGAAATTTGCATTTTCCATTTAGTAGTTCTAAAAACATTTAATGGAAAGAAATTATTCTGTCGAAATTTTTTGTCACATTTTTTCACTTTTTTTAATTGACATTTTTACAGGTTTTATGAAAAATTTTTTTTTTCTAATGTTTTAATAAAAGACCTTATTATTAATTTCGGGAATTCAATTGAACGTTCAGAAAATCGACCTCATAAAACAACAAATTTTGATAAGTGATTGGCTGATTTTATGAAAATTTCGCCTGTTTTCATAAAAACTATATACCATTAGGGAACTACTGCCGTTGCTAATTTAATTTGATTTAACATGATTCAATTATCAATCAATTCAATTTCGAAATGATTTATTCAAATCAAAAATTTCGATACTAATCGATACTCAAGTCGACATGTTTGGTCTTGTGAGTTTGTGATTGTGACATAAAAAAAATGTCAATTGTTATATACCTACAAGCAGCAACATGAAACTCAGGCATATTTTGGCATATTTTCTGCTATGGAATGACAATCATGACAATTAAAAACAAATGAAAGTGCACGTAATTAAACAACATCGTGCGTAACTCGAATTTGTAACAAATATGTGAAAAATCTTGAAGTTTTTCCTTCGTTCGCGCACGTCTGTAGTTAACAGAAATATTATTTCGTGAAGATAATTTACATTTTTGGTAAGTATCATTTTCACTCTCATATACTTGCTATTACTAAACCTGCACATTAACATCAAAATACAGAAACATAACCTAACTTTGAAATAAATTTATTCAAAAATGTTACAAAATCCTTCGTTTTTGAGGAGCGATCCAATGAAAACTGTCGAAAAAAATTGTTGTATAAAATCAAAAATGGATGCATTCTCAAAAATTTTTATTTTAACACAGTGGTCCTATTTTCGGAGTGCAACAAACTTACGTAAAGCTTTTTTTTTATCAAAACTTGCAATAAGAAAAAGATAAAAAATTTAAAAAAAAATATCCTAGCTTGTATCGTACTCATCATGTGTTAATAATCTAAATAACTGATCATTCGAGTTTAATTACTTAGAGGTGATGAAATAATAGAAATATTCACTCATTATTATTCCTGAAATTCAATTTGGATTGCAAAATTCAGTTTATGTTTTAACAATAATAGTAAAACTCAATTGTGTGTATTTTTAATTTTTCCATTGAAGTCGATCTCAAATTTGGTTGTTTTTCGAATTTTTCTGTAATGCTTATTAGAAAATTTGGAACTATATTATACATTTTCCCAAGTTGAGAGTTTTTAATAACCTAATTTCTGTTTACAGCCGACAACATGGGGAAATTATCAAATTTTCTCATCAAACATTACTCGCGATTACCCTATCGTGAAAATTAAAAGTTACAGCACTTCCAATGTAAATATTTCCAGGCTGTATTTGCGGAACACTCGACAAGGATGGAAAAACACCCTTTGGACAAATGCAAGGATTGTCCCCAGGATGTGAAACAGTTCATTCAACAAAAAAGCGTCAAGTCCAGCTAAAAGCGAAGTCAGATTGAGGAATCGAACTCGGATGCAACAAATCCTGATGGTATACGAGCACGATCATAAAAAAATCAAATGATGACGAGATCAAATTTAAATCTATATTTTCATGATTTTTTTGAAGAAAGATCAAAAAGCACGTGATCTCAAAAGTTGTAAAAAAAAAAAAAACTTCAGAAATTTTATGCAGATGAACCTGGAGATTTTTGTAATTAATTGATTATTTGAATTGATTTTTATAATTTCCAGAATTGATGAGATAGTCTGTATTCTATAAACTATGAGAATTCGGAATATTTCTAAAGTTTCAAAAATTGTAGAAATCTCAGAAATCGTAAAATATTGAAAAATTCAACGAATTCCTTAAATTTTATGGTCATTTGTAATATTTTCGGAAATTTCAAATTTGAAATGTTTTGATCATTCTGAAAATTTTGGAAATTCGGGTATTCTTACAAATACAGAGATACTGAAAATTTAAGAGATATTTTTAGAAGTTTTGAAATTATGTGACACGCGAGACCCCGATTGGGGAGAATCCAACGTTGTCCCCCGATGTCCAGAAAAGGATCAATGCAGAGCAACGGCTCTACTTGACCCTTGGGTCGTTTTAAGTTGCTTCAAGGTTTGAAAATAAAAACAAATTAAGGTTTTATGCTATGAAAATGCTAGTTGCCAGCGTTATTATTAAATTGAAAATCTTCATACAATGATGGCTCAATACAATTATAACCTTACAGACCCTGGCAACGATTTTCAGGCGAGAGGAGGTAAACTTTCTGGGAGAGAGGGGAAAGCCTTGATAATTTCCTCTAACTCGGTATCTTCCAAGTCAGGGTCTTCTATTCTTGCTTTCTTTGTGAGTTCTCCTCCTATCCTCACGGTTTCCTCAAATAATTCGTCGAAGTTCTTTCCAAAATCTTCTGAGCTAGGTCGTTTTGACCCTTTTACACATTCATCTCCCGAAAAAATCTCGTCTTCCCTTATCTGTGGTTTATTTCCTGCAGTAATCCTGATCCTATCCCTTATTCGTTCTGGTGTCCAGAATGTTTCTGGAGGTGTTAAATCTATTCTAAATCGCTGAAAGGCCCTAACTCCATCCCTAGCTATAATTTCATCCCTCTTATAGTTTCCTTGAAATCTGTTATAATTGGGGTTATTTCTATGCGGAGGGTTCCGGTCACGTTTGATATTTCTTTCCCTTGCCTCACACCCGCGCTTATAGTGAACAAAAGGGCTCAATTGATTATACACTGAAAATGAATGAAATGTTATTCAGACACATCGAATTAAAGAAACAAATAATATTATTTTATATACTTTTTCTGTAAGAAACGGGTTAATTCTGTATAAGAGCAGACGGCAGCGATTTTATGGTGCAGTTTGCCGTTTAGGCGCAGTTTTGTCTTAAAGGGCGCAGGTTTGTCGTTTTAGACGCAAGTGCTGTCGAGAAGGCGCAGATTTGTCGCTAGGACGCAGTTGTTGCCGAAGTGGCGCAGTTTGGCGAAATGCGAGGTTTTAGGTTTTTTGCCACCTTTTTATACGCAAAGAATCTAACAAAATTTTAAAAGGGGAAAGGAAGTTGTTCAAGTGTGGAAATATTCAGAAAAAGGAGAAGAAAAGAAAAGATAATGAAAGAAAAGAACGTGATTTTCAGAAATCACTGTCTATTATGATAGCGCACGGTAATCGCAAAACACGTGATTTTAAGAACGTATTCTTTCGATATCTGATCATTTAGACCATTGTTACTAATGACACTTTATCAGAAACAAGTAGCATTCGAACGAAGACTTTATAAAATAAAATAAATTACGTGATTGAAGTATGTTCGTTTCGATATCCGATCATTTAGACTTTTGTTGCTAAATGACTCTTTATCAGAAGCAAACAACATTCGAACGACGATTTTATTCAAGAAACAAAATAAGTGATAGTATGCTCGTTTCGATATCCGATCATTCAGACCAGGGCCGGCGGTTTCCCTACAAGGTGTATGGAGCGGTCCCCACCCGAAATTCAGGCGGGTGGGGAATTCCCCATGCCAGAAATTACTAAAAAGAATCGGGCATCAATTCCATGGCTTTATGGATTATACTGTTTCCATTTATCGCAAATGCAAACGTATGTTCATATGTAGGTTTATACGACACATACATATGTATATACGAAACTTTTCAATTTAAATCCAGATGACTCAAACGAAAGCATGTGATTGGCTGTAGCTGAACTAATCGCGTTCGTTCTATATCGATATTAACATCGAAGAAAGTCGATGCTACGATGAGGTATACATCGATGTTAGGGAACACTATAGTAACACGTAACACTGAGCAGTCTGAGTAACACTACTACATTGTAAAGAACCGGTTCTAACATCACGTGAAACGGTGAAAATTTTCACCGTTGGAACTTGTTCTGATTTTTTTTCTATTGGATATTTATTTTGGAGATGGCTTTAATTTTCCATTGGATGATAATTTTTTTTATTTATTTGGATGAAATTTTCCGGAATTTCCCAGTTCCGGGATATGGCAATTTTTTTCTTTATTGGGAAATATTTTGTTGGGATATTGTAGAATAATTCCACATTTTGATTATGGATTATGGGGGATTAAATTGGGGGAAAATTATTGATTTTTAATTAATTAGGAAAATGGGTGGAACTCTCCGCCAATGGTTTTCGACGACGAGGTAAGTCGTTTTTTTTTTGTTTTTTTTTTGTATTGATTACTTATTATTTGGCTCCCGGTAATTCTTTTCGAGTTCTCGAGGGACCGCCAAGGAATTAGATATTGTTATATTTCTGTATGAATTGCGGATGATTTGAGGCGCTCGTATATTATGGGTGCGAATAATGATACGGGAAAGTATCACTTTATTCCCAGTTTGATTTATTGATTCATGGATTATTTTGGGGATTCATTGATGGATTATCATGTTATATTTAGTATTACGAGGGTATTCCGGTATAGGCTTATTTTGAGAAAAGGAGGGATGTTTTGAGAAGTAGGGAATATGTGAGCCGTACTTGAGATCGTCGGAGAGGTAGTTTTGGCAAAGAATTTCATTCCGGGCGTCGTCACTGGATACGATTTTGGGTGGAACCTGGTTTTCCTGGTGGTTGTCGACTCGACTTCGACGTCAAAATTTCAAAGGTGGGGCCATTCGTCACGGACCAATGCCGCTGTTGTCTATGTACCGGAGCCCTCCTCGCCTTCAATACCTTGGCGAGGACGCGCAAGCCTTTCCGGGAAGTAGCGGGGTCTATGTTACCGGCCTGCCAAATTTCGAGACGCGGCTTTCGCTAATTGGCTGGGAATCCCCACCATACACCGCCGGAAAAAGGGTTCGTGGAAATGGAGGAGTTCCGACTTCCTTCTTCTTGGAAAGCCCGTGGTGCGAGCCGGAGGTGTTGCTCGAGAGCTAAGAAAGTGACGCCGTGGAGCCCATCAGAGACCGACGCCTCGACGCCGATTTCCGGGTTCGGAGAGTTTTACCAGGTTTTTGATTATTAGGATTATTTTTTTTTTTCTTGAATTCAGTATTTGGTCATGCCGGAATGGGAGATTTTTAGGAAGATTTCGTGTGAATTTGAGTGAATGGTTGGGAGTGGAATGGTGATAATGACGATGTGCGCGATTATCGAAATGGAGTAGAGATTTCCTTGGCGAGTCACGGGCGAGCGAGCGTCGGGAAAATGGGTTAGGTTTCGATTTGTTTAATATGCAGGAGAATTCCGGGTTCGAGAATATGTAGTTTTGGGGAATTTTTATTTTCGGGGATGGCGTGGTCAGAGAGTGATTTCCGGGATGGTGGTGAGGGATGCGGTGCGCGATTTTTTTTTAAACGGGAGGGGAAAGATTTTCAAGTATTCGGGGCGTGAGCTTATTTTTCGGGGAAATGCTATCGCGTGGGTTCGGCGGATTTTCTCGGGCCCGATTGAGTTATTGTTCGGGGAAATGCCGTCGCGTGGGTTCGGCGGATTTTCTCGGGCCCGATGGAATTAGATTTGTCGGGAAAATGCCGTTGCGTGGGTTCGGCGGATTTTCTCGGGCTCGATTGAATTTTCGGGATTCCTTGATCGATTCGATGGGTCTGGATTGTCGGGTTTTATTCGGAAGACCGTGGCCATATTCTACACTTGGGGCAAATGCCGTAGAATCGCCATTTTGGATCGGTTGTTCTGAGGGATAAATGACCTCTCCGAATTATGATTTCGGTTCTCCATGTTGGACGCGACATGCCGGCCCGTCGCAAAATGGAATCGATCGGGAGTTCCAGGATTCACGGTCTAGGAATCATGTATCTGATCATTGTTTAAATATTCCGCTGCGTTTTGTTTATTTGTATTATGAGGGGTTTTCTTGGGGATTGGATTTTGTTTTGGAGAGTTTCTTTGTTTTCCGGAGATACTATGCGATTAAATGTGCGATTTCGGTTATAGGGAAAATGTTCTGATCGATTTGAAATATTGATTTTTTTTTCTTCCGGTTTTATCGGGAGTTTTGTAATATTGGGATAATGGGATAATTAATAAACGATGGACCAATTTTGTAAAATTATGAGTCATTATTTTTCCATAAGCGATCCACTTATCTGGAATCGATTTCTCTATTTTTCAGAATAGTTTGTGTTTCCATTGCGCGGATTTTTGGTTTATGGGGATTCCGTTTCAATCGTTTCGGGGTTATTATTTTTTTTGTTCTCGGAATTTTTATTTGGCTGATTTCCGATTTATTATTTTATTTTTGAATTTTGGGAAATTGGATCTTATGATTTAATTTTGTAGGTTCCTCATACCTTATAAAAAAAATGAGGTGGCGATCCTGTGTAAGTATATTTTTGGGACATGGTGAAGGAGTAATTATTTATATATTTTCGTTATTTAATTATTATTGATTTATTTTTATTTTCATTTTCCCGGAACGGTGGCGGAGGTTTCGTGAGGTTTCGCCGAATGAATTCGGAATGATTGATTCGCGGAATTGGCGGAATTTGTCACGTTACACACGTATTGCCTCGATCCAACGGCGCCGGCTGCGTAACCGTAAGGGAGAATGTCGATGCTAAAATATCTAGTAAAACGTAGAGTTGAGGGAAGATCGGACTGCGACAATAACAATACCGAGGGAGATCTAACCTCAACTCCAAAAAATGACATTTCCGATTCCGATTATGAACACAGTGTTGGTGCAAAACGTGCCAAAACTATTGAAACTGAGGAAAAATTCCCCCAAAAAAATACGAATGGTAATTAATTATTATTTGAAAAAAATGTTAGTCCTATATCTTAAGACGACTCGGAAGACCTTCTCTTTTCGTCTCTCTTCCTCTCAACCAGTTTCTATTCCACGCGTCTTTTTCACACAACAGTAGGTTCCGAGTCATCTTAATACATTATAAAACTTCCAGTTTTATAAATGATCGAAATTACAGAAATCAAAATTGCAATTTTATGAATTTATTAGAAATTTTCTACAATATTAGAAAAGCACATAATTTATTTGTATGTGATTGAATACAGAGTGTCCCAAAGTCAACAATTAATATTTTAGGAGTTTGTAGTTTGCAAAATTCTACGACGATTTTCCTTTTACCATTTTTCAAAAAACTCAAAATTAAAAAATTTATTTAAGCTAAAAGTTTGAACAATAAGTGCGCTCTTTTGACAATTGGGGGTCGAATTCACAGACCAAACTTTTCCCAAATTTCGTTCATATTATTCTGAGTCGGAAAGTCCTTTGCCATTTTTCAGAAAACTCAAAGTCAAAAAAGATATTCGAGTAAGAAGTTTTAGCCAATCAGATTTTTTAAATTTCAAACTGGAATCTTTTTTGATTTTGAGTTTTGTGAAAAATGGCAGAGGACTTTTTGACTCAGAAAAATATGAAGAAAATTTGAGAAAAGTTTGGTATCAATAATCTCAGTTGAGATTAGAGAATTAATAAAAAAACAAACAAACATAACCTCAAAACAATGAAATCTCAACTGAGATTATCATGCAGAACTTGCCTCGGCAAGATTCTTCAAGTTTTCCTTCCCATATCTAAGCATTATCTCAGTTATCTGAGATAATTTTTTCGGTTGCCGATTTCCGCCGCGCGGTTTCGCGACCAGCGCGCTGCTGGCCGTGGCTGCCACGGCTGCCACTTCAGAAACTTAATATTATAACATAATATAGGTATAGTATCTCATATGCTAATGATATCATATAACCAAGATGGCGACGTGTGGCAGCTTGAACACATGAGTTTCGCGTCGTCTGCTACTTGCGAGAGTCGCGAACCGTGTTACAGTGACAGTAATTAACATCAAAATTGTCATCGTTGTCAGTGTCAACGTCTCGTGCTTCAGAAGCGCAAAAAAAATGATTCGCAAAAAGAAGCTCCGCTTCTTTTTGCAAATCGTGTTGCAGGTGGTTGAAGAATTTAACGGGGACGTATGGAGATCGGCCAGGATCAGATAAGTTTTCCAAGTAGCTTTATCACAAGTTTAAGTTTGTAAAATGATTCTTTGTAAAAATTTTTATCTTTTTCAGAATGGTCTGCAGAGGTTTTTATGGTAAATTTAATTGTCTCCAAATTCAAGCATGGTGAGTTTTCTTAAGTTTGCACTTTGTATATAATAATTTCAGGCTGTAAACGCGATTGATGTAATTCATTATGATGTTATCGGCGCGTGTACCGATGGTGAAGTGAATGATAATTCACTGACTTGGTCTGTTTTTTACGGAAAAATCGTTGCTATGAAAGTAAATTGTGATTAAAACAGAATACACGCAATTTTATGTGTTAGACATTCAATTTTTATAGGTTATTCATATTCCTTATTTTGATGATATTATTTCTATGTAATTGGAACTTGTTATTTTTGTAATATAGAATTCTGAAGCTTGAATTTTTGTTGTGTATGATTCTGGAAATCTAAATTATATTATTATTATTATTTTTATTAGAAAGAATAAAATATTTCTATTATGTACAAGTTTTTAATTTAGGAAATTTACTGAAAAATATGTGAATCATTCGAACAAAAAAAACTTTTGCTCAAAAGATTGAATAATAAAACGAGAAACAATCTTTTAAAAGGAACGTGTGATTTAGACATTTATTTCTAAAACATTATTTAAGTATTATAAGCAGATTAGAAATGATACATAAAAAATGTAAATATGTATTTACACATTAATCATTGTAATAAATTAAATTTCATAATTTTAATCTAGAAAAGTTCACCCAAAATACCACAATCACAAATTTTTTCGATATAAAAAACTCACTCAGTAGTTGAATCTATAATTTTTTCATTATTTTATTTGTGAAGTTTCTTTCGAACTCATTTTACAGGAAACTAAATGTAAAAAATCAAAATTCAGAAAATTTATAGCAAATTAAGGCAAATTAATAGCATGTAAATATTATCTTAAAAAAAAGCAGTGAATTTTTCATACTTTAAATTATCCTTGAAATAATTAAACACACATAACACTTTTTCCATTTCAATTTATTTGTTGCCCTGTATTGCAAATAATTATAGAATTATACATTATATGTTACAGATTCCTATGAAATTCAATTATTATAATTATCGGCATAAAATTTATAACATTTTTTTCATTTATAACATATATTATAATCAATTAGTATTATTATATATGAAATAATTATTATTAATTGATTATGGATTATGTACATAAATCGATTTTATAAATGAATTGATTATTGATTATGTATAAATACATCGATTGTATAAATGAATGAATTATTGATTATTATGTACATAAATCGATTGTATAAATGAATTGATTATTGATTATGTATAAATACATCGATTGTATAAATTATTTGAATATTAATTATGTAAATAAATCGAGTATATAAATTGATTATTGATTAGGTAAATGGATGTACCTGAAGTTCCAAACGCTTAGAATTAAAAAAAATGAAAAATATATGAATTTTTTTATTTTAAATCATGATGAGAAGTGTGACAAATATTTTTTTAGGAAGCATTGAGTTTATTGTTAGGAATTATAAATGTTTTAAAGGAACTAGAAAATTTTTTCTCTTTATTAAATAATAAATTTTTATCGTTTAATTTTAAATGTTTGGAACTTCAGGCACATGTGAATAATAAATCGTTATAAATTATAAGATATAAGATAAAAGATTATATAAAGTAATTGATCATTGATTTGTGTGTATTCAAGTTTTACAAATAAAAAAAAAGTTTATAGAACAAAATCAAATGTTGATTAAAAGAATTTTGATGGAATTATTTTAAATTTTAGACGCTGTTGGAAGAACCACCACTGGCACCACCTCTTCCACCACCTCTTCCACCACCTCTTCGTGGTCCCTCCCCCCATCTTCTGCTTTTATTTTGACAAAACCGATTAATCATTCCTAAAAATCTTTGCTCGGAAGCCCTCCACCCAGCTCTACTTCTTCTATAATTTTGTGGTTGGTCATTTCCTTCATTTCTTTCAGAGCTGTTTGGAGGGATGTTTCGTGTGCCATTTAGCCGATTGGATTCGGCGGTATTTGATGAAGCTGCTGGTGTGTGGGTAGAATTTTGTACTGAGCCCCCCACATTCATGCCCATCATCGCCAACATTTGTAGAAACTGTTGTTGTTGCTCCTGCTGCTGTTGCCGTTGTTGCTGAAGCTGCTGTTGAAACTGCAGCTGTTGCTGCTCAAGTTGAAGCCGCATTCTTTGAATTTCTTCTCTCTCGTTCAATGGTTGTTGCCCATTTTGCTGCCGCTCAGCTTGTAAATGTTCGAATTGCTGAACTTCATTCATCAACTAATAAATAAATAGAAACGAAATTTTCATAATATCAATATTAATATTATAAATAATGAAAATAGTAATAATCACAATAAAAATAAATAGTTAAATGAAAAACATTAATTATACAGGGTGTAATTTAAACCACGAATGATAATTTGCCTGATTTTTTTTCAGATTCTAAGACTTAAAGTCCTCTGCCACTTTTTACAAAACTCAAAATCAAAAAAGATTATCGAGTTTGAAATTAAACCAAAAAAAGCGCTCCTTCGAGGAGTGGGGATAGAAATAATAGATCAAAATTTTCCAACATTTTCTCCATATTTTTTGAATTCGAAAAATCCTTTGCCACTTTTCAAAAAATCAAAAATCAAAAAAGATATTCGAGTTTTACATTCAAGAAATCTTATTGGTTAAAACTTATAACTTGATTATCTTTTTTGACTTTGAGTTTTAAGGAAAGTGAAAAAGGACTTTTCTACTCAGAAAAATATGAAGAAAATTTTGGTAAATTTTGGTTCGTGGCTTTTATCTCCACTCGTCGGAGGAGTGCATTTATTGGTCGGATTTCAAACTCAAATATCTTTTTTAATGTTGATTTTTGAAAAAAGTGGCAAAAGAGTTTTAGTCTTAGAAAAATCTGAAGAAAAATCAGGCAAATTATCATTCGTGGTTTAAATTACACCCTGTATTCTAATATCGAACTAAGTTCAATATTGTTATTTGAAAGGCGTTTGTTAAAAAATCAATTTTCTTCTACGATAAAATTTTTGAAGAAAATTATTTATTTTCAAGAAGTTGGTTCAATGTTTAAATAATCGTTTTTTTTTAATGCATCACAGGGCCGTAGACCGGAGAAGGTTTTGAGGGAAAATTAAAACCAATTCCGGAATTTCACAAAAAAACTAATAATCGTTTTAATAATTCAAAAATGAGTCGTTTACCAGAGGATGATCTTTTTTTTTCATTAAACGAAATTTTGTTTTTAATCAACATGAAACACTCAACTACATATTTAATCAGAATTAATTTTATTTTTTCAGTATATACGATTTCGGAATCAAAATTCACAAGTAATGAGCATTTTTGGTGAAAAAGTGTTCCCTTCAATTTATAGATGACTGAATAATGTCGAAATAAAAAAAATATGAAAAAATTAAAAATTTTTTGTTCTATTTATATTATTTTATACACATTACCAAAATATGCACACTTTGAACTTGGTATTTTAGGATTTCCAGAAATATAAATGAAATATAACAAAATTTACATAATAAAAAATTTTTATAATAAAGTTTATACCAATTGTTTTAAAATGATAAGTATTCAAATAATATGGCACAGACAAAATGTATAAAAAATTAAAAAAAAAATTCTACCGTTAACTCCTACATTCAGCTAAATTGAAAATAGAATTTAGTACATCAAAATATCGTATTCCTGATTTAAATTTCTGCTGAAAATACTTTTTAAGTCCGTATAAAAATTCCACTGTCTACGCCCCTGATACATAGCTTATCACACAAAATGTATATATGATATTCGAGAAACATAAATATGTAATCCTACTCCGGGCCACAGAGTATATTGGTACGGTACTGTTATCAGTACATATATGTTTTGCGTGCCAAACGCACAAAATCATTTAAACTTATTAACTACAGTAGATTTTATGCTCAATCTTTATTATTTTATGAAAAATTCAACCGGAATTTAAATACAGCCCGCATTAACAACACAATAAAATCAAAAACAAACTTTGAAAATTTTTATTCCTTCGGAAACTGATTCATGCGTGTATATGCACTATTCCAGGGTATTTTACGTGTTTATTAATGAAAACATGCACTTGAAGTATTAAAATGATAATTACCGCCTCGTCCAAATTCATGTCTTCGACATTTTCTTGTAATTGGTCCATATTAACTTTTTCGCTTTTTCACCGTTTGGGACCGTTAATGGCGGTTGGCGACGGTTGGAGAGGAAAGAAACGGAAATCACGGAAATACACACACACACACACAATTAGGTCGCGAGCGCCATAGGCCAGCGCTGATAGAGTTCTATCTTTGTTCTCTCTCTAGCATGACTGAAATCACATAAGTTTGTCGCGTAGTGGAATTCTACTCTTTTGAATTGTATGAACACTAGCCTCGGTCGCGCTCGGCCCAGTTCGGCCGGCCACAACAAGCACACGTGCATTTACAGCAATTAACAGATGTGCCGGTAGTGTTTACATCGGTTTTTCGTCGCCGATGTTTACCAAAAAAAAAATAATATTGTTTGCAAAAAACGAAATTGCGTTCTCCAGCTATTGGCGGTAAGATTGAAGCTCAAGAGCATTTCATATTGCCTACAGTTCTGCAACGCTTTGTTTTATTACCAGCGGAACTGGTGTGAAGTGGACAAATTGATGATTTCAATTGTTCATGCTTTGGATACACAATAAGTAATTTATATATTTTGAAGATTGCGAATAATTTCGGGAATGTGTGAGGTTTGTAGGGTTTTGATTATTTACCGAGATTTTAGAAAATCATAAATATCAGAACTGTAAGAATTTGGAAGTTGCAGTCTCAGAAAAATTCTGAAAATTAACTATATTCTTCTTATTCTCAAAATTATAATAACTTTACGAGTTCTGAACGTTTTGAATATTGAGGGATTTTCAAAATGTGAGACATTTTCAGAGTTGAACGAAAGTACTATACGAATTGTAAAATTTCCATAATTTCAAGATTTTTGTTAATTTTACAGATTTTTATAATTGTAAAATATTCTCCAAATTTGTATCAATCGCCATCGGGATTTGGAAAATTTTGATAATTTCTTAAAATTTGAAAAATTTACTAATTTCGAACATCAGAAGATTTTTAAATCTTTTTCAAAGTGTAGAAACCTGGACATACTATTTAAAACATTTTCAATGTCTGAATAATTGAAAAATTTTTTTATTTTGATAAATTTACAGATTTTTTTACATTTCCGTGATCTTAAAAGTTTAAAAAATTCTGGAAATGTATAATATTCATGATATTATGAGAATTTCGAAAATTTTACGAATTTCTTAAACTTTGAGAAAGTTGATGATTTCGAACATAGTAAGATTTTCAACGATTTACGAAATTCGAAAGTCTATCTTAAAAATTTTGAAAATATAGAAATTTCAACAATTTTTTGAATGTACAAACTCTACAGATTTGAAAAAGCTTCGAATAATCGGAAAGTTCATAATACTTGTGATTATTGAAATTTAAAAAGTCTTATTACTTAATTTTTCAGAAACTTGAGAATTTCGGATATTTTAAGAGTATGGAGTATTCTAAACATTTTGGAAGTATAAAAAGTTTTGAGAATATTTAGTGCTTCAAAAATTTTTTAATTTTCATGATTTTCAGACATTTGGAAAAGTTTCAAACCTTTTGCAGATCCTTACGAACAAAATAAAAAAAATTAGGAACATCCATTTAGCAACTCTCGATTTGTGGAAAGTCTGACGTACAGCATTTCATTTTTATGTAAATAGATTAAACGTGTTATGTTTGACGTTTTTCCGATTTGAAAGAATGAACCAAATTCAAATTTATAGATCATTAGCAACTCTGAATAATTACAAAAATGTATATAATTTAAGAAACAGTACATAAATTCCGTATATTTAGGGCATGAAATATTCTTTTTCAATAAGGAAATTAAGGGAGAAAATATTTGAAAAAATAATGAGAAACTCACATGTAAAATTAAAAAATATCTAAAAATGTAATTGGGTTTGAAAAATTTGTGTATGAAACAACTTTTAACAAATGAAAAACAATGATAATAAAGAAAATCGTTAACAACTCTGGAACGATCGAATAATTTGCACAATTTTGGAAAATGTTAATAAATAATATATATTTCATACCTATTATTATACAGGGTGTAATTTAAACCACGAATGATAATTTGCCTGATTTTTTTTTCAGATTTTTCTAAGACTGAAAGTCCTCTGCTATTTTTTACAAAACTCAAAGTCAAAAAAGATAATCAAATTAGAAGTTTTAACCAATCAGATGTTTTGAATGTAAAACTCGAATATCTTTTTTGATTTTGAATTTTTTGAAAAGTGGCAAAGGACTTTTTGACTGAAAAAAATATGGAGAAAATTTTGGAAAATTTTGATCTGTGATTTCTATCCCTACTCCTTGAAGAAGCGCTTTTTTTGGTTTAATTTCAAACTCGATTATCTTTTTTGATTTTGAGTTTTGTAAAAAGTGGCAGAGGACTTTCAGTCTTAGAAAAATCTGAAAAAAAATCAGGCAAATTATTATTCGTGGTTTAAATTATACCCTGTATTTCTATGAAATATAAATAGTAATAATTAAATATTACAAAATACTACGCTTCGTTGAATACATGCTTAAAAAATGTTCAAATTTTTTAATAGTTAATTATATACTCATTTACCTTACTTCACAATCAAAAATGTAAATCTAGAGAATTGTAAGTGATTCGTAAATATTCAAATAAATTGTAAATTTTCAGATAATATTTTGAAGTTTTGTAGATAGATGTTAAGAATCCTGTGAAATAGAGAAAATGTGATACTCTTGAACTTTTTGACGTTAAGAAATGAAAAATACCATCTCAAATATTGTCGGTACACATTGTAAATTGTTAAAAATTTTGGCGATTTAGTTAAATCAAATTTTCTAGTAAATCAGTGATGTTACAGTGAGCTAGTAGTTTCCTTCCTTGATCGAGTTAACTGTGAGCTTATTGTGAGACCCATGGTTACCACTCAAAATTTTTTCAGGTACAAAAATAAAGGTTATCCCCTATCTACAGTAAAATATAGTCACACAATATCTTAAGAAAAATTATTTGAAAGAAAGTTTTCTATTTTGAGTGTACTCTGAAATCAACATTTAGCGAAATTATAATTTCGAAATTATAATTTATTAGAGCTAGTGTCTAGACCACTTAGCTATCGAGGTATTTTATAATGATATAAAATTAAAAGAGACTGATTGTAAACGTGAACATAGCAGTAACCACGGTATTCTTTTGTCCTTAGTATTATGAGAAGCCTCGTTAGACACTCTCTTACAACTTTGCAATATGCTGGTTCGAGTCTCACTCGTGATAGGGAAATTTTTATTTTTTTAATTGCTTTAAAGATCTATCGTTACTGTCTTTAACTGCAGATAATTTATAATGAATTACCTTTTTTTTCACTTGAAAAAATTGTTAGTGGGGACTTCAGGTTTCACAATGAAATCACGGTAACTTCACATGTGAGCTCACTGTAAGATCCCTGGTTCACTGGGTTACGAATGAATGCATGTTCGTGTAGTTATTTCATGCATTCACAATTCTTCAAGTGGATATTGCTATCCACCATGACATATTTTGCCGTTTTTGATTGCAAAATTTTTAGTTACAAAGAATTTTTACTATATTCACTTAGACCTTTTTCTTTTGCAAAAAATCATGCAGTTGGTGACTTGAAAATATAAATTTATAGTATATGAAAGCATAATAGAACGAAAACACCATAGAATATAAAAACCATATAATTGAATAAGAAAATAAAGGATGAATTGCATATTTTATTTTGGTATCTCAGCTATTTTATTGACGATGAACTCTGAATCCAATATTATTGTTGTTTTATTTGGAATCCTTGTGAGACTGCATTTTCGAATGATTAGAATTAGCAACCCTAATTATTTTATCAACTCGACAAAATCTTGATGAGAACTATTGATAATAAAAAAAAACGCATCACAATAGCATATAAGCATTAGAAAGCAAATTTACAATTTAGACAATCCTACGAAATGTCGAAATACCACATTTTTTTAAATATAAAATTTAATTATTCTTTCATCAAATCTATTTATATTTCTGTAAAGTATTTCTGTAAATCTATGGCCATTACTATTATCTATTCGTTCATTTATTTCTTTTTCTTGACTTTTTTGCTTATTCGTACTTAATTTGGTAAAAAAATCTTCATTGGTAGCTTTTGAATACAAGACACTAATTCTTCCATTCATAAACTCTAATTTATAAGAATGGCTTTCGTTCCTTTCAGATGTTAGTCATGTATAATTTCTCAAATTTTTCATTTGAGATACTTCTTTTGCAAAAACGTTTACATAAATTGAATGGGAACAGCATGTAAACAATTCACATAAATTAAATGGATGAAAACAAAACTCGGAAGGGTAAAAGTCTGTATGTAACACGGACCTAAATTTCTTTGAACGTAAAAGTCTAAGTACTCTGTAGAAGAAAAAATTGGCTAAGAATTTTCAATATATGTATAACTTATGTAATAGCATTATATTATTATTATTTTTGTTTTATTTAGGACTATTCGATTATTATGATCAATATTCAACATGCATCTTATTATTTTATTTTAAATTTACATCCATTTGCATTATTACAAAAATACTTGACCGATTTTTACTTCTATAGAGTAGATAGACAACTTTAACGTTCAAAGAAATTTAGGTCCGTCTATCGTACAGACTTTTGCCCTTCCGAATTATGTTTTCAGCCGTTCAATTGTGAAAACAATTTTTCTATGTATATTTGAGTTTGCAGGAAGTTTACGTCATGTTTAAAGTTTACGTAAACACTGTTAATGTTGACTATTTCTACAAGGATTTATTTACATAGTTTTCTGATCGTCAGTTTTCATTATTTAAACAGAAGATTCTTGAATTACAAATTTTTCTAATTTCGATTTTCCACTATTTGAATCAATTACTTCATAATTGAAAAATTGTTTTCATTTATACCATTGTTGATTTATTGAATTTCATTCATTTAATTTATTCAATCAATTAATTTATTCTTTTAATATTATTCCATCTGAGGTGTAATTTTTTTTTCAGTTCCATTCATCCGGAGGCCACGAGACATCAGTCCCTCTTCCTTATTTCCAAAGGCTGCCACTTGCGCCTCATAGGCTGCCACTTGCGCCTTACAGGCTGCCATTTGCGCCAGAAAGAGTGCCAATTGCACTAAAAAGGCTGCCACTTGCGCCAAAAAGAGTGCCAATTGCACCAAAAAGGCTGCCATTTGCGCCAGAAAGAGTGCCTATTGCACCAAAAAGGCTGCCACTTGCGCCTTATAGGCTGCCACTTGCGCCAGAAAGAGTGCCAATTGCACCAAAAAGGCTGCTACTTGCGCCTTAAAAAGTGCCACTTGCACCAAACAGGCTAGCTCTTGCGCCATACAGTCTAGTACTTGAGCCAATACTGACTGCTATTTACACCACGCACTCTTGCACTTACATAAATTGCCTAATTGTTCACTTAAAAGACATTTTCGTGCACTAATTACATATTGTTCTTTAGTTCTCTAAAGAAATAGTGGAAATCATCCGAGTTGTTCAAGTCGAAACACATTTTGCGTATCAATATATAGAATCATATAAATATGGATCCAGCATTTTTTTGTACTGATTTGACGACAAGAGACAGAAAAATTATAATGAATCACGTCGAAACTGGCGGTTTGCTCGAAGACGTACACATGAACTGTTTTGCGCGCTTACTGCATGATAAAATGAATGTCGAAATCCGACCAACTTATTTACGTGATGCTCCATATCTCATTGAGCCTGTCAGACCTGATATGGATCATATCCAAATTTTACATCGTCCAGGACACTGGACATGTAGTTATTACGATACTCAAAAAATTACAATTTACGATTCGAAGTTGGGATCTGTACGTTTACATGAAGAACAGATTAACTTCCTCAAAAGATTGCACCCTCACATGGAAATAAATGAAGCGAATGTATGTTTCGCGACAGTACAACAACAACAGGATACCCATTCGTGTGGAGCATTTGCTATTGCATTTGCTACATCACTCGCTTTCGGAGTTGATCCGCAAAAAGTGAGTTACAAGTTTGAAAAATTTCGGACGCACTTGTACACTATGCTCACAGAATCTGTACTCGAACATTTCATCCAAGAAGACTTCTCAGTAAGAAAACCACAAAAGGTGCTGCCGATTCCACTAGCGATAAGAAAGCGTCGTGAACATGTAATTTACTTGCAAAAGAAAAAAGTTGCCGAAGGTGAATATTGCAATCTGTCAGCTCAAAGCGAAAAAACTGTGACTTGTGATAAAACAAGTTTGGCAGTTGGAAAACAAAAAGTTGTTCCAATTCAAAAAGTGTCTGCTCTGGGCAACAAAGGAAAAGGAAAGAAAAATAATCTATCTGTGACAAAGGAATCAACTTCCTTTGAACAAAACCTGTATACTGCAAGGAACATAACTGCACTTCGAACAAACTCTGCTCCAATCGACAAAATTGTACGTAAACAAAACATGTCCATTCCAAGCAACAATCTTAAGTTGTATACAAATGAAAATGTTTCTCAAGATGTGTCTGCTGAAAGCTATGAAATAACTTCCCACATAAATATAACTTCGAGCAATCAACTTGCACATAAACATCTCTCCGCCCCAAGTGAAAAAAACCAGTTACCAAAATGTTTTTTTTTCACCCAAAATGACACTAGAGTGGATGACATGGAAATGAATGATTTACTTGCTAACTGCAATAATAATTCAAATCAATCACAAGAATCATACTCAAATGAGAAAAATAACAATAAAACCGATACGTTACAAAATTTAGGTAATGAAGTCGACAATATCATGATCGATGGAAAAGAAGCCAATGGTTCAGTTTCTAAAGTTCATGAAAATTGTACATTCACTTCAATGAATATCATCGAAAATAAATTGAAACGTAACACATCAATACCGTGTGACGTGACAGTTACAAAGTCAAAAAGGCAAAGAACTGGAAAGCAAATTTCATTTTATCATTCGGGTCAAGAGGAAATGAAAATTGTTTAAGAAAATCAGCCTAATCAAAAGCGAAAAAGAAAAGAGACTTTATCATCAAAATCAAGGAAACGAGGACGAGCTGAACTATCGAATGAAAGTGCACAAATAATTAGTAGTGGAGCTTGGTTAAACGATAAATACATTGATCTTTTTAACGATGTACTTAAAGAAAAAACCTCATTTACGCCATTGTCTCCTCTTTTCTTGCAACAACCAGAATTAATCCGTCCAATTAATAAAAATAAATGCCATATACAAATTTTGTTCAGTATGAGTAGTGACGATTTCATGAAAACAGATTGTCCTGGAGGTCACTGGGTTTGTTGCTACTATGACGCAATCGACATATTCATATACGATTCTTTGAACAAAAAAAAGTTACATGAACATCATAAAAAATATCTAGAAAAGTTGTTCCCTTTTCATTCTGTAAATAATACATGTATATACTTTCCTACAGTTGACCAGCAACCAAATTTAAATGATTGTGGTGTATACGCTATCGCGTTTGCTACTTCACTTGCTTTCGAAATGAAACCCGAAGAAATGAAATATAATCCGTGAAAAATGCGCGATCACTTATTGTACATCCTACAAAACCGCGATTTGCAACCATTTCTATCTATTGAGAATCTAGGTAACGTAACAAGAAACATTTTAGATAGTAACATAGAAAATTGCAATTTAATGAATTCAACTGACAATGAATATTCACATCTTACGTTGTTAGACCATCAAGAACAAAAAGTGATAAATGAAGTGGAAAAATCTGGAGAAAAAAAACATGCCCGAACGTATTATATAAAAAATAGAATCGAAAAATTGCAAAAAGTACGAAATTATTATCAAAAAGAAAAGTTCAACATATTGCGAAAAAAAAAAGTTACTATCTAAAAAATGAATTTCATATATCGCAGAAGATGAAAGTTAACCGCCAAACAAATAAAGTTGTGTTGAATAAACAAAAAATTTTTTTCCAACGTTATTACACAAAAAATAAACGTTTGATATTGCAGCAACGTCAACTGCATTACGCAATCAATAAAAATAAATGTCCTACAAAAAAACGTAAAATGCAAAATAATGAACAAAAATGTTTATCACGAATAAAAGCTCACGTATTATCACAAAAAAATGTAAATAGTAAGCTAGGCACAAAATTGCGTAATTTAAATAATTTAAAAAAAAAGAATTTGAAAGTCAGATATTTTGTTTTGCGGAATGGCCGCGTTGTTTTGAATTACCCAATCCGAAAACTTTTCTTTCATAACAGACGATTGCGCGTCTTACGCTCTAAATTAACTCGAAGGAAAACATGTACAAAGAAACATAATTCAATTCCAAAGAATCTATTTCCTAAATTCAAATCTGCTACAGCTTTACGTATGTCTGCGGAAGCTGTTATCAAGAATATTGCTAAATCTATGGATAGAGAGGTTAATTCAGAATCACGATTGAATAATCGATTGAGTGCTATGAATATTTACACGCGGTGCAGACAAGAAAGAAATCGATATATCTATCACATAAAAAAGAATTTGACGATGCTACAAAGTAAAGTTGAAGCATGCCTTACGCGTGCTACAAATTGCCCTGACCTCAACGTTAGAGAAAAATTTGAAGCCTTATGTGGAATTTCAAAACATCTGCCTTCTTCGGAAGCATACTATTATGAAGCATCCTACCATCATTACCTACCTTTGGGTGACATAAAAAAAAATGAATCAGAATCTGATCATAGTTATGCCAAAAGCGAAACGAAACAATGTAAAGAAAAGATATATATTTCACCATTCCCAACTAATTCAAGTTTTCAATATGATTCTCAATTGAATAAGGATATATATGAAAAATATAACTTGTCTCCCGAAATAAAATCTCAAAATGTTATCAATGGGTACGTTGTAAATAACGTAGGTTATGTAACCAATGTGTTTCCTGTTATGTACGATAATAAAGGAAGAAAATATTGGAATTGCAACGAACAATGTCGTCTTGAAGATGCATCTTTACTATTGCGATATGAGCAATTTTTAAAGTCTGTAATCTCTTGTAATTTGAAAAATCTTCATATTTTCGTAAATGCGATACGACTTTGTGACAGAGAACACATGTCAAATAGTTTGGGTCATATGTTTATGTGTTATATTGAGCCAAAAACTTGCAAATCGTCTTTTTTGCCTGTTTTGCTTTTAGCGCCACATTTTCCACAAGTCCGAACTATAAAAAGGATAATTAATCGAATAATAATTAATTATCGCTTGATATGTACACTTGATAAGGCGTTTGATCAAAATGACGTTGAGTATCTAAAAACTATCCGCGATAAGGCGCTTGAGGACTGCAATGTAGTAGTTGACGAGCATGAGGTAAATCTTGCTGAAGACAGCATCATATCTAATAACAAGAATGCTTTCAAAAGTTTATTGAAACGTTCCACTGACGTTCCGATAAAACCTTGCATTTCCTGTGAAAAACTATGTTATCACCGTGAAATAACAGTAATCAGCAAAATGAAAACAGTCCTTGCTTCCGAATCATGGAAAAGTTTCAAATCTTTTGCTGAACTCAACAAAATGGAAAGTGATTTCATTTGTAAATACTGCTTGGATCATTTTCGTAAAAATAAAATGCCACCTATTTGTATTCAGAACAATTTGAAAGTTGATCCGATTCCTCCAGAAATCAAACGTTTGAACGAATATGGAAGAATTTTCATTCAACGTGCAAAAGCTTTCCAAGTTGTTCAACAAATGGACACAATATCTAAGAAAAAAAACTTACCACATAGGCATAAAATTCAAAAAGTGAAAGGAAGAACTTCCCATCTACCTTTACCATTAGAAGAGAGCATGAAAAAAATCTGCAAACCAACAGATGCGATAAATTTGAATCATGAATTATACATTTTTGTTCGTAGTCTTCCGACGAAAGCCAAAAAAATCTTCGAAAATTTATTTAATGTCACAGACTTATACAATGCTTTAGTGGTCTTGAAACGAATTAATCCTTTATACAAAGAAATTAAGCTTCCAAAAAATCCAAGCTCGTTGCGCAGCGATTTACAGGATTTAGTCGATGTTGAATATAATGTCAAAGAAGCAGACGCTGATGTGAACAAACAATTGAAAAAAGAGCCAGCACTTGTCACTCAAGCAGATCCTAATGAAAATTATTACGAACAATTTACAATCTACCCAATTTATGACAAACGTGAAAACAAAAGTTCAAGCACTTTATACCAACAGTGCAAAGTTCAAGATTCACACCTAGACAATCGGTGTAAAATTTTAGATCTATTATGTTTTCCATATTTGTATCCTAATGGAATCAATGGACAATATGAAAAAAGAGCAGTACATCTTAGTGATTCAGCATTTATAAAAACAAGGCTTAAATCCAAAGATTCAAGATACAGGCTTGACATACAATATCTTTTTTATTTGTTAAACGATCACAATATAAGACAGATAAAAGCTGGTATATATCAGAAGCTAAATGTCAGTAATCCACGTGAAAAGTATACAGCAGGAAATTATTTAGAACTCATGTCTAAAGAATTGCTGGAACGACAATTGACAACAATATTCTCGCGTCTAAGAAATACAGAGCAATATTGGAACATTCCAAGAAGCAACCTGCGGTGTATGATTGAAAATTACGGCCCGGCCACTTGGTTCTTAACTTTGAGTCCAGCGGAATGGTTATGGACAGATTTAATAGATTACGTTCGTGAAGTTAATACTCCACATATGAATAAGATGTCAGCAAATCAAATGATTGCCTCGGATCCTGTTTCGGTTTCGAGATTTATTGATAACAAATTTCATGCCATGTTAGATTTCTTGTATTCGAAAGATCATCCATTAGGAGAAATAACACATCTTTTTTGGAGAAGAGAATATCAAGGTAGAGGTACACAGCATTTCCATTTACTACTGTGGGTGAAAGATGCTCCAGTATTAGGAATTGACGATAATGAAAGCGTCGCCAAATTTGTTACCAAATATGTTACTTGCAGGATTCCTGATCCTAAAATTTCTCCAACCTTGTACAACCGAGTGATAGCTCATCAAAAACATCATCACAATTCCTACTGTTTACGAAGAAAAAAATTGTACAATGGTCGAACAAAGTCTGTATGTCGCTTTGGATTTTCTAGACCAGTCTCCAAAACATTATCATTGAGAGATGTTATCACATCTATTGCTGGTAGAAAGAAATTACAAAGCAACAGTCGATTGTATGATCTACCTCGTAGTAAAAAAGAAGTAAATATAAATGATTATAACCCAACTATTTTGACAGCTTGGGAAGGCAATATGGACGTACACTTTGTTGGAGAAAAATCCAGTATATTGAACTGGTACTGTACAAAATACACAACAAAGTGTGAAAAAAGTTATGCTGGCAATGTTTTCACTGATATCCAATCGAGTGATTCAGTCACTAGCCGGTTATGGAACATTGGGATGCAAGCTTTAAATAATAGAGAATGTGGCGCTCTCGAAGCGGCTGATAGTTTATTGGGTATCCCCTTGTATGGAACGGACTCGAAAACAACCATTTTATGGTTGGACGTTCATTTGATTAGAAATCGGAAAGTTAAATCTAAAAACGAAATTGAACAGTTGAATCCTGAATCTACCGACATTTTTTGCCCTAATATCATTGACGATTACTACCCTCAAAGGCCACAAACGTACCAATCTATGACATTATACGATTTTGCGCGATGGTACAGAATCGTCAATCAAGCGCCAGTCGATCCTGAAGTAGAATACTTCTCCATAGGGAAAAAATTTTTCCGAATAAGGGACCGTCCCTACCTTATCAATCACTACAGAAACAATCCTAAAATTCAACCAGAGAGATATTTTTACGCTTTACTGTTGCTATTTCAACCGTGGAGAGATATTTCTGAATTGAAAAATGACTGTGATTCGTATGCCGAATCGTTCTATGCAGTACAATCAACTCTCCACGACGCAATGAAGTATCATGAAAAATTCACTGATATACAAAACGGCATAGATGCTGTTAAGGAAATGGTGCGAGAGAAAATCGAAAATCTTTCTGCAAATGATGATAAAGATGAAAATTCTTTGGGTTGTGACCCTGTTGAAGTTGGCGATGCGATGAAAGATTTTCACGATGCAGGAGCTAAATTAGATGAAAATCTTTCACAAGTTATCGCAGGATTAAATGTAGATCAAAAAAAGGTGTTTGATCAAGTTTGCTTAGCTGTCGATGCAAAAAAAGAACCATTAAGACTTTTTGTAAGTGGAGAAGGTGGAACTGGCAAAAGTCGTTTGATACAAGCGATTCGAGGTTATCTAAAAGAGAAATATAAAAAAGATACAGCTGTAACTGCTCCAACTGGTATTGCAGCTTTTAATATAAATGGCTTGACAGTTCACAGACTTTTTCAGTTGCCAGTTGAACATGATAAAACTCCATCGTATAAAGAATTGTCCGACACAGTTATTAAAATACTGAGAGATGAACTCAAAAATGTAGAGTTAATAATTATCGATTTCCATGATATCGAATGTAACTCTGATGTACATAAATCTTCGGCTTATTGAAATATTCAATTCATCGGGAGAAGAAAATGGGTGGTTTGGTGGAAAACATATACTTTTATTCGGTGATTTACTACAAGTTCCACCTGTACGTGAGGATCCTAGTTTCGTAAAAATGTCTGAAGATCAAGTAAACAAATACCTTGGATCGTTAAGCGCTTTTAACTTGTGGAATCTCTTTAAATATGAGGTGCTAACCATCAATATGCGACAACAAAATGACGAAACATACAGACAATTATTATCTCGAGTACGCTTTGGCACAGTTCTGACAACTGACATTGAACTGTTACAAAAGAGAGTCATAGAATTCCATACGTCGAGCTTTAATGAACGATTAAATGAGCTTTGCGTGTACATGAATTCATTACCCTTTGAGACAGTATGTTTGTTGCCAACGAATAATTTATGTGACACGCTAAATTCTGCTATGCTCGAAAAATTGTCGACCCCAGAAATCTTGCTCCATGCCCGTGACGAGTTTCAATGTGCTAATTATTTGAGAGCAAAAGTAATAAAGTTATTGAATTCTGATAAGGAAGGCGTTTCAAGAACAGCTGGGCTGTCTAAACTCATAACGGTAAAAAATGGCGCGAAGATCATGATCAGGCGGAATATTGACGTTACAAAAGGACTTGTCAATGGCACTATCGCTACAATTCAATCAGTAACTCCTTCGATAGATGACAAGTTTCATGAGAAAATAACTATAATACTGAAAAATCAAGAGATATGTGACATAGAACCAGTGAGCGTTAAATTTGAGGTTATGGACAAAATTTACGTTATTAGAAAACAGTTTCCAATATGCCTCAGTTATGGCGTGACTATACATAAGAGCCAAAGCTTGAGTTTGAAGAGTGTTATTATCGAAGCTGGAAACGACATATTCAGCGATGGGCAAACTTATGTAGCTTTGTCACGAGTTACCACACTCGATGGACTCCATTTAATAAATTTTGATCCCCGCAAAGTGACCGCTTGCGAAAAAGCAATAGTCGAATACAATAGACTCGGGAAAATCCATGACCCTCCTCTTGAAGATTACGAAATAAAAATGACAAAACATCGGAAAGTTGTTGATAGAAAGTGGGCAATTTCAAAACACTGCTCAAAGTCTCAAGTGCCTGTTAATAATGAAGAACGAACCTTCGACATACGTGGTTTGCAAAATGTTAAAAACGTATCAGGGTATGCCAACGCAATTTTACAGTGCATTGTTCAATCTGATCCTATTAGAAATAATTTATACACAGCCAAAAATACGGATGCTCTTTTAAAGTTTCTAAAATATTATTCAGATCAACAACAAATATTTGACACAATGTTTCTGAAACAATTTGCAGGAGATGAATTTATACAAAACATGCAATTTGATGCAGCGATATTCTTTGGTGCATTATGCGAAAAATCAGCTGCATTAAGAGATGCAGTTGAATACACATTAATCACGATCATGCGATGCAAAAAATGCACATACAAAGTCTTGTCCGAAAAAATTGACTCTATTTTCAAAATATTTGTACAAAATTTATCTCAAACTGTAACTCGCAAAGCGACATCTTTACAGACTCTCATAAATAACACTGTACCTTTAGGTTGGAAACCGATTGCAGACAAACTATGTCCTAAATGTTCTAAACCATTAGTAACGAAAATAGAAATAAACACTTCAGATTGCATCGTAATACAATTCTTACTCTTTGAACCTAACAAAACTGGCCAAATAACAAAAATGAAATGTGCTATCCCAGCGATTACTAAAAATATATCTATCGGTAAAATACAGTTTAAAGTAGTTGCAGCCGTATTTCACAATGGAAGTCTTCCAGATACAGGTGTCTATACATCTTTTGTATCAGACAAGTCCAAATGGAAATGCATTGAAAATCAAAAAGTTTCGACATCAAAATGGCCGAAAAATGGCAAAAATGTATACATTTTATTTTTACAACGCCAAAAATAAGGAAATAAGCTAATATCGAATACTCAATTAAAGTCAGATAGCATGAATGATAACTTTCTTTCTAGATCAATATTATGTATAGCATTTTTTCTGTAAAGGAAAAAAAGATAGGCACTAGTTTATTGTAGTTGGCGAAATTAAGTATACTTCACTGCTCCATCATTATATGACGATTTCTTTTTCAATTACATTATTATAACAATCCAGGTCACTCTTTCCAATGACAGATTCAAGACCTTTTTCTAACAATAAATTTCGACAAATGAAAAAAGGTATGAAATCCTCTATCCCCCTCCCCCCACCCCTCTCCGAACATCGCCAATGTATAAAAGCCAGAATTAATAAAAATGATTCCTCTTTTCAAAAATATTTATGAAAAAACTAAGTCACAACAGCAACTGCGAGAGAAGGTAATGAAAAAAGTAAGATACAAAAGCACTAAAATCAGTGCTGAATTAATACAGAAAAAAGAATGACACTGTTCATCAATCTTGAAATTGTAACAACAAGTGTGTTGTCTTAATATATTCTCATCTTGCAGAAAAAAGAGTTAGAGCGTTGTTTAATCATTGTAACAACAAGTGTGTTGTCTTAATATATTCTTATGTTGCAGAGAAAAGAGTTAGAGCGTTGTTTAATCATAGTGGAATGCACAATACTTGGTTGAAAAATGTTATTATTACGTAGTAATCGAAAAAGTCTAAATTTCAGCATCTCTAGAAAGGGTATGTAGTTGTTTTGATATATTTAAATCTTGCTGAGACATAATGTGAAACGCCATTATACTTGGGCGATGAAAAAAAATACCGGGCCTTACAGTTTCACATAGAATACACACACGTTTTGAACTTGCTCAAATAAAAGTTGTGTGAAAATCTGATGGTCTCGGAAATAAAAGCAGGATAAAATTAATTCGTGGGCTGCTGTACAAGAAACGACTCCTATCATTTTAGAAATCATGTTCGTTGTAAGCAAAATAAAACAACAAAATATATGTTATTAAATAGTAACATATACATACTTAATAATCTCAACTAAGACTGGGGAATACATAAAGAAAAATAAACACACAACCTTGAAGTTGTGTACAAATTCATGTTTACATTTGTATAACTGTTGTGAAATTATAGTTTATTGATGAGATCATTCATTCTTTCTCGTGAGAAAAAAGGGGAGGGTGTGTGTGATTTGGGGGAGAGGGTGGGGATCAGAAGTCAGATCGAAAGTCACGATCCATGTTAACGTTTAGAGAGAATCACTAGGTAAGGGTGGAGGGTACCCAGCCAGCAAGTCTCAGGAGCGCTACGGTAGCACTACCATACTGGATGGTAGTGCTACTGTAGCGCTCCTGAGACTTTGCTGGCTGGGTGGTTTTAAAATATAGCAAAATTTGTGCCACGGAATTTATAGACAGTCACTATGTGATAAATAAGAGTAGAAATAAAACTTTGGAATAGTACAAGAAACAAAATATTTTTAACCATACCAGTTACCGTACAGTAGAGTTGATCATCGGCAAGTCTTTGCGTCTCCATTGAAGCCGCTATAGACGTGTCTTTGATTTTTATAAGTCTTTGTAACTGTCAGTCCTAAGTCTGCAAATGGGAAGGAAAATATTGTATTTCTCGTAATATATGAAAAACATATACAAAACACGAGTATACCGCTACAGTCTGGTCTTGGCTTTATTTATACAAAAAAAAAAAAAAAAAAAAAAACAAGTTTTGAAATCTTGACGGCAGCCCACGAATTAATTTTATCCTGCTTTTATTTCCGAGACCATCAGATTTTCACACAACTTTTATTTGAGCAAGTTCAAAACGTGTGTGTATTCTATGTGAAACTGTAAGGCCCGGTATTTTTTTTCATCGCCCAAGTATAATGGCGTTTCACATTATGTCTCAGCAAGATTTAAATATATCAAAACAACTACATACCCTTTCTAGAGATGCTGAAATTTAGACTTTTTCGATTACTACGTAATAATAACATTTTTCAACCAAGTATTGTGCATTCCACTATGATTAAACAACGCTCTAACTCTTTTCTCTGCAACATAAGAATATATTAAGACAACACACTTGTTGTTACAATGATTAAACAACGCTCTAACTCTTTTTTCTGCAAGATGAGAATATATTAAGACAACACACTTGTTGTTACAATTTCAAGATTGATGAACAGTGTCATTCTTTTTTCTGTATTAATTCAGCACTGATTTTAGTGCTTTTGTATCTTACTTTTTTCATTACCTTCTCTCGCAGTTGCTGTTGTGACTTAGTTTTTTCATAAATATTTTTGAAAAGAGGAATCATTTTTATTAATTCTGGCTTTTATACATTGGCGATGTTCGGAGAGGAGTGGGGTTTAATTTTACTTTGTTATTTTAACTTTGGTAGTTGTTTAAACTTTTAGCTTGAATAACTTTTTTAATTTTTAGTTTTTTGAAAAATGGCAAAAGAAAAATCGTCTTAGAATTTCGCAAACTACAAACCCCTAAAATATTTACAGTTGAATTTGGGACACCCTGTTTTACAAAATGTTTCGTTATATGTCAAGTACATATACCTAATATTTCTTATATTAACAAGTATCAATAGTATGAAAATATAAACAAATAATGTGACGTATAAAGCAAATTACGGTAGAAAAATTTTATTTGCAGAATCGAAAGATTCACCATTTCCTTTGCTAATACAAACACAACAACAACAACGAAAACAACAAATACATGTAAAATAAATACAATAAAACTAAGTTTATCTACATTATTTTCCGATTCTTATTGTAGATGGGTATAGCGTATTAAATCCCTGAAGACTGTCAGAGCCAACTACAGTATTTTTACGCAGTTTTTCGAAATCCTGGTTTCGGATGATGGCGTCGATTGTACCATCTCTTGTAAGGCTTCTGGATTTCATGAACAGATGGTGAAGTTCGAATTTTTATTTCTTCTTACAACAATGATTGAAATCTTTGACAGGACAGAAATCCTGAACAAAGATTTGCAAAATACTGAATTGAGTGTAATCGAATCATGCAAAAAAATTGAAGCAGTTGACTTTTGTTTGCAAACTGCGCGAGATTCCAAATTTGAAATGATTTGGCAAAAAAGTATCGATGCGATTCAAGAGTTGCAAGTTGACGAGCCAACCCTTCCTCGGCATCGAAAAATTCCAAAGCGCCTTGATTCGGATGAGACAAACCATGTATTCAAAACACCCAGAGATTCTTACCGCAAAATGTATTTTGAAATATATGATAGTGTTTTGCTTTCTTTGAAAAGTCGTTTCTACACTGAATCAATAAAATTTTTCAAGTCTTTGGAAAAATTTTCCATTGGAGAATTTGATAACGTTAAGCAAATAACAGAATTTTATCGTGGCGATTTTGAAGAGCAAAGATTGATTGCTGATTGTGCAATGTTTCTGAGTCTGGCAAAGCGAAGTGGGAAGAAAATTGAACGTTTCAAAGATGCTGTTAATTTCTTACGGGAAGAGAAATGGTAAAAAAGTCTTGTTCCAGAGTACGAAAAATTTGTTCGTTTATTAATGACTATTCCGGGATCGCCGTGTACTAACGAAAGAAGTTTTTCGACCCTTCGACGTTTGAAAAATTACCTTCGATCAACCATGTCGCAAAATCGTTTGAATAACGTCGCTATATTACATGTATACGCGGAGAAAACGGATGATATCGATTTAGAAAAAATGATGGACGAGTTTATTGTCAAAAATGAAAAACGAACAAGTGTATTTGCGCTGTCGTACAAATAAAAAACTACTTCAATTAAAAAAAAATTTTTTTTTTCATTGTATATTTTCAAAAAATTAGGAGATAAAAAAAACATTCTCGAGAAAATTTTAAGGGGGGGCGGGTGTCCAATCAAATTTATTCCCCACCCCAAATGGAACTGTGTCACCGGCCCTGATTCAGACTATTGTATTTACTGTTAACAATAGATGTCTAATGACGCTTTATCAGAAACAAGCGATATTCGAGCGATGACTTTATTTAAAGAAAAAAAAAAAAAATAAAAACACGTGACAGCGGCGTGTCACAATTATAAAATTCTAAAATTGAATACTTTTTAAATATTCTGGAAAAATTATATTAGAAGAATTTTGAAAATACTCTAAGAATTAATGAAATCTTTAGGCTTTTGGAATTTCAAAAATGCGTTTGAAAACTTCAAAAGTTTAGAATATCGTAAAATTCTCAAGAATCTCAGAAAATGAAAACAATTTGTAGAAATAGGTTCTGGGAAATAATTCGTACAATTTCTAGAAGAATAAAACTCATCTGAATTTCAAAATTTTCGATATTTCTAATAAATTGAAAATACTTTTATTTATAGATATTCGATAATACCGAAAATTTTATACATCTACAGAATTGTGGAGTCATGTATTGCTTTTTCATTTTGTAGATATACCAGAGGAAAGCCAGCAACTCGACCCAAAAAGACCAAAACTACTGCAGCCTGTGAAGGATGTGAGTTCGTCGTCAAACAATATGAAAAGCTTCTTGGATACAATGCCAGCAGAGGAATCCAAAATCTGTCAAACTCTTTTTGCAAAAGCCGTGTATGCATCAGGATCACCTCTCCAAATGACAGAAAATTTATACTGGCAACAAGTTTTCTCTAGACTCAGGCCCTGCTTCAAGTTGCCATCGAGTTACCAATTGTCAAACCCTTTGCTTGAAACTGTTTATAATGATATAGAACAACAAGTGGAAGGTAAATTCACGAAAGCTTCTCTTGTCGGTCTCTAATGCGATGGATGGTCGAACGTACGTAGCGAGGGCATAATCAACTTCGTGGTCACGACTCCAGAACCATCTTTTTTCAAAACTTTAGAGAGTCAAGCTGATAGGCAAATAGCTGATTATATGGCATCTAAAATGAAGGAAGTGATCGAGATGATTGGAGTCAAAAAAGTTTTAGGCGTTTGTACTGACAACGAAAATAAAATGAAAGCTGCTTGGGCGATGTCGGAAGCTGAGTACGAAGATGAAGTGATTTTTTTTATGGCTGCGTCTCACACATTCTCCATCTTTTAGTGAAAGACGTTCTCGGTCAACAAAGTGCTGAAAAGATTATCAAGGCGGCTGTCTCGATAGTCAAAGAAATCAAAAACTCGCATGTAAACATTTCTTTGTTTACTGGTATTCAGAAAAAAAATAAATTAGTCGAGCAACAAAATCCTCAGAATGGCGTGAAAAAATCATCAACAATTTCGTTAAAATTAGCTGGGGCTACTCGTTGGGGTTCTTCAATTCTATGTTTAGAGAGTGTCAAAGTAAACGAGAGGAATTTGAAAGAGCTTGCCATCAACAAGAACGCGACTTTGAAAAACATAACGAAAACTTTAATTTTGGATCAAGTTTTCTGGGATTCTGTTCACAGACTGATTGATTTTATTGGACCAATTGTTTCATCGTTAATGAAAGCGCAATCAGACAAATCGAAACTGAGTGAAGTGCCAAAAATTTTTCATGATCTTTCAAATAATTTCGAGAAACAATTTGAAGAAGTTCCATTCCCATTGATGAACGAGAGGGAAGAAAATCATATCAAATTGAAATTGCAGAAACGAAAGGAAATGGCTATACGACCAATTCATTTTGCAGTAAATCTGCTCGATCCAAAATTTTTGGGAAGACAGTTGACTCAAACTGAGAATCTTGCAGGCTCGGGTATCATAATGAATATTGCAAAAAAATAATATTTGGACAAATCAAAAATTTTGAGAGAATTCGCTGATTTTCAAGTTGGTGAAGGATTATGGAGCTCTGAAATCGTAAAAAAATCTTTGGCAATACTTCCAATTTCTTCGTGGTGGGAAAGTACCTGTAAAACGTCATTTTTGAGTCGAATTGCGTTGGGAATTCTTAATTTGCCTTGTACATCTGCTGCAACCGAACGATCCTTTAGCACGCATGGATGGGTTCACAGTAACAAAAAAAATCGATTGACCACTGTAAGGGCGGGAAAAATCACTTACATTGCTCTTAATTTGAGAATATTTAAGCCTGACAAGTCTCATGATGATATTGAAAATTTCGAAGAAATCGCGGAAAACAATGATTTGGAAGATCAATTGATTGATGTCGTGGAAGAATTATCTGATATCGATTCATATGATGATATGGAAACGTAAATATGTATATTTCCTGAGTTCAAAAATTTGAGTATATTTCATTGAGCGTGGAAAAAGTAACGAAAAGTACAAATTCAAAGTAGCTTTCAAATATAATATATATTCCTACGTAGTTGATACAAAAATACTTTATTGTTCACCAAAGACACTGAATTGTTTTGTAAGAGTCGGATTTTCTGATTAAAAAAACTATTGAGATATGTGAGTATTCGTACGCGCTGTGCTTGCTTTAGAACTGCAATACGGATTATACAAAATAGTTTTAAGAATAATTTTTTTTTGTTAACAATAAGATTACTAAAAATCAGATAAGTTGTTCAAATTGTGATGCATAACCATAACGCTGTGCTAATAAGAAAAGCAAGATAAATTGTACTTTGAATACAATAAACTTCTTAATTTATACTATTTTGGCCTTATATACTGTCGCAGATATCGTAAAACCCGTAGAACCCAGCATTTATTACTAATTATATATGGTTATTTCCAATATACTATTATCCTATCGTTTTGTATATATGCATTATTCCATATTTTATAGCCAGGACGCTTTATTTAATTATAAATTTCTGAACACACATTTTGATGTAAGAAGTACACGAACTTCTACTTATATATAATATTCAGACTCAATTTAACTATACACTAATATTTTTATATTTAAAAATATGATATCGATATTGGTCAGTATCGATTTGTGACTCAAAATGAACTAACTTCCATAACTGACTGACCATGACCGGTCATGATCGGTCATGGCAAAATCTGACGGTCAGATTGCTGTGAAGATTCATCAAAATCTGACCGTCATTGACGGTCATATGACGGTCAGCGTGACCATGACGTCAGGGATTTTCTCCTGACCGGTCAATTTACATCACTGTGTAAAACACACATTGTAAGTTAAAAATCTTGCCGTTTCCCCTATCCGCTTCTCAGCAATCTATTGAAACTATAAGAACTACAATAACTATGAAAACTATGACAACTACGGTTACTACAGTAACTATAGTAACTCTGAAAACTACAGTAACTACGGAAACTACACTTTTAAAAATTTTCTTAAATTTCATAACTTTTTATTCAAAATGTATTAGAATCATATATGTAATACTTCTATATGGCCAGCGTCTCATCTTCCCCTGTTGCAAAGGAGCATCGTGATACTAAGAAAAAGGAATAAGATGACTCGCATGGTACTCCGCATGCATGACTCTCATGCATATGCTCAGTTCTGGGTATTGTTGCACGCATACTACGATATGCGTTCACGTATTAACTCCAGTCAACTCCTGTGCGAGAGAGAAACGAATCGTCTACGCTCTTTTTTTCCCGATGCGCTTCTCTCTTAAGCTGGCCATATAGTAGTATTACATATATGATTAGAATGTACTTTAAATTTCGTAAGCCAAATGTATGAAATGTATATTAGATACACATGTTTTAGAAGGGTATGATTTAGGGACACCTACCTGAGTTTCATATACTTTCCATAGATTCTGTATTAAAATGTACCTGAAATTTTATAAACTTGATATTTGCAACATAAGTAAGATACACTTACTTTGAATGTGCATACATTCGAGACACTTACTTGAGTAAAATACATTTTTCACACAAGTTGGTTGCTACGCTCGTGCTCGCTAGGTGGCTATACCAAATTTTTTCTCAAATGCGATTTATTGTGGAAATCCTTCAAATATGAGTAGAAACCATATAAATATTACAGTAAAGGGCCTGATAGATGGTGTTATATATTGGGAATATATATATATATATATATGTTCGGCATAAAATATTTTTTTTCTCAATTTATTAAATTCGGGCCCTCAAAATAAATTTTTCAGTATCATAAATTTAGTTATTTAACATTCTTTTTTTTCCTTGAGAAATAGCCACACTGATTATATCTAACATTTTCAAGGTTCGGATTGTCGTTTAGTTTCACTCCAATAATTTTCGACAGATAGAAAAACTTCCAACTCAGTGAACTTAGAAAATATCAAGATTGAAATAATCGTCACGTCGATCGAACATCGAACGATCAAAATGAACGATCTGCAAAACTTTTATATCATTATAAAATCTTGGACATTGTATATTTCTCGAGTACCATATCTTTTCAAATGAGTAAAAACTCGGTGAAATTAGAACACAATAGCATTAATCCACGCGACGATCAGATTATATAACTCAAAAAAAAACAAATTCGATGAAAAGATTTCGTAATTGCAAATAAAAACTAGGAAAATATGTGAAACAAAAGAATAACGAAGAACAAGTAAGTTACTTCCAGTGAGTGCCTTTGATCGACAATGATTTTCGTTCACAAATACAACATAGGAACAAGCAAAATAAATTCGTAGGAGAAGATAATAGATACCAATCAATTTTTTATTCAAAGTAAAGAAAGAATCATTTTTACGTAATTTTGGTCAAGGGTACCTCATGCTGGGTTTTATCGGGCCTTTTGGGCACACGAAATTTCAAATTGAAAGTCAGTATAAAAACCGCCGCGTCATAGATCGTAGGAGGAGTTCAGTTCGAATTTTGGACAGTTCAGTTGAAATTTTGGAAAGTTCAGATTTTGGAGTCGGGTCAGAAATCCGGTAACGCCCTTCAAGGGAATTTTGATACAATCTGCGCGTTTTCGAAAACCACCTTTCACCAGAACGACAACTTGTGTTTTTTGGAATAACACCAGGGTACGAAAAGTAAGTACAATAGCCAATCTAGAATTTGATCTTTGTGTAAATTTGTATTTTGGTCAACTTTGATTCTGGTTTACAATTTTTATTTTTATTTTAGTTGCTTTCGTAACAACTTTGATTTTGATTTACAGTTCTTATTTTAGTATAGTTGCTTTCGTAGCAACTTTGTTTCTGTTTCGTTTTCTATTTTTCGCTTTCGCAGCGTGAAATTTCAGTTGAATAATTTAGCTTATTTTTCGCTTCCGCAACGAAATATTTCGGTTTAAATAATTAATTTTATTTCTAAGTCGCTAAAAGCGTGATTAAAATATTTCTCCTGATTTTAAAACTTGTCTCAAGACATGATAATTGGCTTTGAACTTTTATTTCTAACTCGCTAAAAGCGTGATTAAAATATTTCTCCTGATTTTAAAACTTGTCGCAAGACATGATAATTGGCTTTGAACTTTTATTTCTAACTCGCTAAAAGCGTGATTTAAATATTTCTCCGGATTTTAAAACTTGTCGCAAGACATGAAAATTGATTTTTAATTTGATTTCTAACTCGTTGGAGTCGTGAGTGCACAAAAATGTTTCCGAATTGTAAAACTTGTCACAAGACCTGATAAAGAACCATGTTCATTCTGAAAAGTGTCGACCATCTATCCCCGAAATTTTCAAAGAGGAGGAATCAGTCGTATCTGGGACATTGGTTCCGGCTGGGTTAGCATCCAATGTGGGCACTGTGGGATCGCATTCAACTTTTCAAAGACATCTGGAAGGGAAACGGACCAGGGAACGCGTCGTTATCGCACTCGCTGTAAAAATTGCCACTGGAAGATCCACGGATTTCTGAGGAGCGCCAAGAGTACCGAAAGAACCAGGACCGGAACGCGAGAAATCTCCAGAAATCACGGTGGTGAAAACCATCGTTACGGTTCCCCCTCAGCCTCTCAAGAGCCAACCCAACCGACCCCAAGCTCCCACTAGAAGGCCCGGAAGGAGGACCCATAACAACGAGCGACCTACACCGACCTCACACCCCCTCGTCATAGACCTCACTCAAGAGGGTCCCCGAATCCTGGAAGACCGGGTTTCCGATACGCTGCCCACGGGAGTCCAACAACACCTGGCACGTATCCTTGCGGGAGTTCGCCAATCCTCCCGGCCCACCCCAGCGGGCCCTTGTTCTGTGGAGCACCCTCAATCTCTGGATGAGCGTATCTCCCTGTTTCTCAACGGGATACAACATCCGGATGGGCCATCACAGCCAACATCACCGTCCGAGCCAGAGTCGCCATCTCAACCCGAGGTCCAGGTCCGAACAGTCCTAAGAGACCCGCCGGTCACCTTCCAGACAAACTACCGTCCCCCAACCTTGCCTAGAGACCTACATCAGCGTCGGGGGCTGGATCGAATACGGGCCGCGGCCGCACGTCATGCCAGGAGGAAACAACTACTCGCCGCGTCGATAGCTTCGTCTCCTCCACCTTCGCCCCGGACCGAGGCCAGATTATTGGAAGAACCTGAGAATTCTGCACTGCCCTTCTTACCAGCACCTCTGAGGACCGGCTACGCTTTGCTACCACTCCCGGAGCCCTCGAAACTGTTCGGGTGAAAATCCCCCCCCCCCCGTGTAACAAGAAACAAGACAAAACGATTGTATCAATAAACAGGAACTTGTTTATAAATTCGCCTGTTTTCATTTGCCACTCCCTCTCTCATCGAGAGTCTCCGCCCCCCTGGAGACACCTGAATACATAACAATGGAATATTACATGCAAACAATGCGAAGAAATAATTTATCTTTGAAAGCGTTTTATTTAACTGAAATCATAAAAAACCAATAACTGGAATAAATAAAAAGGAAATTAAATATCAGAATGTTTCCTGTAAATCTTTTCTCAAAACCAAAATTTTTGGTATTAGAATTTTAACGGAAAAAATTTGGTGCTGACATGGTTTGTTGGGATATAACGCAAATTACTGATTACTTTTATTGAATTTAATTCATACATTTTTGTATGATTTTAATACATCAGTGCAATAATACAAATCTGACTTAAATTCATCTAGCATATAATAGAAGTATATATTTATGTCGTGTATATATCCAAACACGCATGATGTATAAAATTTAAGACACCCGTATATCAAAGTAATGTAAGGGTGTATATATTTTGTATATTTTTAATGCATTATCATTATAGGTTATGTGAAATTAGCGTTATATGTGTTATATTTAATTTAATACAAAAATTGCAAAAAGTGTATGAGAACTACGGTTACTACAGTAACTATGAAAACTACGAAAAATATCTATCCGAAAAAACTACGAAAACTATAGAAACTATAGTTTTCGTAGAAGTTTTTTTTCACAAGAGTTAGGGGAGGCATAAGGTAGTATGTATAGTAAATTTTATTCATAATTTATAGCAATAGAATTGATATTGTATTCGTAAGTACTAGTAAACAGAAGCAAGGGGAGGAAAGGGGTGGTGCTTCTGAATAATTTAAAATTCATATAAACAATACATAATAGTAGTCGAAATCACAGGTATTGGCTATTGCAAGATATAAATTGAGATGGTGCTTGCAAATTATACGTTTAAAATCTATAAACGTAAAAAACTAATATTGTATTCATTACTACAATTACAGGAAAAAAATTTAGAGGAATAAAGAGGCACTTCTTATTTTGTATTAAGAATACTGTATGAACAACAATATTGTAAATGTCACTATTATCATAACAGAAGCAAGGGGAGGAAAGAGGTATTGCTTCTGGAATAATTAAGATTCATGCAAAGTCTTCATTACAAACATTACAATTTGCCGCTGTTGCAAGTCATACAGCCGGGCAGGTGAGTGACTGGAAAGGCTTGAGTCCAGATTTACCAAAAGTGAAATGATACGTATGATCGTGTTGTCATTTCAATGTATAAAACCTATACGAGAAACATTTTTGTGAAGAGCGAGGTCGCTCCTCTTTATTTATCCAGTAGATGATGAAAAGTCTGATCAAGCAATTCGCGTAATATTCGTTTGTGAAATCTTTATTCATTTTAATTTCATTGCATGAATAAATGATGAAAAGTATGGTTCAGCGTTTCGCGCATCTCTTGTGAAATAATAGTAATTTGTCCATGATTTTTAGCATGGGTTTCATTTCATTTGAATTCATTTCTAAACTTTGCCAAATTGAAATGAAGAAATGAAGAATCGAAGAATCAACTCTTCTCAAGGACCACTTTTCGTCATCTTCAAATCGTTTGATCATTCTCTCTCCCACTATGCTTTTACCTACATTTTAAGCTCTATATAAGATCGTGATTCGCGTCAATAAGCGAGGTTCCCCTTTTGATCCTATCGGAAGTTCCCGTTTTGATCTTATCGGAAGTTCCTCTTTTGATTTTAGTGTAGTTTTTCCTTTCGATTTTAATGAAGTAATTCCTTCTTTGAGTTTGAAGTTTACAGTTTAAATTAGTAAATTTAGTAAATTTGAGTAATGTTACAATTCCAGATTTCGAACAGTGGTTCAAGATGGCCAAAAGATGGTCAAAATATGAAGATCTAGTCTGATACTAGGAAAATACGCTATTTGTAGTTTTTTGGGTTGCTGATTCCAAATTTTCAATCTGACTTCTTGAATACAAGATGGTTGATCTGATATGATGCACATTGATTCTAAAAATTTCCTCTAGTTTAGGCGTATCTTTAATTTATGTTTATCAAGTCCTTAATAATATAATTTTCATTGAGTTTTTTATAAAAAATGACAGATTCGATATCGTACATGCAAGTGATAAATGATTCAATGCTGGAAGGTTTAATGTTAGGGGCATTTCAAAATTCGTTTATGACAATTCGATTGTGGAATAAAACTCATTTGAAACAAAATAGTATTGTTGATAATATATTTATTTAAGAAAAGTACAGTTATATAGTATGAAAAATACGTGTTTTTCTTACAATATTGATTCGACTACGTGAAAAGTACTATTTGTCTTATCTATACTTAAGCAATACATCAATCGCTGTCACTTGAGCTAGAACAGTCAGTTTAGGAGTCACATTCTTCGTCGACCTTTTCCGAAAAAATCAACAACTGAGTCGCTTGTGCTGATGAAGATTTAATTTTTTTCATCAGAACTTTGTAGGAGCTCGAAACGATAGGGTCAGACATTATCAAAAGCCGTAAAAATACTTCATTCATGGTTTGTTGTCTGTTGCTTTTACAAGTAAAATCTTTGCGAAATTTTGTAATCAATTTGTTACATGACTCCTGCGCTTCTTCGGACATCTTTCCGATCGGAAGAAATGAATTTTGAATAATTTCAAGGCCATAAATAAGAATTTTGTGGACGCTTGTTGGCATGTTGTACCAAGAATATAACTCAACAAATTTTCGGGCTGTATCTTCTGCATAAACTCGGAAATTTTCAATGTTTATTTCGCAATCACTTGAAATGGTTTGTAAAATCACATAAAAACGATCGATTATCTTGTTACCTATTGCGAATTGCAATATATAAATATATTTTTTTTATTACTGTAACGTTTCGGGAAGTGTTGTTCGAACCGCAACCTTCAGGGACCGGTCAAAAACGATAAATTACTCAAATTTCCTTAACACACGTTTAGTTTACTATACTCAGACACAGGTTATTTCCGTGAGCGAATACAATTCTCCGCGATAAGAATTCTCGGACGCGACAATAGGTTTCTACATCTTTGCAAGTTTACTAGAAGGACTCCTGAATTCAATAAGCGCAATGCCTGATGAGCCGGTATTTATAGGTACGATTTTCCATACAACATGACCATATTTGGGCATAGGCAAAAGTCAGAGAACGATAAAGCGATGAGCTGGCAATTGCTCACCGGAAAAAGCACATTTCGGGAGTCTTAATAGTACATTATTTCGCAATTGGGAATCGTAATTACGCGCTATCTAAATGTCTACTTGCAATTAAGGCAAAAATTGATCGTTTTAATGACAAAATGTTCACTTTTATGAACTACATATACGAGAATATTCTTACAAGTTTTCTATATTTAAATTACCATGTCACCGGGACGTGACAATTATATAACTAGAGCTTTTTATTCTGATTAAATTCCGTTTCCTTTTTCAAAGTTTATCCTTATACAGGTTCATTTATTTTTGCGAATCACTTCCAAAATTTCATTTTTATTTCCTTCTTGCAAAACTTACCTTAATACAGGTTCATTCGTTTTGCGAATCACTTCCAACATTTCATTTTTATTTCCTTCTTGCAAAACTTATCTTAATACAGGTTCATTTATTTTTGCGAATCTCTTCCAAAATTTCAGTTCTATTTCCTCCTTGCAAAATTTATCTAAATGCTGGTCCCCTCCTACACGCAAAAACTTGGATATAAGAAGGTGATCTCAAAGTACCCAGACGGTAATTTTTTTGGTTTTGTTAGAGCACAAGTTATAGTAACCGGTCAAGTGTGACAGTTCAGTAAAGGTAACTCCGGGAAATCGGGTATCTGGTTGATCTGGTGGGAACGGATGAAAAAGTAAGAGTGAATATTTTTAAATTCTTGTTTCACATATAGAATATTTTCTGATCTGGTCTAGGTTGTCAAACCGAAACCTTAGTTAAACATTTTCGGATTCTTGTTTCACATATCGAATATTTTTGGATTCTAGTTTCACTTATAGAATATTTCCACTTCGGTCTAGGTTGTCGAACTGAAACCTCAGTTAAACATTCTTGGTTACCTGTATCACATATAAAATATTTACTAATCTGGTCTAGGTTGTCAAATCGAAACCTTAGTTAAACATTCCTGGATACTTGTTTCACATATAAAATATTTTCTAATCTGGTCTAGGTTGTCAAACTGAAACCTTAGTTAAACATCCCTGGTTACTTGTTTCACATATAAAATATTTACTCATCTGGTCTAGTTTGTCAAACCGAAACCTTAGTTAAACATTCTTGGATTATTGTTTCACATATCAAATATTTTTGGATTTTAGTTTCACTTATAGAATATTTCCACTTTGGTCTAGATTGTCAAACCGAAACCTTAGTTGAACATTGTTGGTTTCTTGTTTCACATATTAAATATTTCTATGGTACCTTGGTCTAGGTTGTCAAAGCGAAAATCTTAGTCTAGTATTTTTGCGATATGCAGTTATTGTCAATTTCTCGCAGCCTTGTAAAACCTTTTGCCCCTTCTCCCTCGGCTGTGCCTCCCCCCTTGTGTCCCAGGAAATCTACAAAAGCATCTAGGAGGCCAGGAAACACGCCTGTTTACTTGGTCTACACCCTAGGGACGGGTACACCAAGTTTTCTTGTAAGGGAAAACCGGAGCTGTGGGCGACGCTCCAGATTTTCATCGGCCAAGCCCCAGGAGTCGAGAAGAGTCTCGCCTCATCCCTAACAGCTGTGTATCGTGTGTTTAGGGATCGAGAAAGTCAAGCTGTGGGAAGCATTTCCTTACCCAAGGACCCACCACCTGGATTTTCTCGGGTTTACCTCAACCAGACGCCAACAGAGTCTCCATCAGAAATTACACCTATAAAGGAACGGACTGTTCTTACGGAAAAACCCGTCTGCCAAGTTCGTCCGGTTCCTAGGACGACTCCAAAGGAGAGACCAAATCGCGGATCACGAGCGGGACCGTCCATTCCCCGGTCAAACTCTGGTCCTTCTTACCAGTGGTCAATCTTACGGAGGAGACCCCCGGGGAAATTCTAGTCTCTAACGGCCCGAGTACGAACGTTCTACTGGAAGGTTTCCAGGCGGCCCTTGCCCGCCGTGCCCGCCAGACAACTGAGACTCACAACCACCCTACGATACCTCGTCCCATACGCCCGTCTCCGCCAGTTTCGCCCAGGACCGAGGCGTTGCTACTGGAGGAACCCCTACCCATCATCCCTATGCCCACATTGTAAAAGAAAGGCCTGCGATTTGTCATTCATTGTAAAAGAACACCCGGGATCGAATAAACGAGACAGTAAAACCGTCCCTACATTCGGTTATCGGCAATTTTCATTGACAACACCCTCTCTCTCAGAGAGCTTCCATTCGGGAGGCGCCTGATATATTCTTAATATATAACAATCTCTTGATTTACCCCAGTTATCGAAGCAGAAAGAGTTGAATAGGGATCTTGCGTAATTTTCAAGACGTGGTTTTTCCGTTTGTTTACGTCGTAATATGTCATTACATAATTTTTTTTTCGTCAGAAGTGCGATTTCAAAAAAATATATCCAAAAATTATTAAGAAGTTGGAATATTCCGCGAGAGTAACAAAAACGGCCGAAGCGCACCCGAATCGACACAATCGAGAGTGACGTCACGTCCCCATGTAAACATAAACATGGTAAATGCTGATCATGGACCACGCTCTCTTTAAATCGGAAAATGAGCGAAATTAACAAGTACAAGTATTGTTTTGTGCCAAAATGCGAAAGTACGAGTGTAAGTTCCCCGGATAGACAATTATTTGCTCTGCCAGTCGATGCAAAAATGCGTGAAAAATAGTGCAATGTTGCGCGTCGCCTTGAAAGAGTTTCGAACTCAAAGAATCTGTATTGTTGTGAAAATCATCTAGACGTAAGTAATTATTACATGATTATTTTTAGACTTTTAATTTTCATTGTAAATAATATTGATATTTGAGTTTTGAAAATTGAGACAATATTTACATGTAAAATCAGCTTTTATTTGATCGAATGATTTTATTTTTGGGCAGGTGAAAGAAGACACAACAAATTATATGGAACACACCATCATGAATGTGAAATCGAAATTTAAGAAAGGAGCTGTACCTCACATATTTTTGGAACAAATTCAAGTACCCAAAGTAAGCAATCGTTGTCGAACAGTTGTTGAAAAACTGAACAGAAAATTAATAATGGATGAGATGCTTCACACTGAAAAAGATATACCGAAAAAAATGTCAAAATTGCAACCCGAACAATGCAATGAAGCCTAAATGAATGATTTATCAGTTGTGGTAAAAAATATTCTAAAATTATTAATAATCAAATTGATTCATAATTTATTATTTATATAATGTACTAGCTGACTCGGCGCGCTTCGCTGCGCGTTTCGGAAGTAGACAATGAAAACTCTCCAATATAAAAAAATATAAACATACATGTGTGTATATAATAAAATTCATATAAATTACGATTTAGTTAACAGATTTTATTATCTTTCCGACATTTCCTTGGAAATGACGATTACCAGATTTGTTAAAAAAAAATAAATAAATAAACATGAACCATTTATTAATGTTAATACATATTTGAAAATTTTTAAAAGTTTTAGATTAGACAAACAGAAAAGATATTAAATTAGGAACTTAGACATAGAAAATTCATAATTCAACATTAAAGAAAAAGATGAAAAGTCTTTCAATTATTTTAAGCACTTATCGCGCGCGTGTGAGTGTGTACATGCATGCATGCATGCTTCTGGTTTACTGCGTGTTACTAAAACTTAATTGTAAAAATTTTTAAATTTTTTCTTAATATAAACTTTCTACCCATTAAGACGAAAAAAAAAAAAAAAAAAAACTATGCAAATCTGTCCAGCCATTCGCAAGTGATGCTCCATCGAACAAATTTGTTCATTTCTTTTTCAGAATAAGATTATTTAGTGAAGTTAGTATATTTATTTCGACTATATTTAAGGATAAAACAAACATTATATAATAAATTTAATTTAATTATACAATTGTGTAATGCACAATTATTAAAAAAATTATAAAACATTGTTAAAACATTATTATTGAACACTAATTACATTTAACTATAATTTAGACATTGAACTATATTTCACTAATTTCCAAAGTCTGTGAATCAACATTAAAAAAGTGTTTCGAAGCTGCATAACAAAATTCTTTCCTCACTCTATGTCCAAAATCAGAAGTACAATTATATTTTTTTTCATATTCGATCATATCTCTCAATTCTTTAGCAAATGATAACGCATACAATGTTTCATCGACTTCAGGGCCAAAATGGTTTCTTTCAATTTCGTGTTTTTTGTAATTTTTGTAATCGCTCCTTCTTGAAATTTCATGTGTATCACAAAATATGCCGAAAGTTTGCCTTTGAACAACGCAAATTTTTCCGCAATTTTGATTATTTTCCAAAGCCTGACATCTTCTTTCATATCTTTCGTCGTTCACAAACTACAATTAATAAGTTTATTAAAAAAAAATATTTTTGTATTTTTTGATTGATCTCTTTAAATTTATTTATTCACGTATTGACGAATAAGTTTATTGATGAATTGTAAAATATGAAAATCAATTCTATATTATTCGTTTTGTCTCGCTTTTATTCTTTTATCGACATGTTAAATTTGTTAAATTTAACCAAATAAAATAGGTTATACCTTTTTGGCATCATCTTCTTGGACAATAAATGTATCATCTTCTCGCACACTAATTGCATCAGTATTTTCAAGCTTAAAACATTTTTTGAAAAGATTTCCCATTTTGAAGATTTAAGTTACAATATATGTAAAAATAAAATTGTTTACGTAGATGATTTTTAATTTGTTAATGTAAAACTTTTGGTTTATATTTATATTACATTTTTATCCAGTTTTATATGTAGATAGATGAAGTTGTCAACGTTTAATTCTTAACTATTAAAAATAATTTATTTGTTTTTATAAATGTCAAATGACATTAACATGTCGATAAAAGAATAAAATCGAGACAAAACGAATAATATAGAATTGATTTTCATATTTTACAATTCATCAATAAACTTATTCATCAATACGTGAACAAATAAATTTAAAGAGATCAATCAAAAAATCGACAATCCTTGGAAAAGGTAAAAATATATTTCTCTTCGTTTAATTGCAATGAATTGAAAAATTGCTTCCTTAATGTAGGAAAATTCATAAGAATTGCAGTAGAAATGAATAATTCGTGCACGGTTACACGATATAGTGCATCATATGTTCAGAACAAAAGAGTTTGCATAACTTCAATTATCAGCCCATCATCGTTTTCTGTTTATTTGAAAGATGAAGATGAAAATTACGTGAAATTTAAAATTGAAATGAATCTGCATTATGAAAAGAATCATCATAGCTAATTATTACCGAAGGAAAGCTTATTAAAAACCTCGACTTGTGTGATGTTTTGCAACAGAGAATGGAGAAGAGGAATCATATTGAAGAATTTCACATCAACTACCGCTTTGGTGAAGCATGTGGATGAAAACATGACATCAAAAATATCTATATCGGAATTGTATATTGTTATATATTGCAAATTTACTGCAATATATATGTATCTATTATATTTAGAAGAAAGAAAAAAAGGAAGAAATCATTATAAATACTTTACAACTTTTAACGAAAGTGGAGAATTATCGCATTCATTTAGTGGATAAAAGGAAAAAATTCAACATTTCGAAAAAAAATAAAAATCATTTCTCAGATAGCAAATTATTCTATTTTTTACTTTTATCAAGTCATTAGTATTTCCACCTTTTTTACTTTTGCGAAAACAAATTTCAGAATCATTAGATATTCAGTTATCTCTAGTCGTGTTTAAGTCGATAACGACTTAAGATTCTCCACTTTTTTGCAAAATAAATTTTCAATCGTTCTTACTAGCTAGGATGTCATTTGATTTAACAGAAATTACTAGCTATTTTTTTTTATCTTGTTTTTCAAATATGAAATTCCTTCTAATTCGTTACCCGTGGCCTCCCACCCACGTTTTTTTTTGGTATATAAACCCCAGAGTTTCGAAACGGCTGGCTGTCCTTTTTGGATTCAAACACAAGTAAGTTGAATTGATTATTTATTTTTCCGGGTCCGTTCCTTTCATTGCAATTTGGATTTCCAGTTAGGTTGGTTGTTAAACCGCCTTGCTTTTGTTTTTTTTTGGATTCCCAGTTAGGTTGGTTGTTAAACCGCCTTGCTTTTGAGATTTTTAGATTTTTGTTTTTTTTTGGATTTCCAGTTAGGTTGGTTGTTAAACCGCCTTGCTTTTGAATTTCATAAATGTTTTTTTGGATTTCCAGTTGGGTTGGTTGTTAAACCGCCTTGAATTTTGAGGATTTGGATTTTTGCTTTTAGGATCAAGATTCAGGTTGGTTGTTGAACCGCCTTGAATCTTGAGATGTTTGGTATTCATCCATGATAGTTGTTAAACTTCCTATGGAAAAAAAAAGGGGGGGCAATCTTGGGTTGTGAAATTAAGCACAAGCTGACTGTGTTATTCTCGAGTCCCTTTTCCTTCTTTCACGGTTTCTTTGTACTAAGCTGATTTAGAAATAATTCACCCTAAACAAAATCTTTGTGCTCTACCATTTCCACGTCCCTAGTGTCGGAATCAATCGTCGAAAAGATAAGACTCGCTCGGAATCAGGCACGATCTTATGGTTTGCACCCTCGGGATGGATATACTAAATTCGCTCAAAAGGGACAGGGAGATTTGTGGGCCACTCTTCAGATTCTCCACGGTCGCGCCCCAGGGGTCAGAGACGCCAAAGGAGACTCGTCAGCAGCCATCAGGTGCGTGGTAAGGAAACAACAGGAAATCCTCGCGGGCCCAGAATCAGGATTCCAGGGACCAGCACTGAGACCCGGGACACTTAGCCCGGAGAAGCTCCACGTGAAGGATATTCCATTACCACCGGGCCCAGAACCAGGAGTCCAGAAGTCGGCGCCGAACCACGATACGCCTGGCCCAGGGAAGCCTCCGGCAGCTACATTCCGGCCAGTGTGTATTGTGAAGCTTACTATACGCAAATCAGAGGCGGCTACTCCTCAAATTCCTGGAAGGAACACCCTCCGGGGGAACCGGACACGACCTAGGGTTAGTGTGGTACGGACTGGAACGGGGTCTCAAGGACCCCCACCGATAGAAATAGATATTACCGGAGACGTCCCGGAGGAAGTCCCGATTGAACCTAGAATTATATCGAGGACATTACCACCACACTTCCGGAGAGCCTTGGAGGACCGTAGGCCCGCCACCCAGGGTAGCCTTGTCTTGGAAAGTGTAATTGCAGGTTCCTCTCCTCCACCGTCACCTCGAACTGAAGCAGCACTGCTGGAGTAAGCTGATGACACTGGGATTCCTCCAACACCTCCAGCCCTCCTCTTGGCGCAAGACCTACCACCCTTACAACCTACACTGGATGTGTTCGACCCAAATCGACCAGGAAGTTCCGGCGCTCGATTATGAAAATTTATGTGAAACCGAAATGCGGGCATAGTAAATAAACAAAATAAATAAATAGACCGTTGTTGGAAACACGAATCTTCTCATTCACAACGCCCTCTCTCACTCTTGAGAGTCTCCAATTTCGGAGACGCCTGTTTATGTGTAAAACATAACAATATTCTATTGAAAAAGTTTTCTAAATTTCCTCAACAAAACTTGAATTGCAGACTGGCAAATATAGTACCTGGCAATATGAAATACTGGACAAAAAATTCAGTAAAATTTTTTGAAGAAAAAGTATCAAACAACATTTTGACAATTAACATCAAAGATGAGATTAATGAGACTTTTTTCGTAAACTTGGACGATTATGATTATAAGGAAAACGTTGATCAATGTAATTGTCAAAACGCTCCATTTCATAAGTATAATTATTCAGAATTCGATCTTCTGGAGCCAAAACTTAAATAATTAGGGAAATTAACCAATCATTCTGTCGAGCTTTCGGTCATTTATTAGACCCTCTTCAAGGACTACAATTTCAATACATTAATATACAATTCTCAAATTTCTCTCAATTATCAATATTAAACTACTTACAATTCCTTATATTCTCAGGTTCCACAATTCGTCATTACTTAAAAAAAAAAAAAAACTATAGAGGTTCCTAAGTCACATTATTTACGATATTATCATAGTCAAGTTATATAAAAACAGAACCTTACTTCACAGTATGACAATCTATAATGAATAATTCAAACATATTGTATCCCTATATATACAGAACGAATCGATAAGATACTATACCACTTCGTTAAGAAATTTATCATACACCCCACTCAAAAATTTCGTATCTTCCTGTCTATTTATAGTGTCTCTTGTACCTCTAATAAGAACCATTTCCGAAATCGATCTTTTCATAAAATTAGATTCTCTGTACAAAATATCAACATCCTTCCATTCAAATTCATGATTCTTATTAATTCTGTGTTCCGTCAAAACTGAATTATTCCCTGTTAATTTCCTTATATTATTTTCATGTTCTTTAATTCGAGTTTTCAAACATCTTTTTGTCTGGCCCACATATGAATAGTCACAATTTATTTTATATACAACATTTTGTTGATCCATATTATTTATTCTATCTTTACCTCTTTTTATAATCATATTATTAAGTTTATTATCACTCTTATAAATAACTTTAATACCTTCTTTTTTCAACAAATTTTCAATACTTTTCTGGTTATTATTCATATAAGGTAAAACTAAAAAATTCTTTCTCTCTTTCTCATCACTTACAATTATTGTTGATTTTGGATATTTTAACTCATTAATTCTTTTCTTTATATTTACATTTATAAATTCCATTGGATAATTATTCTTCAAAAATATCCTTCTAATTTCCTCAAAATTATTTTTATGAAATTCACTGTCAGACAACTTAAAGACTTTATCAACCAACCCATATATCACTGCTCTCTTTTGTTGTACAGGATTTCTTGAATGCAAATTCATGAACCTTTCCGAGGAAGTTGGTTTTCTGAACCAATCAAAAATTAATTTATCATTCACTCTTTTAATCTTTAACTCCAAAAAATTCATTTCACCATTCTTTTCAATTTCCTTCATAAATTGTAACCTCTCATTATAAGAATTAAACTCAGCCAATGCTACGTCAACACCAATTTCCTTCACAATAAAAATTATATCATCAACAAATCTTTTATAAATGATTGGTTCAAATTTCAACACCTCTAACGCACTACACTCCAAATCCTCCATCACCATATTCGCCAATATGGGCGAAATAGGGGAGCCCATTGGCGTCCCATGCGTTTGTTCATAAACCTTCCCTCCAAAAGTAAAAAACGTCAACTCCAATAACGTCATCACACTGTCCACAAATTCTTCTCGCGTTATCCCCGTATACTGTTCAATATACACGTATCTCCTCTCCAGTGATTTTCTCACTTCAATCTTCGGAATGTTTGTAAACAATGAGACCACGTCAAAAGAAACAATCTTATAATCATGTGATAAAACTAAATTTTTCAATTTCTCTTTCAATTCCACACTATCTTTAATATAGCTTTTCGGTTTTGGTAAGTATCTCGAGAGTAAGTCTTGGATGAATTTCGCTAATTTATATGTGGGGCTACCTATTGACGACACTATAATTCTAAGCGGGTTGCCATCTTTATGAATCTTCGGTAATCCATACGCTCTGAGTAGATTACCATCACTTTCCAATAATTGTAAATACTGTCTTCTATCAATATACTCTTTATTTTTCCACCTATTCAAAATATTCTTTACTTTCTCTCTTATTTTTCTCAATATACTTTTCTCTTCCTTTTCATTTAATACTTTATACGTTGATTCATCATTTAAAAGTGTTTCCATCTTCTTATTGTAATCATTACTGAACATTATCACGCTCACACCTCCTTTATCAGATTTAGTAACCATTATATCTTTATGTTCCTTAAAAAAGTTCTTAGTAAAATTAAAACTATCTAATATGTATCTATCCATTATTCTCAAATGATCTTTCCTTTTTCTAAAATTAGTCAGAACGTTCAAAACATCAGATCTAATTATATTTTTCTTCTTTTCTTTAAATAAAAATATCTTACTTTCTAATTCTTTAATATATTCCAACATTAATGTCTTCGTATTATTAGTATAAGGATAATTAAACTTTTCACCTAATGTTAATGTAAATAGTACCTGTTTTTGAACACTGAAATTTCCGATCAACAAAATTACTTTTAAATTGTAAGTTAAATTTCATATTCATAATGTGTGTTGGGATCAAATCATATCTCCTACACTCTATTAAAAATCGTAATTGGTTCTTTAACAAGGCAATCATAAAGACAAATTTTAGCCATTGTTTCAGATAATAAACTGTCCTCGTTCCATAATCTCTTCTAATCTTTACAAAGTAGCCGCCATTACTCGAATTCTTCACAAAGGTGCTTCTACGTAGTTTCTCCATTTCTGTACGATTCCCATCATCCCTCTCTCCAGGCACATTTTCGATCCAATGCCGTTTTTTATAATTGTCAAAACGCTCCATTTCATAAGTATAATTATTCAGAATTCGATCTTCTGGAGCCAAAACTTAAATAATTGGGGAAATTAACCAATCATTCTGTCGAGCTTTCGACAGTCGAGCTGAACGATCTGGTGAAACCATACCTAACTGCGTCAATTTTTTATTTGTCATGATGAGACACATGTCTTCTATTTTGATCAAAGATTCATTATACATCTCCTCTGTAATCGGCATATGTTGACTGAAAGCAGAGCAACGTATTCGATGCAGGATATCATCAGTCATATCATCCTTTAATAGTTCCCACAATCTTGTTGGATCCGAAGGAAAACATGTCGATATAACGATTGCAAATAACGTTCGTATTTGATGTGGATGAAAAGATAGTACAGCATCATCAAGCGTATATTTCCAATGTTCATCATTTTTAACCAATTGTAACTTCTGACATGTTTCACGATATGTTGTGCAAATTTCACCATTAACAGTTCTCAAATCCTGAAATGATGTTGGTCCAGGAATATTAACTAACAACAGACGTAAATAGAAACATTCAGCGTTGCTTGGATGCACTGTGTAAATTCGTCCTAATGCATCTGTCTTGAATAAATTTGGATGACCTTCCACTGGTGTTCCTTGTTTGCGACGTTGAAAAGATTTCAAAGATTGATTCCACGTATAATATTGTGGAATCTCAGAGTATAACAACGTTTTTGCGAATTCATCAGCTTGTCATATATCGAAGAAACTCGTCAAAGTAGTGGATGGTGGTCGTTCAGCTCTTTGTGCTGCGTTTTCAGTTGTAAAATACACACGTTGTCCATTTTCCAAATGAACTGCCAAATGAACTACAGTTGGATATCTTTCATGGATGGGAAATGATAAAATTCACCATATGGCTTCATTGCTGTTAACATAACGTCCCATTTGATATTGCATTATTTCGTCGTTCGTATTTGCATCAGCAACACCAAAAACAGCCATGTCACTTCCTTTTGTGACGTATTTACAAATGTATTTAATTGATTTCACCGAATTGCAATATTCGACATTGATGTGGGCGTTAAAAGTCTTCGATAACAATGGTGAATAGGGCATAACCCAGCGATTATCAACTTCAATATCTTGACCATTAATCTTTAGTGTTGTCCATTTTCCATTCTCCTCTATTGGACGACGACGGTACGACGGATATCCATCATTACGTGTTACAGTTTCAGAGGTTAGTGTTCCTGGATACCGCTTGGAACATTTGCCATTAATCATACATGGCGAGTAAGGATTCAATGCCCCACACGGACCGTGAATCATGTTTTTTGTCACAACTTTGTATAATTGTGGGTCGGTGGCTTCATCGGGTATTTCTGCTGAAATCACTTCATCTATTTCGTTTGGTCTTATTTTTTCAACGAACCAAATCAAAATGTAGGCATGAGGCAATCCACGTTTCTGCCACTCGACGGAATACGTCCAGCAGCGTGTTTCTCCGAACACATTGTTTTTGGTAATAAAATTTATGAGAGAATTCAATTTTTGTTTAAAGACACGTGCTGTTATGTCGTGACGATCCATTGGGGTTTGACCAGTAAATAAAAGAGTTTTTATTTCCTCCCATTGTGGATTGCATGTAAAAGTAATGAAAAAATCCGGACGACCATATTTGCGAACATATGCTATAGCATCTTGAGCACACTCGTGCATGTGACGTGGACTTCCAATGTAGGTAGCTGGTAATATCATCATTCGACCGACATTGTTGGCGTTGCCATCTCTGTTGATTGAATCTCGAAGATGAATGTATTCTTCAGATCTTAATTTTTTTTTATTCAGCCTGATGTAGAGTAATCTTTCGGTCTCTATTTTGACATGCATATCAACAACATATTGATGGAACAGGTTACGACATTTTAAAAGATAGTTATTGTGGTTTTGACGAATCATAATCCGATAGGCATAGAAATTCATACAGCTAACTTTCTTGTTGGTTTCATTGCCTGTTGACAACAAATTGATGATTAATATTGCGTTAATGTAATTCCCTAAATCGAGTTTTATAGTTAATGTGTAATGTTCCATACCAGTTAATGGATTTATCATTTTAATAGAAAAATGATATTCATCTTGACCTTTCCAAAACAAAAAGTGGAGCTGACAAAACTCCGGGAGGAGTTTTGTCAGCTCTTATGACTATCTTGTGGTCGTCTGATGGCATCCGTTCGAGAGCTATTTTGAACATTTTGATTTATTCGTTGTGGTGATGTAAAAGGTCTTGTAATTTTCGAACTATTTGCGGTTTTGTCGAGAAATAATGAGTACAACGTCTCTGAGTTTCTTCGTCAGTATTTCCCATGAAATATATTTGTAGGAATTGATGATCAGCATGAGGTGGTGGTAAGAGTGAACCAGTTTTATGATATATTTGACCTTGAATCTGTAAATTTCAAAGAAATTTTAGAATGGAGAAAATTATTACGAATAATGTGTATACTTTGGTTACAAATTATACTTTTGAGATTTATAGGTTAATTAGATCATAAATTAATTAATTTATAGTTCATTACAACATTAAAGTGTATGAAATATAATTATTTATTTAATATGATTTTTCAGTGAAAAATCTACTTATAATTATCTATTTAATATGAGTTTGCAATTTCAAATCTACTTATAATTAATGAAAATTATAATATATTCTTTTTAATTCGTGAATCATTATAATAATAATGTTAAAATTACTTTGAAGGTTGGCATGAAGTTATCTCTTATGATGTGAGTAGCCCCAAATGAAGTCATTTGAAAACAACCATTATAAGATTGTAGATTTTTGAGAAAATGCGTAGACTCAGTTCCTATCCCAGAAATCAAAGAAATCAAAGGTTCGGGTGGATCATCAATGGAGGAAGCTGAACTTTTCCATTTGCACAACACATTCCTGGTGATTCGTTGGGAAATTTAAGTGCGTTGCAATAAGGACAAACAACGCTCAATGATCCAATATTGACACACGCATCGGCGCTATAGTCAATCGATGAATCATAATGAAATGAAGCACGATGATAATTTTTTGGAACATTAGATTGTCGTCGTATTCGATTGGTAAGGTTTTGTTGAAAAATATTATCCGATGATCGGCCAGCAACATTACGATTCCGTGTCATTCTTAATCGATCATTCACATTATGTTCAGCTCTTTCTGCTGGTGTAAGGGTCATTCGTGATTGAGACATTCTTCGTCGATCTACATCATTTTGGATTTCACGTTGAAAATCAGTTCTCCTTTTCTTGGATTTAGCGATTCCAGTAGCATTACGGGTACAGCGACCGATATTATTTCGCTTTTTAGGAGGCATTTGATAACGATATTTATTCAGATGAACTGAAATAAATAAGGAATAAGTTGAAACTATATATATTTAAAATTATATTATTTACTTTAAATTAATTTAAAAAAAATTATATTATTCATTTTTAACTATATACATGTAAAACATATATATAAGTTAAAACTATATATATTAAAATATAATAAAACATTTGTTTGTTTAGTTAAGATTGGTTGTAACGGTCATCTAAGACAAAATTTGAATTAATTAAAAATGACATAACTATTGGAATTTAGGATTAGATGTAAATATTAGGATTATAATCCTATTTATATCTATTTATATATTTACATCTATAGATGTAAATATTTAGTTATTATTTTAATAACATTTTTCTATCTGTAATTTGAATGTTCGAAACAAAAAAATATGAACTTCAATAACGATTTTAGTTTGTTTTCATAGTCAAACTTCAGCATTCAAAACATTTCTTCAATCTCATAAGTAAAGGAAATTAGGTAAACAAAGAGAAGATTTTGAAATAAGGTTATTTTGACGCAAGGAAAATGAATAATAAGAGAAAAGGTATTATATTTATATATCCAACAGTAAAGATAAATTTTTTAAGCATCTAAGTTTTGATACTAACCTTTTTTTTATAATTTTCATTATAAACATAAGAAAATCTTTTAAATTTTTATATACATTTCAATAAATAAAACAGCTTCTTAATAGATTATTGATAATATGTTCAGATCTTTCTGCTGGTTTAAGGGTCATTTTTGATGTTGAAAATCAATTCTCATTTTCTTAGCTTTAACAATTCTAGTAGCATTAAGGTTACAGCGACAGATATTACTTCACTTTATCGCATGCATTTGATAATGATATTTTCAAAAAATTTTATATATTTGACTATTTAAATTTTCGTACATCATGTCTCCTTTAATTCTTTTAATTATTTTGATTCTTGTTAACCTTTCATGAAATCATGGGTAATATTCAAGATTTTAGCTGGGGCTCCATGTCCAATGAAGATTTTTTAAAGGCGGTAGAAGATGCAGGTTTATTCAAATTGAAATCAGAAACGCCATCAATTTCCAAAAAAAAGGAAGAAGAAAAATTGAAGAAAAAAAAAATGTATTGAAATTCAAAAAAACGGAAAAGGGGAATAGAAGAAATGATAATAGTCTTAAAAAAAAGTAATTACTCTTTGAATTTGATGATTTTTAAATATATTCATAAAACGATTAATTAAAAAAATTTTTCCAGATAACAGATTTCGATGTTTCAAGAAGAAAAATGTTATATATTTATAGAATTGTTATAAAATTGTATATTGTTATTTTTTGCTTTGATATAATAAAATTAATTTTATAGTATAGGATTGTTTATAGTTTATGGTAACGAAAACGACCAAGTTTTATATTTTCCCATGTTTTTCAACATACGATCTACAAATAATAAAAAATGTAGTTTGTATAAATTAAGGTTTTTAAGCTTCAGCATATTTACATTAAGAAGAAATCGACACTTCCCGTAAAGACTTTCCGTATATTATACTAATCAAGGACATTACGAAGTAAGTTTTCTTCGTTAAACGCCACATATGTTGAGGTGCTTAGTTAGGAATATGAATTTCACAATTTAACAATAACACAATATATTTCAATATATTTTTACCTTTTCCCAGAATTGTTGATTTCTTGATTGATGTCTCTAAATTTATTTGTTCACGTGTTGACAAATAAGTTTATTAATCAGTTGTAAAATATTCGATATTATTCGTTTTGTCTCACTTTTATTCTTTTATCGACATGATAATGTCGTTATACATTTATAAATACAAATAAATTTTTTTTGACACTTAAGAATTAAACGTTTACAACTTCATATGTCTACATATGAAACTTGATAAAAATGTAATACAAATATAAATAAAAAATTTTACATTAACAAATTGAATTATTTGGTTTTCTCGCCGGCATTTGATAATATTTTCAAAAAAATTTCTTTATTTTTATATTTGAATGTTCGTACATTATGTCTATTTCAATTTTTTTAAATTTTGATTATTGTCAACCTTTCATGAAATCATCGGTAAAATTCAAGATTTAAACTGGGACATGGAGCCCCAGTATAAATCTTGAATTTCGAATAGTTGTTTACAGAAATTCGAAACAAAGTCTTAATGTTGTTCAGGTTTTATATTTATTTCTACACACTTCAGAAATTCATCATACTTTAAAAATTCAACGTTTCCGATAAGACTTACAAATAAGAAAATTTTGTTTACATTGTACCAGAAAAGTTTAAATATAGTGAAAATATACTAAGAAACTATTGGTAAACGGGTACTATTTTTTTTGTATGTAAATGATAATTAAAAAAATGAAATAATCATGAAAAAAGTGTACATTCTTACTAATCATGTAATGTTTCATCAATCAACTTCCAAAAAAAAGGAAGAAGAAAAATAAAAAAAAATACGATCACTGCTTAAAATTTTGAAAAAATTTTAATCTTTTTCTTCAATGTTAAAATATGTTAATATATATTAATGTGTGTGCGTGCGTGTGTGCGTGCGTGTGCGTGCGTGCGCGCGCGCGCGCGCGCGCGCGCGTGTGTGTGTGTGTGTGTGTGTGTGTGTGCATGCCTCTCGTTCAATGCGTGTTACTACAACTTACTTGTAAATATTTTTGAATTTTTATATCTATAGGCCTTCTACACATTAATACGAACAAAATAAAAAAAAATTTATGCAAATCCGTCCAGCCGTTCGCGAGCGATGCTCCGTCGAACGAACAACATTTCATTTTTATGTATATAGATTATTTATATAATTTATTATAGTAATTATATAATTGATTATTTATATAATTATTATCAAAATATTTATATAATATTATAAAATTATTTTTCTTATTAAAAGTCTTATTCAGCAAAATCGGCCCCTTTTATTACTAAATACAAATAGAAAAAACAGTCATTTTTTTCGTGAATTATAGAAAAAGTACCGTATGCCACACCTTGAAAAAGCTACGTTTTAAAACTCGTGTGATAGTCATTCTCGCTACGCTCGAGTGGCTAGCTTCACACTCGTTTTAAAATTGGCGCTTTTTCAACTTGTACCATAATGTACTATTAACAACGCAGTCCTATAAGTTATTCCATTTTACATTGACACTGAGGATGATTCATCGACTCACAACGCACTTGAACATACAATAAATTTACAGAAAGTATTGACCAAAAATGTCAAGTGTCAAACTGAACGTAAAACGGAGAAGTTTAGGAGCAAATCGGTTATGTGCCATGTGAAAATGTCTTCCATTGCGTGTCAAGCAGATTTGAAGACTGTGTCGTTTGTTTCAGCAATGTGCTCGCCAATCAAATTTCCACGTTCTACCTCTTCACCAATCAAAGCTTAAGCATCAGATTTATCGTCAATAGAATCAGCAATTTCAAAAGTAAAACATACTGACAGTTCTGATTTTGATGCAAGCGAGTATGTTCCAGATTTAAATAGCGACAGGGATGGCATTAGTTCCTTGCAAAGCACAGAAATTGAAACGAAAGAAAAAGATTATCAATCTCTTTCTTTCCAATGTACATTAAAGCACATACGTATGAATCCAAAAGGTTACATTGGAATAGAAAAAAAATATTCTTGCATTGTATCAGATATAAGCGAAATCACAAAGTGTCGGATTAATGATATTTCTTTAACCCTTATGAAGTTAAGGACGAGCGTTAATTTTGCACGCCTGGAAGAAGAATTTGGAATGTCTGCTTCACAAGGTGGCAGAATTTTCTCAAAAACAATCGAATTGTTGTCTGATTGCTTTAGACCATTTGTATTTTGCTCAAAATATTCAGTGATTTAAAAAAATTTACCATTTGCGTTTAGGATGAATTACAGCGAAACATTTTGTATATTTGATGCTTTCGAAATCGAAATTCAGAAGCCTACAGACCCGTCCAAACAATCTGCAACATGGTCTGATTATAAAAAGTGTAACACTGAAATTTCTAGTGTCTTGCACGCCAAGTGGATTAATTAATTTCATATCTCTAGTATATGCGGGTAGGGTCAGTGACACTACACTGTTCGAAGACTCTAAAGTGATTGATGTTTTACCTCAGGTTGCCTCAGTCATGGCCGACAGAGGGTTCAAAAGTATACAAAGCGTTCTTAATAAAAAAAAATGTAAACTCGTCGTTTCACCATCTGTATATCGTGACCACAAACCAACGAAAGACGACGTTGTGAAAACAAGAACCATTGCATGTTTAAGGATACATATTGAAAGGGCGATACGTGGGTTTAGAGAGTTTAGCATCTTCGATTGTCACGCCTGCCTAGATTGGTCTCTTATTTCGCATGCTGATGACATGGCGATTGTCATCGCTGGTATAACAAATTTGCAACAACCACTTATAAAAATGTAATTAAGTGCAAACAGATTCACAATTTTCAAGACAATAAATCAAATTTTTCCACAAGTGTACGGAATTTATTTTTCAAGAACTACACTCAATACGATATACATATAAGTGTATCATTTTGATAAAATTCTTAAACCTACAGTTTACAATTTTGAATAAACTTTCAATAAGGCTGGGAAAATGCAGTCTTTCCAGAATGTTTTTGACTGTTCAATTATTTCATTCATACAACCGGTATCATAATTAATCCATACGTATTCCACTTTCTTATTTTTCTCAAATTCAGGGTCAGCAACACAAAATAAACCCTTTACTTTTCCTGCAGCTAACATTTCAAGATAAATCTGGGCCTCACATTTTTTAGTCACCTCATAATTCGAGATATAAGTCTTAACAGTTTTTTCAGAAGTCAGGCACTTAATTTCTACTACGAAGTCGTTTCCAATTCCGTCTGGCGATGTTTCAAACATGGGCATGGATGGAATCAAAAAAAGTCCACAATGTTGAATTTCAATTTGCAAAATTTTTGAAATTTCATTCATTACATGGACTTCCAAGTTTTTTCCACGTTTCATGTATATACTGTCGTATGTTTTAGCCACCCCCATTATGCGACAAAATAAACTACCATTTTCAGTTTGACATCTACTTGTCTCATAAATAGTAGATCCAGTGATTCGCCCATATCTTAACTCATGCCACAAAGGATTATCTTTTTGATCAGCAGTAAGAATTTCAGCCATTTCACATAAATAAAGTGATAATTTTTCTCGTGCAAATTTAAAAAAATCATCTTCAACATCACGTACTTGCAAAAAATTATAAACTAGAGCATGAATTGACAATGACTCAACTTTTCCGTCAATGAAATCGAAAGTATACCTCGACAATTGGCTATCTAAGTTCTGCAGCTTGGACTTTTTAATAACTGTTTCAAAAAATTTTTCACCAATTTCACTGCATTTGGTTCTCTCTACGCTTTTGTTAACAAGTTCACTTGACGTCATGAACATTTTTGTCACGCCATTATTTGACAAAGCAGCTTTTTTCCAATAGCAATCCACTTCAGTTGGAGATTTCGACTCGTAGAGCCTGTTGCACCACATTAAAAATGCAATGTAATGTTTACATCCACCTGTAAAATACAAATCACATATAAATGTAAAATATACATATATGTATTAATATATTCAAGCGAATAGGAGATAATTAAAGCATAAAAAAACAAGGTTGCTTCTGGTGACAACTTAGTACTTATATACTCATTGTCATGAATTCGTATACACACATATAATCATAAAAATCATTGTCAGCGTTTTTTTTCACATTAATTGTTTCACTGTATAAATTGTAACGCTAATAATTCAAGTACCTGCTGCAGCAGCGCAATCGAGACAATTCACGTCTTTGATTTTCTCATCCGTTTCATCAACGACCAAAGTAACACGATACGGTTTGTCATGGGTTTTGTGCTCCGGGAAAATTCCTCCTTTGATAGTGCATATAATGTTTTCGTTGTTTTCTCCGTTGTCTCGTTTTAGGCTCACATAACCTACAGCACTGTCCCCATAATTTTCCCTGGCTGATCTGCAAATTCAAATTTTTCAAATAACTGATAAACATGTGTCACGTGACCTCAAAAAAATTGAGATAAAATTTTGTACAGAAATAAATTCACTTACAAAGTGCTTTTGACACCTCGCATTTCAGGTGCATTAAAGCATTCGTTCTTCGTAATATATTCGAAAATCATCAACACTGTCACTTCAGAGAGATTCGTTGAATCTGCCTTCACGTATCCGGCATCCAATTTTATCCGCATCTTTACAATAAATGCAGTTTTTAATGCATAAACGGTCCAAGTGCATGTATTTCGCGAATGTTTATATGGGGACGTGACGTCACGCCCGACCGTTCGCTGACCAGCTAATCAAAAACGTTCGGTCAAGGCCGAAATAGGTTTGAAGTTTCTTCAACTTTTAAGTCTTTATTTTAATAAAATTCAAATCGAAAACGAATGAATTTCATTTTAATATGCATTTGTTTAACACATTTTACAATTTTGGCAGAAAAAAACAATAATTTAAAAAAAATGCAGGGTTCCTCTTTTGGAAAAAGCGCCTGGCAGTATTTCCGTTGTTGGTACTGCCATAGTCTTGTTTGGGTTAATCAACTAATAGCCCCATTTTGACACGAAAAACATTTTGAATTTTTTTTTTTTCGTTCTTCAACTTTTTTTTCTCATCACTCGTTTGAACCTGCTACTTGAGTACATCTAATTTATAGGAAACGTGTAAAAGACACTCAAAAAAGCGAATCCATGCGTGCAACATAGGCATACCGAATTGCAAATGATCTTCATTAATTTTTTTCAGTAACATTTCATCAATTTTCTTAAATTGACTCGATGTAGAAAGACAAAGGTGACAACGTTGAGCATAAGAGATATCGGTTAGTGAATTGCACACTTGACTATCTATCATAGTCAAAGCAATTGAAAAAGAAACATGGATTTTTCTCCCATTCACAGTGGTTTCAAATTTTTGAAGATTTTTCTCTTGTTCTTGAATGTTCGCAACTACCATTTCCGTAAGTTCTACTGCTTCATGCTTAAATTCTATTTTTAGTGGACGGTAGAATCTAGGGGACGAGGGACGGGAATTTTCCCAAAAAATAATTTTTTCCTTGGTGTCAGGGTTAGAAGATAAAAGTTGCAAGGGCACCAGTGAAGTAAAAAAATGCACTCGTCAGTTTTGTGTCCATCATCATTCTAAAATTTCTGCTTAAACCTGCTCTGGCCTGATGTCCTATCACAACCCCACTTACAAATTAGAGTAAATTCATCAATTTTATCAGTAGCTAAACTCTCGATAATGTCTGCCTCTTTCACAAAAATTCGTTGAACTATGTGATCTGAAAGAGCTTGCAAATTTACTTCAGCACAAGATTCTGTTATTTTTAATTCTGATTTATCCGGATAACAATGTGTTTTTGTAGCAAGAATTTCGTGATATGAAGGATACATTTTAGAATTTCGTTCAACACTAGCAGTGCGAATACCTAAGTACTGGTTTTTCGATAAATTATTATTAATCAATAATGCCAGAGCTGCCTCACCGGAAAACGGTACTTCGCGTGGTTGGTCAAGAGAACGTCTGTATTCCGAAGCTTTTTATCGACTTCCCATTAATACGTCCTCGACGACTTTAGCAGCATCCAACTTTCCCTCAGCGCGCAGTTTCATTTGTGTTGCGTATCCTAATTATTCAGTGCTGTGATCATGGCGAATTTTCTCTATTTTTCGGCGCTTCGATCTCGAACTGGATTCAGATAAATTTGAAGATCGTCGCCCTTTATTCCCTGAGTCTACAGCCTCTGTTTTGCGACTTTTATTATTGATAGATTCATTGTCAATGAAAATCTCTTCGAGCCATTTAGCGTTCTTATCTACAAATTTATGCTCAATTCTATGAGATTCTTGCCATTTTTGTTTCATTTTCGACAGTAAGCTTTTGATTGATTTGTTTCTCGTACCTCGCAAGTGTAACCTTGACGATTTGAAGGATCGCTTTCGATTATTGTCAGAATTTCGACAATACATCTTTGCGAGTGAACTTGAAATCTCGTTTGCTAAGTTTATTTTCTGAAACAGTAAAAAAAAAAAACGTATTCGTAAAAAATACTATAAAGAAATGGAATGGTTACAGCAATTTCGTTACATTGATAGTTAACGAGTACTCACCAAGTAGTTATAATTCACAAGTCAAATTTTTGAAATTTGATTTGATAATTTTTACCTGTAAAAATGAGAAGCTGCAAACAAAAATACTGCCAAATCGCATGGCTTACATTAATTTGAAAAGAAATACTTAATTTTCTATTTGGTTTTTTGTTTATGTATCTTATTCAGTGTAAAATAAAGAAATTAGTTATTTGCTTTTTTTATGTTTCTGCTTTGACGGGTAAATTTTCTTTTTCATAGTAACGATAAACTAAATAGTACATTACCAGGGGACGAAACCGAGTGCTTGCAGACGAGTGCTGCTAAAATGAGCCCAAGTTTACATTACGAGGTCCGTCCCCTAGTACGTACCGTATTTTTTTCGATAAGAGCACTTATTGTTGCGAATAAGTCATCAGAAAAGTGTCCATAAGCCTACGAAAAAGTAACAGTCGCTCAAGTTTAGGTATCTGTCAAAATTAATTTTCGTACCTACCTTCGCGTACCAATGTAAAAATATATATTTTTTTTTTACTTAATATTGTTAATATTTTCCATCTGCCTCACACAAAACTTTGTAGAAATCCACTTCTCCTCCCCCCCCCCGCCCCCTATTAAACGTCTTGTGTACATACGGACTTTAGCGAAATCATAAGAAACAATCATTGATTTCAAATTTATAGTTAAAAAATAGGACTTACGGTTCGGAAAAGAAGAATCCATTCTGAAACGTGTTGACCACGAATTATTTACAACAATTACAAACTCTTAAAATTTAACAATGTTGTACCACTTTTTGCATAGAATGTTGCACCTACAATGTGCTAGATTGAAGTGAGCTTCCAAGAAAAAGTAAAACGCAGCGTCATCCCGGCTAACGCAACACGTCGCGACGCGTCGCGGCAGGTTTGCGCGCCGCGGCCGCATGCAGGCGCGTAGAAACCACCATATAAAAATTCGCTTCAATTAAAAGGTTGCAAAAAGTAGCAGCTAATTTTATGATATTTTTCAGAAAGGGCTTTAATCGACTCTAAAATAAAAAAAAACCAAGGCGGTTACTCGCAGTTCAAATTATTTCTGCGCATTTTTATCAATGAATGTTTGTTAAAAAGACAGGATCTTATGATTTGAAGTTTAAAATTATCTTATTGAGCAATGTTTTTTTTTTCGAGTTTCCGTTTTGTTTATTCAATTATAAAAACTGATAGAAAAAGATTCTGCAACTGAAAGTAAAAAACGCTTGAATTTTATGCAAATTACACAATTTCTACAACGAACGATTCATTAACGCTTGGAGCGCGTAAAATTTTGCGTCTAAGAAGCGCAATTTAAGAAAGAGCCCAAGAACATTACATGAAGATTTATAATTTCTCACCGCTTTTTCAAGGTCTATAAATATCAAAAAGTTAATGCAAAATCTAAAATGCCATTTAAAAAAACAATTTTTTTCCGACTTTTGACCGCCTTTTAGACATTTTGAAGCACTGTGTGTCGTAAAGAGAATTAAAAGCTTGGAAGAAAGATTTAGCTACAATGTTAGAGATATCACGAGGGATAATATTTTTGAAATTATAAAATATTTTGAGTCACAGTTTATGAAGATCCCTCGAGACATGGTAAACCAGATTAGAAATTCATTAGTTAATATGTGTAAATACAATTTGAATAGATGTCTTCATGAGAATTTCGGTAGTAAAATATTTAAAAATCATTTACATGTGACCATCGCATTTTTAAAGAGACATAAAGAAATATTTTTTACTCATGCAGATAAAGGTAATGTAACTGTAATGCAACATACTTAAAAGTTAAAGATAATCCTTTAAACTCACTATTGAACTCATGAGGAATTATTACCAAAAGAATGTTCAATATTAAAAGAATGTTAAACAAAAGTTACATTAATTTGTCAATATACAAGGATATTTATCAGACATTTGGTAACCTGTCTCGTTGCTATGGTCTTCCAAAGATTCATAAGATCGATTGTCCATATCGTATAATTGTTTCATCATTGGGATCTCCTTATTAGAAAATGGAAAAATGGCTAAATCGAATTATCACTGAGAATGTTGAGCCTTCTAACTTTAATGTTAAGAATAGTATTGATGTTATTGATGAGATAAAAAATACTTCAATTCCAAATGGTAATGTTATGGTTTCTTTTGATGTTGTTTTCTTATTCACAAACATTCCTAGATCTATTATTTTCCTAGCAATGAAAAAGAGGTTTCACAGAATTAGAAATATCATAGATGGTTTAAGAAAAATGCCTTGGTTAGAATTTGAGAAGATTGCCAGTTTGGTTTTAAATTCCACATATTTTTCATTTGATGGTATTTACTATAAACAGATAAAAGGCACCCCTATGGGATCCCCAGTTTCACCTGTCTTTGCAGACTTAGTTTTAAGAGAATTAGAAGATTTTGTTTTTTCGGTTCCTTCGAGAATTCATAGATACTTTAGATATGTAGATGATTGCTTTTTGATTATCCATAAAGATGATATTAGATTATGTTGAGAGATGTTTAATAGCTTTCATGATGATTTAAAATTTACATTGGAAGAAGAAAATCTCAATTCAATAAACTTTCTAGAAATGACGATTATTAAAAGATTAGATGGTACTATGATTATGAATTGGTATTCTAAGACCACGAGTTCAGATAGAATTTTGAATTTTCGTTCCTCACATCCAATTCATCAAAAAATAGCTATGGTGTAGAATTTAGTTGATCGCGCCATTTTCACTTCTCACGTACCTTTCCATAGAAGAAATACAGAAAAAGTTAGAAATATTTTAATAAAGAATTCTTCTCCTAAGGATTTCATCAAGAAATATATGGAAATTAGATTAAAAAAGATCAAAAATAATAAAATAGATATGATTGGACCATATTTTTCAAGAAAATTTAATAATAAGGAATCTTGGAATGAAAAGATAATTTCACCGTATGATGGTGATTTTTCTTATAACAAAAATAATTTTGTAAAAAAGAATGATGTACGAGTGATTCATAAACTTCCAAATAAATTAAAAGGCTAAAGATAAGATTGGACATGATGAGAGAACAGGTGTGGTTTATAAAATTGATTGTCTTAATTGTAATTCAACATAAATTGGTCAGACAAAGAGGGCTTTAAAAACTATAACTAATGAACATATTAGATCTATTGAGAAGAATGAAGACAAAGTGATTCCCAACCATGTTGTAAATATGTTTTCAAGGCACAAATTTGATTTTGAGGGAGTTAAAATTTTGGATTCGGAGACAGATTTTAGAAAAAGAAATATAAGTGAAATGTTACATTTAAAAAAAAAATAATTCGTGTTTAAATATAATGAGTGATACGGACAAGTTACATAAGAGTTATTATAGATTATTTTATGAAAGTTTTTTCCGTGGTTCTGTGTTGATGTATTTTATGATTAGCTTTGAGATAATTTTTGTATCGATTATGGAGTTCAAATATTTTAATCTTGATGTGATATTTTGGTTTCACTTGTTCGTTGATTCAGTAAGTTCCCGCCTCTGGGCGAGGAGACTAGTCAGTTGAATTTTTTCTTGAAAGAATTATTATACATTGTAAAAAAGTGCTGATTGGATTGTTCTAAGTGGATCTTATAGTTATTGTATTCATTGCTGATAATTAGTAAGATAGTGTTAAAGTATTATTGGGTCGTTTATGATTCATTTCTGCTGATTGTAAGTTATGGAAGATATTGTAATTATTTTATAGACATCAACCTTGGAAATGTTCTCGATTGAAGGACGAAACTTTGGTCAATAAATGAATTTCCAAACAATTGTCAATTTGGCTGTTATTTAATTATCAAGTTGCTGAAAAAGAAATGAGAAAAAGAAAACAAAGTTAAATTATATAATCGTAAAATGAATAAAGATTTCACAAACGAATATCACGCGAATTGCTGGATCAGACTTTTCATCATCTATTGGATAAATAAAAAGGAGCGACCTCGCTCTTCACATCTTCCCTCCCCGAAAAGGAGAAGGGAAGATGTATTTTGCTACAGTACAAAAGATTAACAAAATTGATATTGATCTTTTTGCATATGTGAATTCAAAATTTATTTTCGTTGAAAAACTAATCAAGGGTTGAATATAAAATCTTTACTATGATGTACTTCATCAACATTGCGAATTAGAAAAAAGAGTTTTGAGAAACAGTAAAGCGATAGCATCAATTCAACCAGATGAATTCGCCTATATATACATAAATGGCCCAGGATATTACGCAATTTTCACTGGAGAAATCATACAAATTTTTAAATGCATACCAATAGTGTTAAAATGGAAAGAAACGAACAATTGTTACCAAGAATTATTAGTCGAAAGTAATAATAAGACTTATTTCCTCACACCCAAAACGCGGATTCTTAAGAATAAAGGTGTGCAAATCACCTGTTCTGCAATAACACCAAAAACTTTCGAAATCGATGGAAGGTGGTTCAAATTTATGCCCAATCCAATAGCAACTACTTCACCATTAGAACTTAATCCTAAAACACAATTTTCATAGGAATTTAAATTATCTGAAAATCTTGGGACCTCAGGCATTTATAATGAAAAAGGTCTTCAAAATTTTTGAGAAGCAGTCATTTTTCCTATAGATCGAAATGGAGTAGTTGACACAATAGTAGGCAAATCATTGGGTGGAGTTGCAAACGATGATGGTATTTTTATTGAAAATCTTTTAGACATGAAAACATTGGCAAAAAACATCTGGAATGATATGTAGGAAAGGTTTTCACTTTTTGTGACGTACAGTGTCGGACTACTAGGAATTTATTTTTCTATCAAATTCATAAAAGCTCTCCTTGATACAATATTTCATTTGCTTGCTTTGCATTCAGTGTTTGGCTGGTCCTTTTATCTTTCAACTGCTGTTTGGGATAGCTTTACAAATTTAGTTCTTTTATATAAGAAATACGCGAACTGAAAAAATCGATCATAATCCAAGAAATGATACGAACATAAGTCACCCTGATTCAAACGATTCGAATACCCATAATAGCGCTGGAAATAATAATGAAACTGCAAATACAACATCAAGAATCAATGTCTTTGATAAACAAAAACCTCAAGCACTTCCACGTCATTCATCCAACAATGCTTTCGAATTACGAGTATAATTAACAATATGAAGGTTCTAGGTATAATGCATTCTTAAATGTAAGATGGAATAAATAATGTGACACAATATGTAAAAAAAAAAAAATAAATAAAAAAAGGTACGTTATTAATATATATACAGGACATGTATACTTAAATATCTATATTAGAATAATAAAGATTTGTAGTTGAAAATTATCAGTAATTTTCAAAGCAAAAGTTGTACAGTGAATAGTTATTCGCAATATTAAAAACAATTCTCGTTCTTTTTCTTCTTATAAAAGTGCATTGAAAGTATATAAATAATATAATTAAAAAGAGCACTTGCTATTATAATTATCATGAAAAAAAAGTTGTTTACATATTACATAGAAAAATATTCTGAGAGATAAAGAGGTTTATAATATAAACATTCATTTAATAAATCTTAGAATAAAAGATTCAAGTAACACAAAACGGATTACAACTCCATTCAAGAAAAAAAATATGTCAAAAGGTAAATATAGACAGAAAATAAAGAAAATGAAGTTTGAATCGAAGCAAGAAATAAATGAGTATACCATAAAGGGGAACAGTTTAAATGCAATAAATAAATATGAATTATGAGAAATGCTGAATAAATAAATATGACGAAAAATAACACAAAATACATATATATATATATATGAAATGAGGAAAGAAAAGCTGGGATATATGGTTCCACTCACGTAGCAGATAATAATAAAACTCAAATCACAGCCTAGCCAACTGTTCGAACGAGAAACTCTATATGAGATGTAAAACGTCCTTATTTCGTAATGCGTTCAAGATAGGTTTTCAGGTTACGGGTGTTTCAAGCGAATGTAATTATGTCTTTGATTACTACTTTCCTCTAATAAAAGCAAGATGGCGATCTTAAAGTGAGTTTATAAAGAGAAGAGAAGGCAAATGTAATAAATACAAAATAAATAAAACAAAAGAAAATATCAATGAAATGAAAATAAATACATAAATGAAATAAAAATAAATATAATAATGAAATGAAAATGAACGTGGAAATGAAATTATAATGAATAAATAAATGAATATGAGAATAAAGCCTTTGTTATATATTGCAAATTATTGCAATATATGCATTCATTTATTTACAATATTCATTTTTTTTTCTCTCACAGAACCAAAAGACAAAAAAATACGTTGAGAGAAATATCAGCTGAACTTTCCATATCTCGAATGTTACTAAGAAAAAAAGTCAAAAATAGAAACTCTTATTCACATTCATTTAGTAAAGTAGCAGGTAATGAACATTATTTCAGGAAACTCATTTTAGAAATTTCACAATTCCGATATCTGTTTTTTTTTTGTGTGAAACGAGAAGCACATGAGATTAAGACGAGTTACCATCTCCGACCCGTTGAGTTAAGCGATACGGACGTCTTATAACTTGTAGACTCATTTTCTAGTCATTGGGATTTCCAACGTTTTTTTGAAAACCAAATTTAAAAATCATACGGCGTTCGATAACTTTCATTGATTTGCGATTTAACAGTCATTGGGATTTCCAACTTTTTATCCTATTTTTCACAGAATTAATTTGTTTCCAATTTCCCCCTACCCGGATTTTTAGGGTAAATAAATCCGCGTTTTTTCCAAAGTAAACCAGAGTGTGAAAAATTCTGGCTAACAAGTAAGTTCTGATCTCTGTATAATCCCGATATTCTTGTCTTGTTTTCGTAGCATTCAGATCTTCATTTTTTCTGAATTTCTATATTTTGACTTTTCGAAGTCTGTATTTTTAAAAACCAATTTTGTTCTGATGTGTAACATATGACTTTTCGAAGTCTGTTCTTTCAAAAACTAATTTTGTTCTAATGTGTAACATATGACTGTTCGAAGTCTGTTCTTAATCAAAAAACCTGGTTGCTCCCCTTTTCTATCAAATAGTGGTGTTTCCAATTCCTGTGGATTACCAAGGAGCTAAGGAGCAGGCCAAATCCCTTAGAATTTCGCCGCAAGCTGGGTTTCGGGAATTTGATACCTGGGGAGCCCCAGAGATTTGGGTGTACTTGAAGTATTACAAGGGAAAGATACCGGGGATATCGGAATTACCCGAGGACCTGGAAGCAGATCTTCCGAGAATCTTGGAAATCTAACGTGAAAAACCAAGATACGCACGAAGTGAATCGACACGTGTTCGGGACCACAAGCCCAGCCTAGTACGACAAACGGACTCTCAAAATATTCAAACCAGATGCAGGCATTGTGATGCCTTGATTTCTTCCCCGTCTACATTGGCCGCCATTACTCAGAAAGGCGGGACTATCATACGAACGGATTGCCCAGGGTGTCTACGAAACATATCCGGATTCTTGAAGAAAACTAATGAATGGTTTTCTCACCCAACGAAACGTCTAAAAGTGACAGATGCGGGAAAACCAGTCGCAAAGGTCAGTCCAGTCACCCGAAAGGCTCCTGAGTCCCAACTGTTTCCCACGCGAGTAAACTCAGTTTGTCGAAACCGGGAACAACTTACGAGGTGCGGAGGAAGAACATCGGTCAACATGAAAGTTATCGACCTTACGAACGAACTTGCTTCTACACAGCCAAACTCCCAAGACGCCCTGACCGACGACCTATTGTGGGATCCCGCAGGTAACCCGATTCCAGGCCCGTTAAACCCCCAACGCCCCAGGTATTCTCCGACATTGACTACTACTATGATACTTCCCGAGCATTTCCGTAGGGTGCTCGAATCCCAAACCTTAGGAAGTCATCCGCATTCATCCCACGAGGAACAACAGGGAGAACCTAGGAGGGCTGCCTCTCCTCCCATATCACCCAACTCCGAAGAGCGTCTCTTGAGAGACCCCGAAGACAACAGGGATGTCATAATGCCTAGAGAGCTAACACCCGGATTTCCGTTGGCGAGGCCACTCACCGCAGCCGAACTGTTTTAGGATTAATGATGAAACTACTGTTATCAAATAAATCGAGTAGTTGTCTTATAGAATGATTTCTGTGTTTTTATTAACAACACCATCTCTCCTTTGAGAGTCTCTAATCTAGAGACACCTGTTGTGATACATAACAGGTGGGTAAATTTTTGGCGCAGCCGGGAGGGTAGTAAGAAAAGGTTATCAATGAGAAACGAGTGGTTATAACTATGGACTGAAAAGAAAAAAAAAAGAGAAACTCCTACCGAAAGGACAATTCGCATTGCTATATCAACATACTCTCAGATCACGAGCGACAATACTCCACGCAAAGGAACATCATTGATTCATTTTTTGTTGTTGTTGTTAAGAATTAACCCTTATGTCAGACCCTCCGATAACACGAAGCCAGTTGCGAAAATTTCCAGAACATCCGTCAAAAAATCCTGGATGCGGGTTTAATACCTGACAGTGAAGAAGAAAATAAATTGATCCAGGATATCTACGCACAAAGTGGTCTACGAATACAAAGATCTGCCACGCCAACCAACAACTCACACCCTCAAGGAATCACCAGAACTGCTCGATTTAGCACCATCGGAACCTCGTAACAACTTGATCAACATGGCACAACAGGGGGGAGAAGCCTACTCTATCCGCCTCAAAGATGCGGTGATGATGATGCCGCGATTCTCGGGAGATCCAACAACCGGAGATTGGATCGGAGATCCATAGGATGCAGAGATGCCAAAAAGATGTTACCAGATACGGCTGAGCCTGGGCTGATAAAAATGTTAAGGACCCGGCTTGAGGGTGGAGCTTTGGAAGCCATACGCGGAGAGGAATTCGCAAACTTGGAGGCCTTACTCAAGCATTTAAAGGGCGTATAAGCTCCCCGGGAATCCGCTACTCAATTGAGAGGAGAATTGGGGCTGACTCTTCCAGGGATACGATGAAAGTGTAGCCAAATATTTCAATAGGGCGCGAGAATTAGGTCAAAGAATCGTAGACGTGTACAGGGCAGACCACAGATGAGACATTCCCGCAGCACAAAAAACAAAAATCGAAAAAGAAACAACACAATCCTTAATCCTGGGACTCAGGAAGGAAATCTCTGCGTTGATGCCTGAGCTCGAAACCATCGGGACCGCTGGGAGGAAAGCCATTGAAATAGAGGAGAAGTTACGTGCCCAGGATAGACTAAGGGACAACCCTCGCGAGAATTACAAGCCCGAATGTGTCATTTGTGGTAGCAAAACACATAAGGCCTTGGCTTGTGACAAACTTCGGAAGACCTTGGTCTGTCAGTTCTGCTCAAAGGATGACCATGTGGCCACTGCCTGCCCAACGAACAGGAAAAGTAAAGCATGCTCTATCTGCTCCCGAACCAACCATGCCAGTAAGGATTGTTATATGCTGAAAAGGGTCCGAATCGCCCAACCAACCCCGAATCAACATGCAGCGGAGTGCCAGCTGTGTGGAAGTTACCACCACACAGCAAAAAGCTGTCCAAAATTTATCAGAGAGAACCAGAGAGATAATTATTCCAAAAGACCCCCATCTCAAGACTTTTCTCATTCTGAGACCCCGAATTGGAGAACAAGACCACCTACGACAACTAGGATTTGCAATTACTGCAAACAGCCAGGGAATTGGAAAAAACGAATGTGACGTGAGAGCTCGGAACGAAAACCGAAGAACGCAACCGGAAAACTCGCCTGGCCTCCCGGAAAACCAGGGGGCCCCCCGAACACTACCTCGGCACCAAGGAACATATTCTCCACCATGAATGGGAGTGTCTATGGGGAGACAACAGGGACAAAACTCTCATCATCAGTAAAGCTCAACCTGTCCAATCAATCTCCAAGTATAGAAGTTGATTTCGAAGGCACCTCTACATTGTTACTGGACACCGGATCAAGACCCAACCTATTAAAGAAGAAATTTATCGGACAAAGGTATGAATTTGACATTCGAGAGATCATATATTTAAGTGGAATTACTACAGAAGTTGTCAAGACCCTAGGAAAAATAGACATAGATTTCGCGGGACTCTATACGACTGTAAAGTCCCCACGGGTTTTTTCCTAAACATTAAAACATTTCGACATCGTTTCAAAGATAACATTAGATTCACATTTATCATCTTACTTTTGTTTCGAGCTATTCTCGGAGCTATTGCGAAAAAACTTGTTATCTGCTCATTTAAAAACTAAAAATAGAAGTCGCAAAGGAAATAATTCAGACATCGAAAAGATATAAAATGACCCTGTCATTACGGAACACGAAAACAGAGTCATTTGCGCGCTCATTTTATTGATATGTTCCGGATGTAAAATGTGCTTATCATCTACGAACAAAAGTTTAAATAGCGACTCCAATTGTGACTTGAAGCTTTTTTTCTTGTAAAAACCATCTTACATAGTAGTTCTCGTAATAAAATCTTTATAAAACGAATTCTCTCGAGTATTGATTGGCAAACCGTCATTCGGGACCCTCTACAACTGGAAGACGTTAAATTTGGCAATACAAATTTTGGGGGTGACTCTACACGACGTTCCACATCGTTCCCGACCAAATTCCGATAGAACAAGATGGGATATTGGGTAACGATTTCTTCCAGAAGTCGGAAGCCCAAATCAATTACAAGAAAAAGAATCTTGAATTTTTGGATGTTCGGTTTCCCTTCGTAAATGAAGCTACCCAAACCATCGCACCCAGAACAAGGCAAGTAGTCTATGTGAAAGTGAAAAGGACAGATTTACAAGAAGGTTACATGTTGCTAACCCACTTGAAGGAAAGTGTATTTTTCGGGAATGCTATTGTGAAACAAGTGGAAGGGAAAACCTACGTTCCTATTATGAACACGACAGGGTCGCCCCCAGAAATAAATATTCCCTGGGTGGAGCTAGAAGAGGTGGCGGACGTGCAGGTCGATATTCCAAATAAACCCAGACATTCAAAGAAGAATTCCGAAGTAAGTTTTCCTGTCGCAAACTAAGATGAAGTATTGAGTGAACCTACATATGTTGGAATATGGATCTTTTCCTTTATCAAAAAGGACAACCAAAGGGAAGTCGCACTTCATAGCAGCCGGAGAAACTATTGGTTTGGAGCTCATTAGAGTTGCATTATTCGAGCCACTATCTACGTTCAAAACTAGGTAGAAGAAAGTAAGGTCATTATAGTGCAGGGATTGAATGAAAACAAGTCGGAAGTCAAGGTTGCCGAAAGAACTCTAGAGCCTGCTACACCCATGACGTACTTGGACTGCTCTATAACAATAAATGCGACCAAAAACGAAGACTTGCTTGATCACTTTCACACGAAATCGAACGACAAGTTTGCTGGGGACTTCACAAACTTTTATTTTCTACACGCTCACCGAGGTTAAAAAATCTTCATTCAAGACGGAAGGATGCTGAAGGTTCACAGAGCCGTACTTACAGCAAGGAGCGAAGTATTTTCCGTCATGATCAACGGGCCTTACAAAGAAAATTCATCGAGCCAACTTCAACTTATAGATTGTGATTTTAAAACTCTTGAACATTTTGTGAGCTCTCTCTGGTCATGCGACTGTTAAATAAAAAGAAATTCTAGAAAACTTGGTGAAAATCGGTGATAAAAATTTACTAGGAGACTAGGTTCAACTGTGCCGAGCACACCTAACTTGTATGTAAGTCATTTCAAGCACCTTTTTGTGTATGTATATATTTGATAATTTTAAAAAAATCATTCCCACCCAGGAATGATTTTCTGTCGGGGAGGGGAGATGTAAAGAGCGAGGTCGCTCCTCTTTATTTATCCAATATATGATGAAAAGTCTGATCCAGCGATGAGTGCAATATTCGTTTGTGAAATCTTCCTTCATTTTAATTTCATTGCATAAATAAATGATGAAAAGTGTGGTCCAGCGTTTCGCGCATCTCTTCTGAAATATTAAAAATTTGTCCATGATTTTGAGCATGGGTTTCATTTCATTTGAATTCATTTCTAAACATTGCCAAATTAAAATGAAGAAATAAAGATTTAAAGAATAAACTCTTCTCAAGGACCACTTTTCGTCATCTTCAAATCGTTTGATCATCCTCTCTTCCACTATGCTTTAAACTTCATTTGAAGCTGTATATAAGATTGTAATTCACGTCAATAAACGAAGTTCCCCTTTTGATCCTATCGAAAGTTCCCCTTTTGATCTTATCGGAAGTTTCCTTTTTGATTTTAGTGTAGTTTTTCCCTTTGATTTTAATGTAGTAATTACTTCTTTGAGTTCGGAGTTAAGAGTTTACTTTGAGTTTATTGAAAAAAGTTCTCTTTTGATTTGAAGTGGCAAAATGAAATAGTTCTTTCATTTAAACATTGTTTTTACAGAAGTTAAATTCATCGAAGTTGGACTGGAGCGCTAAAGAAGCGTTAAACGAGTAAGGAACTATCTTGGTAATTCATTGCATTGTTTTCTCGAATGTTATTGTTTCCTTTATTGACGCGATTCATAAATGCGAACGTGATTGATGACCGAATGACCGAGTTCATATGTTTCGTCCCGCTTGTAACATCATATTTTGGTGTGGTATTGTTTCATGAACGTTTTATCTTTCAGAATATTACGCGATACGCGTTAATTCAATTTTAAATTGTAATTGATCTACTATTTAATTATAACCAATTTATCTATAAAGGTATTTAAGTGTTTTATTCTGAAAAGCATATCTTCTCTTCGAGGTCTATAGAATCATCGAAGGTTTCAAGGGTCTGAAAAAGGTAATTCTTTCCTAAGGTGCTCTCTGTACGAGTTCGCTTTTCACATTTTCATGTATAACCTTATAACATACATCATTTTAATAAAGATAAGCCTTTTCGGAGAGCATGCGAAAGATTTGGTGTTTCTTTAGGTAACTTTTGCAGACTAGAGCTCTGACCTCCAAATTTTACGTTGGATATGGTTATTTTTTGGTTAAAATGTTCTATCGATTGTCACTGACCCTTGACGAGCGAGGTAAAATTCGCTCGTCCATATTTGAATTCGAGTCATATTTTATTTTTTCTCTATGTTTTCATATATTTCGTTATTATCATTTAGTCATACGAGGAGCAATTTGCATCATAGATTAGAATAGGAAACGACCCAGACGAAAAAAAATTTCCTATTACTATCAAAATTACAGGCAATTCGCACTGGACGCGAACGTACGAAATTCGGTACGTAAATGACCACGATTTAGCTACTCGACATTGTTAACCAATTTCGGAGTGCAAAAATAGCACAATCACTTCCGTGATTTAACAGAAAGCCAATCTATGTGTCATTATTTTACTTTTTCTTTTGTGCTTTTCAAAAATAGGAAACATGACCAATCATTTCATAATTCCCCTTTTCTTTTATACGTGGATGTCCCCTCCTTTTCATTTTTCATTCATTTTCGGGTATATAAACCCTCGACATTCTCGAAGAAATCGGAGTCGATCCAAAGCTGTTAACCTGCTAGCTTCTTCATAGAAGCCCAAAAAAGTCCTTAAGCAAGCGAAGGAACGAATCCCACCAGGGTCCACGGTCTGACATAACGACGACCTATAGCTCATTTATTCGCTCATTTGCCAGCTCTCAACTGAACCTATATACCGGAGTTGTACTCCAGGGAATGTTCGTTGTTAGCTTCGATAATTTACACTAACAAGTAACTATATATTGTATTAGAATAGAATTTTGTTGATTTTGAAATTTCTCAATTTCAAATTTGTTTAAGTGTCATCAAAGCCGAAGTATTGTCCCAAACTTGGCTGAGATGCTAACTTCGACAGTTTGAAAGCGAGAAAGAGGCTTGGGATCGGTTGCTCAAAAAGCTATGGTAGTTTCCAAAGATAGCTTGAGAGTCCTTTCACAAAAACTCCTAAGAATCAGTAGAATTCAGAGGAATCATTAATAAGAATCTGAAAAGAGGATCTATTTTTAAATGGACTATCGGGGTTAGTTGTCAAACGATCCAGATTACAAATCTTTCTTTGTTATAGAGCCTGCCGCGAGAGATCTCCTCTGGGCTTTGAAAAGCCAAGCCAGGAGACATAGATTAAAACCCAGTGCGAAAAGGGCAAAGTTCCAAGAGAAAGGACTATTAGGAGTTTACCATAAAATAAGGATATTGAGAGAATTCCCACCTTTGCGAGAAATGTCGATAGAAGAAATAGAAAAAGAATTAGCACGAAAGGCCTCAAAGGAATACGCCGTTATTTTAATTTTACCAGATAAGGAAATAGATTTTCAATGTAGGAATTGTAAGGAAATTCAAAGGCTTAGATTGAATGAAGGATCTCCCAGAAAGGAGTTAGATATACCCCTCATGGATCCCAATATTACTGAGGATAATCATAATTGAATATTTGCCGGAATTCAGCCAGAGTCAAACCTAATGAATATAAAGTAATTATCATCCGATTGTATAAATCATGTGTAACAGAAATAATGTTTATTAATAAATCTTGTAGAAGACTATTCGAATTGTAATCCAGACTTTTTCTTTATCCTTAAAACAATTTCCCGACTCCCTAAAAAAAAGAGTCGAACAAAGGGTCACCATAGGCCGTTGTCTATGGAGGGTCCTTTTCTGTTTCGTCGAAATCAAGGAAATATTTTCCTAGGCGTTTAGCCTAACATTTCCATTTCAAAAATAATAAGAAACTTGTTATTTCCTTGCTTCGCTCGTGACAGACCAATCCTTATTTTTCAATTCATAAGAGTTTTATGGTGATTTCCAACAATTGAACGTAAATTTTGATGACTGATGTTACTAACAGTTATACACTTTCGCGAACGTATTTCAAAGCTATATTTTAAAGTACATGATTTTCAAATGATGGTAGGAGTAATCAACATGACAATTAATATTTTACTGCCTTTGTAAAAATAATGTATACAATTCTTTGGCTTTGTTAGGCTATGGTTTTTTCTGGACTACATCATTATCTACTTTTATCCAACCCTTAGACTGTCTAAAATAGCAAAAATAACGACCTGTCAATATTTCCTTTGCTGCTGTGTGAAAAATTACACTTGTAAATAAATTTCTGTCCCTATTATCATTATATAGGTTACTGCATAAGTAATAATTAAAAAATATTGCACACATATATGCAGCACGTATTATCAATGTACTTATTTATGTTGAAAATAAATTAATTGTTATTCATATAAATACGAGGGGGGACCCAAAAGTAACGGGAATTGTGTTACAACTTTTTTATTGACAAATTTTTTCACACACAATTTTTATCACCTTCAAAGTAACCCCCATTGACTGTAATACACTTGTTCAATCTTTTTTTCCAGTGTTTACAACAGTTCTGAAATTCATTTTTTTCAATGTTTTTCAAACCTTCCAGCGATTTTTGTTTCACCTCTTCTACAGTCCCAAAACGTTTTCCTTTCATGTCCCTTTTGAGTCTAGGGAACAAAAAAAAGTCACAGGAGGCAAGGTCCGGTGAATAGGGGGGGTGAACAATCGGTGTCATGCCGTTTTTGGTCAAAAATTTCTTCACGGACAGCGCTGTGTGGGCAGGTGCATTGTCGTGGTGGATGCACCAATCTCCTGTGCGCCAAAGATCCGCTCTTTTCTTCCGGATGTTCTCCCTCAACCTTTTCAAAACCTCCAAGTAGAAGTGTTGGTTGACCGTTTGGCCTGGAGGAACAATTTCTGCGTGCACAATACCTCTGCAATCGAAGAAACAAATGAGCAATGTCTTGATGTTGGACTTCACTTGGCGTGCCTTTTTTGGACGAGGCGAGAGAGGTGTCTTCCATTGGCTTGATTGCTGCTTTGTTTCGGGGTCGTAGCCATAGCACCATGATTCATCGCCAGTTATAACCTTGAGAAAAAAATCTGGGTCTTCATCCAACTGATTTTGCAACTCAAGACAGGCCTGAAGTCGACGCTCCTTTTGATCGTCGGAGAGAAGGCGAGGAACAAATTTGGCTGCAATCCTCCTCATGCTCAAATCTTCAGTTAAAATCCTCTGAATTGAACTCCATGACAATCCAGACATCTCACAAAGTTGATCGATGGTTCGGCGACGGTCTTCATGAACAAGAGTGTTGATTTTTTCAATGTTTTCGTCCGTTCTTGAAGTCGAGGGGCGCCCAGAACGAGGTTGGTCTTCTATTGACATCTCTCCATTCTTGAAACGCGAAAACCAGTCGTACACACGCGTTTTACTCAAAGCATTATCCCCATAAGCTGTTTTCAGCATCACAAGGGTTTCCGCGGGTGTTTTTCCTAACAAAAAACAAAATTTTACAGCCGCGCGTTGCTCTCCGCACTCAGCCATTTCACGTTTTCGCCGAAACGGAAAAAGTCGTTTTACTAGAAAAATTCTTACGGACGAACGAATGCACTCACAGCAAATGAACTTTGCACACTGACTTGGGAGAGTAGCAGCTTGGAAGAGAACCAGTGGAGAACCCGATCCCCCTCTCCGCGGTCCCCCACCACCTAATTCGCGTTACTTTTAGGTCCCCCCTCGTATATGTTTAATTTTCTACATGAGAAATTATTATCACCTTTTAATTTTACTTTTACATTTCATATTTACACTTCATTCAACAATTAACGGATAAAATTTCAATAAAACAACAAAACTGTTATTAACAGTCAGAATAGTCAGTAAGTCAACTTAAAAAAATATATTTATATCATATAATTTACTTCATAGAAATGTCCAGAACCTCATCAAAAACATTATTTCGCTTTTCGGAAATCCATAGTCATTTTGGGATTCTAGTTTCATTTTTTTTTGTATCATTGAATAAACGTTACCATTTTCCGTTTCTGCTACATATTGAGATGTCATAACTACTCTGAAATAAGCATTGCGACTAGCTAAATGACGTTTTTTTTATTTCCTTCGCATATCAACCGGCTAGTTCATTTTAATAAAACGTAACTACATCGAAATCTATTAACGTTTTTTTTTCGGGATCTCCACTTTTGAAAAAACAAGTTTAAGATCTGCAGCTGTGACAAGCAGAGTCATTTTCCCCTCGTTTAGATTTCTTAAGAGCCGCACAAGAGCCATTAGAACGACGGATCATAATGAACATTCAATTTTCAAGTGCAATGATACCGATGACTCTCATTTTAACATAACGAGTCTCTCTCAAAATAACTTTTTACAAATAACAACTAAATACTTCTTTTGCAAAATCCGAAATAATCTTCTCATTTTTACAAAACGATTCTTCCGCAAAATTGACTTTTTGCAGATAACAACTAAATTCTTCTATTGTAAAATCCGAAATAATCTTAACGATTCTTTCGCAAAAATGACTTTTTGCAGATAACAAATAAATTCTTTTATTATAAAATCCGAAATAATCTTAACGATTCTTTCGCAAAAATGACTTTTGCGAATGACAACTAAATGGTTCTATTTTTCCAACTTTTTAATGACAATAAAGCAGAAATTGGGAGGGAGTTTGGGTATATAAACCCGTGCTTTTCGACGAAAAAGACAAGTCTCCACTTGCCTTTGATGGAATAGCCTTCTGTCTTTAGCTGGTCTTTGGCTATCAGTAGCCCTTCTGCCACTAGAGCACCTTAGCTAGACCGCCCTTCTGCAAGAAGACTCTTCCCACCGGAGCCTTGCCTGACCTGATGACGGCCTTCTGCTCCCCCGTCTGATCTATACCATTGACCGAAGTAGTACTTCTGGTCCTGTCATAGATCGAGATTCGATAGATGAGTAATTAATAAATTTGTTAACCTTTCTGTTGTTCCTACCTTTACTCGGATTCATTCATTCCATAACCCTGAGCTGGATGATAGGAGTAATTCCTATCCAGCTTTAGATCCAGGGCAATCTCGCTCAGGTCAATTGAGGAATCGAGTGAAAACGATCGAAGGGCGAGCACCAGAAATTAAATTGATCAAATTAAAAGATAGAATCTATATTTTTTTTGAAACGTTAATTGAAATAATCATCAAGCCAAATTAGAATTAACTGAGAGATTTAAATGTGCAATTAACCTTAATTAATAAAATAAAGATGAGAAGAAATCCGGAAATTTGAATTAATTGAAGAACTAGGAAAGAGGATCAAGGTTAGGGCAATCGTAATAAACTGTAGAATTATTCATAAATTTCTCCATTTAGTGTATTTATTGAGAGAGCTGACCCAGATCACTAGGGAACGCGCGCAAAAGAAGGGGTTCAAACCCTCGGCTCAAGAGGTGACCTTTAAGAGCAGAGGTGAGTTAGGGCTTTGGGTCCAGTTAAGAATTTTGAAGGGTCTCCCTCCCGATCAACGCATAACTCAAGGAGAATTAGACGCCCGAATCGCCAAGTACGCTAGTGGACTATTCGGGCTACTACTCCAGGTTCTCGACCAGGTCATTAACATCACTTGTGCTAAATGCGGAGAACGGTCGAGCTATTCTAGGGACCACCCTCAAGTAGGAAAAAGGAAAATAGACCATGAACAGGAGCCACAAAGAAAATTAAGCGATTGGAAGAAGTAGCTAGATAAGGATTTTGAAAAGGCGTTTGATTTTTGTGAAGAAAGTTTTAATAGAATTTTAGAAAAGGAAATGTCAGAAGAATTGAAACCTCCCCCTCCAAAACTGCCTGCGTTAGCCAAAAATTGCCAGAGCTACATGCGAGCGCGCGTTCTATTCGATTTTGTAAAGGTTTTGTATTAAGATTGATGTTTATTTGTGAATAAAAGCCCCAAGGGCAATTAAAATGCTCTTTTCGACTTTTCTTTCAATACTCTCGAAACCTTTTGGACTCCTCAAACTTAAAGGGTCACGCAGGGCTGTTGCCCCGCACTGGTCCTTTTCTCTGTACGAGTGTGAATCGTTCTAAACTGCATCAGCGTGGGTTACTCAGGAATGAGTTCGCTCGTTACAGCAGCAGACATTTATTTCTAAAGCTCCTATCGCTGACAAACGGAAATCGGACCATTATACATTTCAACCTCGACGAAGCGAGTTAGATTAATGTAATGATAGAACATTATCAATTCGTTTATTTCCTTTAATATTAACAGGGGAATTCAAAGAGAATTACAGTTCGATTATTTTATTCATATGGGGATTTCCACTTTATCGCAATAACAATGTCTCTTTGTAAAATCACTTACGCGTTGCCTTCCACCAGGAAAATTTGTACACGAGTACAGTTTTGGGTATATAAACTCGGCCTCAGGGGGCTTCCACCCCCTTCTTGTATTCCCTTGGCTTTCTTTCTGTTACAACTTTAGGACTACCAGGCCTGCTCGGAACTTGCACGGGAGTTATTCAGTTAAGTTCGGGCTGTTCTGTTCCACTCTTTGGGCTACTTGCTCTTTGCTCTCGGACACCCACAAAGTGGGATACGGGCCTTGGACCACGGCGGTGGACACGGGCTCGAGGACAATCTGGATTCGTACCGGACAGAACCAAAAATATTGTAAGAGTGTCGTTTGTTTGATTCGTCGAATAAAAATTGTCATTGGAATTCGAGCTCAGCCCTTGCCAGATTAGAAGTTCCGATTTCGTATTTTGAAAGTGGTTGAAAGCGAGTGATGTACAAATAAACCTTTGATTTACTGTTTGCTTCTCTTCTCATTAACGACACCCTCTCCTTGGAGAGTCTCTAGGAAATAGAGACGTTTGTTATGGATATTTTCAATACATAACACTTTCATATTAAAAATAACGTTTCGAAGAACTTTATGAAGTTTTTGACCGTCGTATGATGATTGAGAAGATTTTACGTCGTAATGTAAATATAGAACTCTTGAGAAATGCCTTATATTTACCGTTGTGTCATTGTCCATTTTGATGAATAAAGTTTACAGTTAGTGACCCTGACATGATACGTCACATTTATTTCTATTTCACTCATGTCTAGTCATTTGTATAGACTTTTATATTATAAAATAACGTCATTCAGAACTATATAAAGTAGTTTTATAAAAACTTTATAAAACTGGAAAATTCTGAAGTATAGAATTTTTATTTCAATAAATTTTTGTCCATATTCATTATATATGCTACGTATATGAAGCCCATAGAAAGAGGCCTGACTATTGGCAGAAAAATATGTAATGATTTGTTGGCGCGAATCACCACCAGTTTTTTTTTCTGTACTGCGCGAACGATACATTTCTAGTAAATCAAATGAGTCGGTTCGCGCAGTACAGTAAAAAAAATAATAAAGGCTTTAGAGTGGGGATTCGGGCTGCCACAGCCATGCATACTCTGCTGTTAGCCGCGACATAGGAAGTCGGGCCTCCTTCTATAGGCTTCACAGCTACGTCATAAGTAATGATAAAAAAATATTGCATACAATTATGTGCAACATCTATTATCAATGCGCTTGTTCACGTGAAAAAATGAAAATTATTATGTCATAAAATTTATTACATTAAAATACATAATTTTTTATTCTATGATGTAACTTATACAAAATTAACAAAATAATGAAGAAGCTTGAATTCGAACTCAGGACCTCTCGTTTATTTGTCGGAAGCTCTACCAACTGAGCTAATTCTGGACGGAGTAAAAAGAACACTGAATTTAAGTCGAGTCATTCTTAAAATTCACGTCATTCTTTAAATACATAATGGATGTATTGAAAAATTATATACATGGTGCTGTATATATAAAAAGTGTATTTTCGTGTTATTTAATTCATTTGGAAATTCTAAAGTATCAAATTTTTATTTCAATAGATTTTTGAGCCTGTTCATTATGTATGTTACGTCATAAGTAACAAATATTAACAAATATTGCATAGAATTATATGCAATATATATTATCAATTTACTTGTTCATGTTGAAAATAAAAATTATATGTATTATGATATAAATGATAAATTATTATCGCCTTTTCATAATTTTCACTTTTACATTTAATATTCACATTTAATTACACAATTTATTTACATATAACATTCACATTTTTTAACACTGTCACGCAGTTGTTTACGTCAACGAAACATTTTAACTATTGTGACGAGCGGGGTTTTTCTCCTCGTCTTGAAAACTTAATTCATAAAGAGAAAAAATATTTCACTTTGCTGAAATTCGCAAAGCTATTTTCTAATGATTAGATAGCACGCGAAATATCATAATGAAAACACCGACGCTCGCGCAACATGAAAGAGTCAATTAGATAAGAATTATCCTCTATTCTATCTTCAGCATAAGAAAATAAAAACGCTATTTCCAGAAAAGATAAACGATTTCTAAATTTCTCAACTTGCTATCAACTCAATTTGCTTGGTCATTCGATTATTTTCGTGCTACGATGATTTTTCATTTTTATCTAATGATTACCGGATACAAACGGACCAAAAAAGATCCGTTTGTATCCTCTTAGAATGGTATATAAACCCCGGACTTTTCACTGGAAGTCAGTCGTTCCCAAACGATTCAAACCAGCTCTTAAGCTAAAAAACCAGCTCTTAAGCTACAAAACCAGCTCTTAAGCTAAAAACCTAGCTCTCAAGCTAAAAGAAAATTGTTATCGAACAAGACTTACTATATTTCAAAAGTAAGATAATTTTCATATATTTGTAGCACCTCCACGCTATAATTAAATCTTGCAACCCTGATCTAGTGATGGGATCTCACGATCTCATCCAACTATAGTTTCCAAAGTACTCTAGATCAAGGAAAACAAGATTAATGTAGAAGGACGTCACAAATCAGCATTTAGATGAGAAAAGAAATTTAATATGACAAAGAGAGAGAGAGTTATAAAATTTAGAGGTTTGACAAAATGAGATTATAATGTTAACTAACACTGGATAATGATCATAACCCACTCCTACATTGAATAAGACTGTAATATTATTTGTACAATAAAGGATAACGTTGAATACACACAGAGATCAAAATAATTTACGATTGTCGCGAAATAAGTATTTAGTACTAAAAGGGTTTGAATATTTTAGTGAGTTCCGAGGATTTCAAGGTGTACAAACGGGGATGTCAAGCTAGTGATAGGATAGCGAAACGGGAAACCACCCGAATATTGCCATCTCATCCCTGCTACCAGAGATTCCAGGAGAATTTAGACAGGGATTATAGATGTCAAGCTTTAGGAGCAGCGGCTTTTCAGAGGTTCAGAATTCGCGGGTTAAAGAGACCTTGTCCCTTCTGGACACCACAGAGGATTTCCGAGTCAAAGCGGTCCACTCTGGACCAGGGTCAATCATTAAAGTAGCCTGAGGCCTCACAGATTCCAGACGCGGAATTTTACAAGGCGATGATAGAAGATTTAGAATAGGAGGGCAGGAATTTTCGAAGAATATTTGTCAGAGTCATGCCAACAGAAAAGTACTAACGAGACTACCAAAATAACGATTACTAGTATTGATAATGTCCAGTAACTACTCTACGCATGTACCCAGAATATACAGTTAATAAATACTATTGTTGTGTGACGAGCGGGGTTTAACCACTCGTCTGATTTGTATTAAGACATAAAATAATATATATATGGGACGATTTTGGGTTTTTCATTTTTGAAAATATTATAAAATTTATTTAGAAATTTAATATTCCAATATAGAAACTATTTTTTTTTTATTATTTCGAACAATAGGATAACGCGCTGGTGCTATCATAATCTCAGCAGTTTCGTCGTGTGATAACATATTCGAAAATAGAATTTCTATCTAGCTACTTCGAGCAAAATATAGAGATATTAGATGTTTCGAAATAATCACCGGATGAGGACGAACGAAGAGGAAGCCGTGATTAGAACTTCGATATCTAATGATTTGAGTAATCAACAGCTGAAACGGAACTCGTTTTTATCTTTTCCTTTTTAGAATGAAAAATATAATATCGAATGATTTTGAGTAATCAACAGCTGAAACGGAACTCGTTTTTATCTTTTCCTTTTTAGAATGAAAAATATAATATCGAATGATTTTGAGTAATCAACAGCTGAAACGGAACTCGTTTTTATCTTTTCCTTTTTAGAATGAAAAATATAATATCGAATGATTTTGAGTAATCAACAGCTGAAACGGAACTCGTTTTTGCCCCCTCTCTTTAAATTTTACAATTTCTCCTCTTTCGAACTTTGTATATAAACCCGCGATTTTGCTCAGAACATCGAAGAAATTCAGAGTTAGCAATCCTCTAACAGCTCTTCACAGAGTCCAAAAGGAAAGCCCTAAAACAAGAATTCTCTTCCCCGAGCCCTAGTAAAGGTCCGACCTGAAGACGACCTTTCCGCTCCATCAATAGCCAAGTGGAAATTGATAATGACCAGAGTTGTACTCTAGGTCCCAGAAATCGATCTACACGAGGATAAATTTTGAGAATAAAAAGTAAGCAGATTTTATATTGTGAGATATTGATTGGCTGAGATTCGGGCGGAAGGGATTCATCCCTTCTGAGCTACAGTTCCGAAGCAACTCGTCTCAAAGCTATTTATATTGTTCTCGTGAAATTCTCTTTTATTTTGATGTGTAGACAGTAATGTTGGATAAGCATAAAGCGATTAAAAGAAGGTACAATGAATCAAATGATAGAAATAAAATAAGCGTTAAAGATATAAAACTAATAAAGAATAAAATAAATTGGAATTACAGAATAATATTAAAATTAGCATTAAAGTTTGAAGGCTAATATTTGAATACATCGGGATAAGTTGAAGGAATAGAAATATTAAATCCGTACACCCTTTTCGCAGTGCCCTTGGTAGAGGAGTTGATTTGGGCGATTAAGAGTTTGATTAGGAGAAAGAGAGTCAAACCTAGTGAAAAGAAATATGTGTTTAAACAAAAAGGGATCTTGAAACTATATCACCGCCTTAGGATATTGAAAAGATTGGATCCCAAAACTAAGTTTTCTTGGGAAAAGGTGGATCAAGAAATAGCAAAGGAGGCTTCGCAACATTTAGGAATTTTGTTGATAACTCCAGAGAAACAGATAACGACGACTTGTAGACATTGTGGCAACAGACAAGTTAATGATCTACACATAGACCAGGTAGACAGGGAGTTAACCGGGTTGACGGAATTGGAAGAACCTCCCATATCTCAAGATCCAATCGTGGAATCTGTCAAAATGGATCCTTCGGAAAGCTTGAAATTAGAATTAGCTGAGATGGGTGAAATATGGTTTTAAAGGCGCGTTGTCAGGACTTATAATAATTCAGAATATAATTACTAGAAATTAGGATTGAAAGCGATTGTAAAAGCAAGTTTGGAAGAATGAAAAGAGAATAACGAATCAAGCGATAGTTAAAGTTCTACAATCGCGAATAAATATGAATGTGTATATTAAGAATCCAGATAAATACAACTGCGAATAACAAGGAGAATCGAAACAATAATTTGATGTTCTACAAAGCGAATGAATATTATTTGGATGAATAGTTACAAATCCGGATATGATATTGGAATAGAGGGTGATAGAACGAAATTAGATTGCAACGGGATTGATGAATGCTGAATGAGAATTTTTAATATTGTAGAACGGAATTGTGTAAAGCAATATTTAAATTAATAAACATTAAATTACGAGGTCAAATTGGTTTTTATATTGTCTTCAAAACGTTCCTTAGAATCCTAGATATCCTTTAAGGGTCCTTTTGGGCAGAGTCTCCACTAGGGTCCTTCTCTGGACAGGTGAGTCGAAGTCTAACCAGCGATAAGGAAAGGATCGGAAATAAAGCAACGTTGGAATCGACCAATTCTCCATAATTACGTTATCGTCGTTGGTTTGATGGAAGCTCGCTCGTTACAGGTGAAAAAAATGGCGCAGTCGGCAGGACTTCAAAAGGGTTTCATGGGACATTTTTGAGGACAACAGAGTGTTTTAGGAATAACTTACTTTTTATGAGATAATTTACGCTGAAAGATTGATGACTTTTGACTAAATGTGATTTTTGCATGGGATAATAGATTGTCGACATGAAAGACTAGATATGGGGCGCACTGAACTAGATATAGAATTCTTCACGGAAGTTTTACTCGGTATTCTGAATGAAAACGAACTCTCAGACGATGGAATAAGAAGTCTACTTAGACGACTCTCGGATTATTGTAATGGGAAATATCATTCAGTTGAAGCATTCTACATTTATTCTATGGTCATCATGAACCTTAAAAAGGACTCATGAGAATATCTCCTGGTAAATGATCTAGTGTTCTAAGATATGATTACGGATTAATGATAAGGACTTCCTTGATTGGATACCTGAGTAGAGAGAATTTTGCAGATTCCGAATGGAGATTTAACTCCGACACGCTTTTCAAATTTTTACACATATTCGAGTAATTTGACAGGATAATTATAGAGTGGGAACCTTAATGTATATTGAGAATATGAGACACCTTCTCAATGCCGAGACCCAATTTCAATCCAGTATATGATGATACTCCTTTAACAAGGAAAAGCCGAGAGAATTTATCCCATGAAGAACAGGAAAATTATTTGAATCGCCAAATACCTCTTTCAAAAACCCGGAGCTTGGAAGATTTAAAAGCCTTAGAGTCTGGGGACCCTGTAGAAGATAGAAAATTTGAAAAGAAAGACCCCGAATTCAAAAAACCAATCATAATGGCTCAACAAGGAGGAGCATATACAATTCGTCTTAAAGACGCAGTGATGATGATTCCGAAATTTTCTGGAGATCCTACAACCGGAGCTACATTTAGAGAATTCTCGATCGGATGCGAGGATGCTAAAGACATGCTGCCCGCTGCAGCTGAAGAGAGTCTATTGAAAATGATGAAGACCCGATTACAGGCTGGAGCACTGGAAGCCGTACGTGGAGAAAATTTTGCTGATGTAAATGCCTTGCTCAAACATTTGAAGAGTGTATACGCACCGCGAGAATCCACCACGCGATTAAGAGGGGAACTTGGTCAAGTATTTCAAGGATACGACGAGAATGTTGCGAAATACTTTAACCGAGTAAGAGATTTGGGACAGAGAATCATAGATGCATATAAAGCAGACCACGAAAATGCTATTTCAGAAGAGCAAAGAACTGAAATAGAAAAAGAAACAGTCCAAGCGTTTACATTGGGCCTACGTAAAGAAATATCCATACAGATGCCAGACAATATAGCAATAGGAGTAGCAGGAAAGAGAGCTATTGAGATTGAAGACAAACTGCGCACTCAAGATAAATTACGGGCACTTATACCCGACATGAAAAATCTGGGCATTACTGAACATAAAAACAAACAGAATTCATGCCAAATTTGCGGAAATTTGGGACACGAGGCGTTATCATGCCCAAAATTTAAACCTGTTGGTTGCACTATATGCAAAAGGACTACTCATGCAACTGAAGATTGCCAATACCGTCCTGTACGGACTATTCAGACAAACCAACGATCCCCATTCCCAGAGAATCGCAACTATCAACAAAGTGCACGTCAGGACTTTCGCAGAAATAACCAATATCCTCGCTATCCGAATAATTTTTCTTATCAGAATCAGAATTCGTATGCTCAGAATAGAAATACTCAATTTCAGGATCGAAATTTCCAGTTCCGACCACAGAATAATAATTTCAGAAATCAAAACTCGCGTTTTGAAAATCAAAATCAACGTTCCATGAATCAAGATTTACGATTCACAAACAACAACTCTCAACATTACAGAAATCAGAATAGTCCTCAAGGCCGAAACAATTTTGGAGGCAATTGGCGAAATTCAAATCACGACTTTCAGAATTCTTATAGAAACAATGAACGATCTTTCGACATTCAAAATCCACGAGAAAATGCACCTCCAAAAAACGAGGGCAGCCTCCTGCATGGGGGAGGCGCGACTCCGAGAAACCAGTAAACTCAGTTAAAATCCAGAATATTTCGATTAATTTCCTCAAAGAAAAAGAACCACCATGCATTCGACTGAAAATTCAAAATGAAATCGTTATATTCATGTTAGATTCTGGAGCTAGCGTCTGTCTGATAAAGCAAGGAAAAATTGGAAATACATGTATAAACAGAAACGAAGAAATCCAGTTGATTGGAATAACCTCTGGACACGTCAACACCTTGGGAACAGTGATTTTGGACATATTGGGTATACCTACAAAATTTCATGTGGTTCCAGATTCTTTTCCTATAGATCCACACGATGCTATAATGGGGAACTCTTTCTTTGCCAAGAATAAGGCAAAAATCGATTGGGCAAGTGATTGTTTCGAAATAAAAGGGCATCAAATTCCCTTATTGAACGAAAATGAAAATAATATCGTGAACATTCCTGCGAGATCGAAAAAAATATTCCGCATAAAAATAAAACCTACAACACTAGAAACTGGATTGATAGAATCTATTGATGTCAAACAAGGATTGTATGCAGGCAACGCGATTGTAAAGAACAACAACGGTTTTATTTTTCTACCTTTTATTAATACGACAGAAGAGAACATCGAGATGAAAATCGGAGATCCAGAATTACAGGAGGTAGGAAGAATCAAAGAACAAGCTATAAAGCAGATACAAAAAGATAATAACATGAAAAAGAAAAACAAGAAAAAGCGAAAAAATATTATAGCAAGGAAATGCTTCAAAATCGAAACAAGGTCTCGTTTTGAGAAAATCAAAGAATTGCTTCGTTTGGACGATCTCGGTCCTACGGAAAAGGATGAAATTCACAATCTAATTAAAGACTCAGCTGATTGTTTTTACCTCCCCGATGAAAAATTAACAAGCACGCATTTACACCAGCATTCTATTCATACACAAGATGACAAACCAATCAACGCGCGCCAATATCGTTTTCCCCCAGTATTGAAAGAAGAATTGAATAAACAAGTTGGGGAACTTTTGGAGAATGACATTATCAAACCTTCGTGCTCCCCTTACAACACGCCTGTTTGGATTGTCCCGAAAAAGGCTGACAGTCAAGGAAATGCACGTTGGAGAATGGTTCTCGATTTTCGAGCATTGAATGAAAAAACCGTGGGAGACTCTTACCCACTGCCCAACATCGTTGAGATATTGGACCAGTTGGGAGGAGCAAAATATTTTTCGATCTTCGACCTTGCATCAGGGTTCCATCAAATCGAAATGAAACCCGAAGATGCACAGAAGACTGCCTTTTCTTCCCCTCACGGACACTGGGAATTCGTTAGAATGCCATTTGGTCTTAAAAATGCACCCGCGACTTTCCAAAGATTAATGGATGTTGTATTATCTGGGTTACAAGGTACCGAGCTATTTGTATACATGGACGACATCGCGATATACGCAAGAGACTTGAGTGAACATCGTAGAAAATACAAATTATTGATCGAAAGACTGCGAGAGGCCAACCTAAAATTGCAACCTGACAAGTGTGAGTTTTTAAGGAGAGATGCTATCTTTTTGGGACATCAGATCACGGAAGACGGGCTTAGACCAGATCCCAAGAAAATTGAAGCCGTACAAAATTTTCCCAGACCTAGGAACATTAAGAATATACGACAATTTTTAGGTTTAGCATCGTACTATCGACGATTCATAGAAAACTTTGCAAAGATTTCGAAACCCTTGACGAGACTTTTAGAAAAAGACTCAGAATTCAGATGGAAAGAAGAACAAGAAGAAGCATTTTTGGCCCTCAAAGAGAAACTTTGCAGCGAACCTGTTCTACAATATCCAAGATTTGACGAACCATTCATTTTGACCACAGACGCGAGTCAATACGCAATAGGAGGAATATTAAGTCAAGGAAAGATTGGGCAAGATAGGCCTTGCGCCTATGTCTCACGTCAATTGAATAAAGCGGAAAAGAATTATAGTACTTACGAGAAGGAAGCTCTTGCGATAGTCTTTTGCGTTTCTCATTTTAGACCATACTTGTATGGTAGAAAATTTATTGTGGTAACAGATCATAAACCACTCTGTTGGATGAAAACCGCAAAAGACCCTACGAGTCGTCTCACCAGATGGAAATTGCGTTTAGAAGAATATGATTATGAAGTTCAACACAAATCTGGAGCTAAGAACATTAATGCAGATGCTTTATCACGAAATCCGGTGCTCCAAACAGAGGATATCTTTTCAGAAGCTATAAACATGATAACGACAACAGAACCAAGACGCTCGACGAGAGTGAAGGAATCTACAGAGAAAGGACGACAATATCAGCAAGAAATCGAGACCAAGAAAACAAAAGGAAAAGATCAAGCGAAAACAGAAGAATCAATTGAAGATAGAAAAGATAGAAAGAAAAAACCTAAGCGAGAAAGACCTCAACTTTCATCAACAGAATCTGATACGGATGAAGAAAGTTTGAACAGAGAAAAATACAGAAGAATCACAAGAAAAACAACCGAGAACAAACGAAAAGAAAAGATCGATGAGACCCCGAAATACGACACTATTCAAGACAAATTGGAAACAAGTGAACAACAATCTAGTGAGAACGAAGAGACAAGAAACAACAATGTCGCGAATGATGATAATCATATAAACAGTGATGAAACCTCCGAGGAAGAACCAGAAATGAATGACGAATTGGAAAAGATTATTCTTGGTGAAAATATTTTTGAAAACAGAGACCACCTTTTTATGAAACACGATAGCTGCGTTTTATTGATTGATACCGAGAACAAACCTGTTGACGAGGCCACAGAAAAGTTTTTCAGGAAAAGAGAAGTAAAGAAATTTGATAAATTAGATCTGGGGGAATTGACATATATTAAGAGTGGAAGGAATTACCAATTTTTGTTTTGTATCCAAGATAAATCGAAGGAAGAAAGTAAAGAGGATGTATGGGAGGCAATGAGAACTGGATTGAAAAAGTTGAAAGAATATCTTACAGAGAAAGAAATCAAAAGCATAAATATTCCAAAATTTGAAATAATCAGTGAGATTCCTTGGAGAAGGTTCGAAAACGAAATACACGAAGTTTTCAAAAGAGATAAGATAAAAATTATTATTTGCACTGGACAGATTCAAATCCCGGCTATCTCACAGAGATATTCACTGGTCGAAGAATTTCACTGTTCTGCTGTTGGAGGACATCAGGGCCACAACAAGACCTACCTCAGATTGCGATCAGAATATTACTGGGAGAACATGAGAGACGATGTAAGGAATTTTATCTCGAAATGCCTCTCTTGCAAATTGAAAAAGTTGACACGGAAAAAAATCAAACAGCCCATGGTTATCACCGATACCCCGGGCACTGCATTCGAGAAAGTCGCGTTAGATTTAGTAGGACCCTTTCAGACTACTGAAAACGGGAATAAATACATTTTGACGATACAGGATTTGTTGACAAAGTTTTGCATTGGAGTTCCTATACCAGACGCAAGCGCTGTATCTACAGCAGACGCCTTGATAAAGAGATTGATTTGTGTATTCGGTCCACCCAAGGCTATACTCACAGATCAAGGCACGAATTTTCTCTCAGGTCTTATAAAGATTGTTGCTAAAAGATTCAATATTAAACAATTCAAAACTACAGCCTTCAAACCTTCTAGTAATGGTAGCTTGGAAAGGACTCATATAATTTTGGTTCACTATTTAAGAACGTTTCAGAATGAAGACCTCGAATGGGATCAGTGGGTGGAGATGGCTATGTTTGCGTACAATACTAGTGTGCACGAATCCACTGGTCGTACACCATACGAGCTTGTATTCGGGAAGACTAGTCTCTTACCTTCAAGCCACGCTCCTCCCGGTCACGAAAAATTGGAAACTTATGATGAATACCTGATAAAACTCATGGCTAGGCTAGATACGATCAGGGAAGAATCTAGACAGAATTTGATTAAAGCGAAAGAAAAATATAAGAAATATTATGATCGATATGTGAATCCAACATTGCTTTCTGCCAACAAATACGCGTTTTTAAGAAAAGGCCTGAAGATGGGCAAATTTGATGATTATGCAGATGGTCCTTTTAAAATAATTGAGGTACTTGATGACAATAGGACCAAGATTAGAATTAATGGCGGAGAAAGGATTGTTTCCACAAATAGGTTGATCCCTACAAGAATAGATAGTGATCAAAGCGATTAATTACGCGTACACAATTTTATGTAAGTTGTATAATTTTTCTTTGTTATTATTGTATTTGATAGGAAGAAACATGCTGTGGATATTCGTAATAGTCGTCACCTTCGGCACTTCCGATGGGCTCATGGGATATGATTGCGGGATGCTACACGGCAACGTTACGAAGATAAATTTACGAGATCTGGGGGAATGTAATATACCCCGTCCCAAAATTGATGAGAAAAAGCTGACACTGCAACTCTTACAAGTCAATGATTTTGGCACCCTGTACGTGCAAGTATGCAAAATCAAGATACAGCGTCTAGTTACTCGATGCGGGTTTTTCGCTGACCATTCAGTTTCCAATGGCCTTACCGAGTACTTCTTTGAAGCAACAAGAGAGCAATGCAAGCATCTCCATGAAAGAGGAAGGATCCAGATAGGACAAGTCAGCCTCAACGACTTCAAGAGCAACACTTCCGAAACCCGCTCCGTCACTCTAGCAGGAACTCTGAATAATGACGGTAGCTGCACCGGTGAAACTTACAGCGACGCTTTCGGTACCTGGCAGAAGGTTACAGTACAAGGAGTTATCACGATAACGCTACAAGATTATGAGGCACCAATTTCCTTAAAGGAAAATAAAATCTTCCTGAGAACCGGCTCCGCATGCACCACCAAAAAACAGCACTGCGCTTTAAGTGACGGAAGTTATGCTTACTGGGACCTATTACCCAGAAGTTTCTGCGACGACCAGAAGTACACGATCTTATTCAAGGGACTGGGGACGAAGCTAGAAGACAAATCACCGCAACAATACAGAATCGTGTATACAGTTGAGTCAAAAGATACCACTTTTGCCCTCACAAAAGGAAGGACCTTTCAAGTATGTGGATATGACATACACGCCACAGAACACCCAAAACTTTTTATCTTGGAAGGAGGAGAAGGTAAACCCTTTTCGAAAGCCGATCAACTAGATGCAAAGAACCTTGACTTGTTCACGTACATGAATTCCAAGTTCATCTACATCGAAAAGCATATGAAGAGACAGTTCGAAAACCTTTTCTTTGACGTAATGCAGAAACGTTGTAAACTCGAACGAAAGATACTTGGAAACGCCCTAGCCATTGCTACAATAAAACCAGACGAGTTCGCATACCTTTTCATGCGTGGACCTGGGTACATGGCCATCACCGCTGGAGAAGTAACCCACATCGTTAAATGCGTTCCAATAGTCGTCAAGTTGAAGAATACAGAAAAATGCTATCAAGAAATTTTGGTCGGAGGAAATAATCAAACCTATTTCTTGACCCCGAAAACAAGGATATTAAAGAAACGAGGCACGCAAATATTCTGCAATTCACTCGCTCCAACTATGTTCGAGATCGAAGAAAAATGGTATAAATTCATACCAAATCCAGTGGAAACAGCAGCACCTCGACGCCTAGAACCATTATCCACGCCTACCTGGGAGTACCACAACCTGGAAAACCTAGCAAACACTGGAATCTACTCTGAAAAGGACCTAGAAAATTTTAGAGAAAACGCACTTTTTCCAATGGACCGACAAGGCGTCCTTGATACAATTGCAAGGAGATCACTCGGAGACCCCGTTGATCTAGAAGGAATATCTCTGGAACATTTGCTGGACGTTAAGAAATTAGCACAAGGACTTTGGCAAGATATGTGGACAAAATTTTCGATTTTCGGGACGTACACTGCTGGATTTTTAGGAATATACCTCGTTTACAAACTCATTAGAGGATTGTTGGACACAGCACTCAATTTACTCGCACTACACTCTATTTACGGTTGGTCCATCTACTTATTAACCGCATTCTGGGACAATCTTGCTAGCCTTATCCTACATGTACGAGTCCCTCCCAAAAAGAACGATGACCGAAAACCCCTGGAGTCCAAAGAAGGAGAAGAAGGAACCCCTTTGAAAACGATTTCCATTATATCCCCTAGATCTCCAGAAGAAGATGACACGACTCCCATTTATCCCAACAACGACTTGAAACAACTGCAGCATGAACAAGCGGCCTTTGCTCTTCGTGGCTAAGAAGAATTTATTACTATTGTAAAATATAAGAAACCTTGCGGCAATATTTTGCGATTATGTTACAAATATATGTACCCAATTGTAATCAAAAAAAAAAAAAAAAACAAATACAAAAAGAACATATATGTATTGATCAGAATAAGGTGTGTGTGTGTGTATGTAATCTTAAGTCAATCATCGTGTATAATGATTGTAAAACCTTTTGAATAAAACTTGTGTTGAAAAAAAAAGGGGGGAAAGAAAAAGGAAATGTGAGGTTGGAGGTTGAATTTCCTCTTTCTTTCTTCTTAAAAAAAAAAAAAAAAAAAAAAAAAAAGGAAAGAGAAAAGGGGACTATATATATATTGCGAACGCAAATACACTAGTTTAAGTTGCGGTGTGGAAACAAACTTTCTCTTGCCTTACTCGACATGCGTAATATTATTTAAGAAGTAGAATAGCACTATTGTTATGGTTCTGACAACGTTCTGGAAACATTTAGTCGAATGATGATGAAATTTTGGCAGCGGACGGTTGATACAGAATAGAGAAATATTGGACGTAAAAACATGGATATATGATTATTGTAAATGACAGAGGAAAGAAATGGCGAGAATTGATAATGAAAGAAATAGGTATAAACGGGAGTTAGAATATGGGCTATAGAGCAATAGAATATATATAAATACACGATAGAAGAATTACAAGAATAAATAGGAATCGGGAAACATGAAAGTAAATAGTAGAATGATGTATACAAGGAACCAAGGAAATAGGAAGTCAATGGATGAAATACGAGATATATTAAAAGGGATTAAAAAGTAATTATGAAATGGGAATTTAAAAATGAAAGAAAATACGCGAGGGATAATGATGATTATAAAAAGAAAGAAGGTTAAGGGGGAAATTATATAATTGGATATGATTATGTTCCATTTAAAATTTTTTTTTTATATATATACGACGGTTACGGGTAAATCAGAAACCCACGAAAATAGGTTACGGGTGAACCAAAAACCCAGGGAATTGAAGATGTTAATAAGGAAAAAAGGGGGGGGTATAAACAGAATATTTATGATTTGATTTTTAATTTTGAGGATAGTTCGATAGAATTTATGGCCCCGCTCAAGTAACAGATTACTAAAGATTAGATTTTTCCAGTGTAGCTAGCTGTATGAGTCAAGAGATTTTTAGTATGAAATGTAAAATGTCCTAATTTTGAGACGTCAGAATAGGTTTTTGGGTTACGGGAGTTTTCAAGAAGGGTATAATTATGTTCTTTTCGAATCAAGCCTTTAATAGCATGCATGCATATTAATAAAAAAAAAAAAAAAAAAAGAAATTTTAGAGAAATAAACGAATAAAAAAAAAAAAAAAAAAAAAAAAAAGGGGTGAAGATAACTGGGAACGAAAGAGTCCCATAAGCTTCATAAGTGTCATAAGAACTTCGTAAATGAGAGTAATGAAATATAGGAGTTAAAATAAGGTCAAATAGTAAACGAGTAAAAAGGTTTAATAAGGAAAAAAGGGGGGTAATAAAATAAAAATGTAATAGTCGAGTTAAAATGAAAAAAAAAAAAAAAAAAAAAAAAAAAAGAGGGAGGATACTTATATTGAGGTTTTCGTGACAAGAGTGGAAAATAAAATATGAAGTTACAGTCAAAAACCGACAATGACTAAGACAAAAGGTTTACAATCGAAGCGACAAATTATACAGGAATGACCAAGAATGACCAATATGAACAGGAAAATTTTATTAGGAATATGATGAAAGAAATGATTGTCAAAAGAGAACGAAGAGATACAATGAAATGACTTGAATATATCAGACGGGATATCGAAATAAAAGACTGTAATCAAAAAGATATCACAAAGCCGAGAATTGAACAAGATAACAATGACACTGGGTTACGAAACAGAAATCGAAACCTCATTTTCAGATCGCTTAACAACGGTAAATTAAACGGAATCCGAAGATATCTTAATGAGAATATGAGTAAAGTAAAATCAATAAAGAGGAATTCTTGCTTAGTTTTTTCAAAGAACACGTGTAGTAAAGATCGACAAAATGGATGTTACCCCGGGTGCAATAGTGAACGCCGAGCTTGAGATCAAGAAATGCAATCCGGAACAAAGAGAGAGACTGAAAAGATTATACAAGGCGAAGTTTAAGTTGATGAGATTTGAAAACCATCAACGCATCAACCAAGAGTTCTGCAAACTGCCACCCAAACTGTTGCGGAAAACGTTACACAATTGTAAAAGGACGATTTCGAGAATCAAGGAATTGGATAAAAAAATTCGAGACATGAAAATCGAAAGAACTGCACCAGAATCACCGAATCCGAAAAAGAGGATGAACCTCTATGAAGACAACCAGTGTTCTGCAGAGACTCCAAAATGTGTAATATTGAAAGATGAAATTCTACTTGTACCTTTTAAATATGAATTGTTGAAATTGAAATAAAAACTCAGGGTTAAAGACAGAACGGATCTCTTTTATTTTGTACTCTCATTTTACACGGTGAAGCAAGTCAAGAACGGCGATAAGGAAATAAGGTCGGGTCATCATAAAATCCTTCGTCCTCCCATTCTAGATATCGCAACCGCAGAAATTCGAAATCGATGAACTCTCGAAACTCCTGCTTGAACTACGCGCAGCTACGTTTATCTTCACATTTAAGAAATTACCACCGTTTAAGGCGGTAAGTTTCTTCTAGGAGAGGGGAGATGTGACGAGCGGGGTTTAACCACTCGTCTGATTTGTATTAAGACATAAAATAATATATATATGGGACGATTTTGGGTTTTTCATTTTTGAAAATATTATAAAATTTATTTAGAAATTTAATATTCCAATATAGAAACTATTTTTTTTTTATTATTTCGAACAATAGGATAACGCGCTGGTGCTATCATAATCTCAGCAGTTTCGTCGTGTGATAACATATTCGAAAATAGAATTTCTATCTAGCTACTTCGAGCAAAATATAGAGATATTAGATGTTTCGAAATAATCACCGGATGAGGACGAACGAAGAGGAAGCCGTGATTAGAACTTCGATATCTAATGATTTGAGTAATCAACAGCTGAAACGGAACTCGTTTTTATCTTTTCCTTTTTAGAATGAAAAATATAATATCGAATGATTTTGAGTAATCAACAGCTGAAACGGAACTCGTTTTTATCTTTTCCTTTTTAGAATGAAAAATATAATATCGAATGATTTTGAGTAATCAACAGCTGAAACGGAACTCGTTTTTATCTTTTCCTTTTTAGAATGAAAAATATAATATCGAATGATTTTGAGTAATCAACAGCTGAAACGGAACTCGTTTTTGCCCCCTCTCTTTAAATTTTACAATTTCTCCTCTTTCGAACTTTGTATATAAACCCGCGATTTTGCTCAGAACATCGAAGAAATTCAGAGTTAGCAATCCTCTAACAGCTCTTCACAGAGTCCAAAAGGAAAGCCCTAAAACAAGAATTCTCTTCCCCGAGCCCTAGTAAAGGTCCGACCTGAAGACGACCTTTCCGCTCCATCAATAGCCAAGTGGAAATTGATAATGACCAGAGTTGTACTCTAGGTCCCAGAAATCGATCTACACGAGGATAAATTTTGAGAATAAAAAGTAAGCAGATTTTATATTGTGAGATATTGATTGGCTGAGATTCGGGCGGAAGGGATTCATCCCTTCTGAGCTACAGTTCCGAAGCAACTCGTCTCAAAGCTATTTATATTGTTCTCGTGAAATTCTCTTTTATTTTGATGTGTAGACAGTAATGTTGGATAAGCATAAAGCGATTAAAAGAAGGTACAATGAATCAAATGATAGAAATAAAATAAGCGTTAAAGATATAAAACTAATAAAGAATAAAATAAATTGGAATTACAGAATAATATTAAAATTAGCATTAAAGTTTGAAGGCTAATATTTGAATACATCGGGATAAGTTGAAGGAATAGAAATATTAAATCCGTACACCCTTTTCGCAGTGCCCTTGGTAGAGGAGTTGATTTGGGCGATTAAGAGTTTGATTAGGAGAAAGAGAGTCAAACCTAGTGAAAAGAAATATGTGTTTAAACAAAAAGGGATCTTGAAACTATATCACCGCCTTAGGATATTGAAAAGATTGGATCCCAAAACTAAGTTTTCTTGGGAAAAGGTGGATCAAGAAATAGCAAAGGAGGCTTCGCAACATTTAGGAATTTTGTTGATAACTCCAGAGAAACAGATAACGACGACTTGTAGACATTGTGGCAACAGACAAGTTAATGATCTACACATAGACCAGGTAGACAGGGAGTTAACCGGGTTGACGGAATTGGAAGAACCTCCCATATCTCAAGATCCAATCGTGGAATCTGTCAAAATGGATCCTTCGGAAAGCTTGAAATTAGAATTAGCTGAGATGGGTGAAATATGGTTTTAAAGGCGCGTTGTCAGGACTTATAATAATTCAGAATATAATTACTAGAAATTAGGATTGAAAGCGATTGTAAAAGCAAGTTTGGAAGAATGAAAAGAGAATAACGAATCAAGCGATAGTTAAAGTTCTACAATCGCGAATAAATATGAATGTGTATATTAAGAATCCAGATAAATACAACTGCGAATAACAAGGAGAATCGAAACAATAATTTGATGTTCTACAAAGCGAATGAATATTATTTGGATGAATAGTTACAAATCCGGATATGATATTGGAATAGAGGGTGATAGAACGAAATTAGATTGCAACGGGATTGATGAATGCTGAATGAGAATTTTTAATATTGTAGAACGGAATTGTGTAAAGCAATATTTAAATTAATAAACATTAAATTACGAGGTCAAATTGGTTTTTATATTGTCTTCAAAACGTTCCTTAGAATCCTAGATATCCTTTAAGGGTCCTTTTGGGCAGAGTCTCCACTAGGGTCCTTCTCTGGACAGGTGAGTCGAAGTCTAACCAGCGATAAGGAAAGGATCGGAAATAAAGCAACGTTGGAATCGACCAATTCTCCATAATTACGTTATCGTCGTTGGTTTGATGGAAGCTCGCTCGTTACAGTTGAATGGAACTCTCTTTGGAATTGACACTTAACCCTTTAAACAATTCTCCCGACTCCCTTCAAAAGTCGGATAAAGGGTCACTGTAGGCCGTTGTCTACAGAGGGTCCTTTTCTGTTCGACGAGATTAAGGAATATAATTATCCCTAGGCGCATGGCCTAACAATACAGAAAAAATATAATAATAATATCTGAATTTAAATATTCCGAGTCTCGCTCGTTACACTATTGCAAACTGTCAATCAATATTGTCAGTAAGTTACCTTAAAAGTAGAAAACTGTAAAATTTTTACCGAGGGAAGATAAAATCTGAGTACACTTTCGTCATGCCATGAAAAAAAATTTTTTCAACCATAAAAGTTTTTCAACATTGTTTATTTACATATGTGTGCTAGTTTGCAAGCAACAAATGTTGGACTGGGATTCTTTATATACCGAGGATCTGAAATATATATATCAGTGGTTTCCTGAATTAGGCTAGAATTAAAGTAGGAAACGGGAAAGACTATTTCGATGACGTCACGTTTTGGACAGTTTTCGTAAATATAGTGTGCGGTGCTAGAGCATACCGACTCGCTGGTGAGCCCTCACCTCTAGCTGACTACCGCCAGCTATGATATATTTAAATTTTACAAAAACTTCATGGCAGTTTCTAAGTAAAGGTTTATATTTATTGTAGTGATGATTTTTTCAAAGAACAATTAGCATAATGTAATTGAAATCTCCAAGTTTGCCTCTCTTGGTAAAAGGCTTTGCAAATCTACTCTTTTCCATTTCACAAAAATTTTCAGCTTTCAAAAGTCCAGAAGGGAACAATGAAGTTAAATTTTTTTTTAGAAACCATCACAAACTTAGCAGGAAGAACGTGCTAATACTGTTGGAGAAGAAATGCAAAATGAAATTAATGAAACAATCACCACAAAAGATGCTGAAAAAGCTGTAGAGCTACAGATTACTCATCCCAGTAGACCTACTGAAGTTTCCTACGTTAGCACAGAAAGTGTGAGTGCATATACTGTTAATTGCAGTATAACTTGGACTATAAATACATAATTTGCAGATACTTCACCTTAAAGTATTAATTCTAAGGGTTGTTGGATAATTTAAACAGTCAAATTAATTGGAAAATTGATTACAAAAAAACATATTCAAGGGCAATGATTTTTTTTTTTTTTTTTTTGGAAATTTTAAATTCATCACTATAATATTGCAAAAACTTATCGAATATCTTATACTGCAAAAGATGTATATTTCTATAACTAAAGGATCAATTCTGTAGATCTTTAAAAAATATGATCATTTCAAGAATCTCTAGTTTAAATTTACAGCATCAAAACAGTGGGGAATGGAAAAATGAGGGAGTCAAAAATTTTTTCATCCTAAAGTGCCGAAATAGTATATTTTGTATCAAGGAGCAGAAACGACCGTTTTTACGAGTGCGAAATTTTGCGAGCGAGCATAGCGAGTGGGCAAATTGCACGAGTAAAACGCGAGTTTTGATGTTTCTTGACACGAGAGATATTTTTCACGCTCGCAGCACATGAATCATTTAGTCTTTTGTTTACTGTTGTGTTGTGAAAAAACGTATTCTATGCCGCTCGACCTTGGAGCGGCATAGAAATAGCAGCGAAAGGCGGTGGCAAAGAATTTGTTCTTCACGGGACAGTAGTAAACACAAGAATAAAGGATTTCTGTGCTGCGAGCGTGAAAAAGTCTTTTTGCCAGTTACGATGAAAAATATCGTTCGCACCATGAGCAAAAATAAATTTCTTCCTCGAGTGAACATATTCCTCACCTCTGACTCTGGATATGACGTTCACCCTCGCGAGAAATCGATTTTTTTCACTTTTTGCGAAATAAACTATCTATTTTATGCATTGTGTAATAAGTTGAAATAATGAAAACTTTTATCTCTTATGTGATTCTGTTTATAGCAGATTCCAGCTTGAAAGTTATAAAAATTAAACGTGTTGTTTTTCCAAGAATTTTCAAATCTAAAGGAATCAGTTCAATAAAATGTTTTATTTCATGTTATCAATAATTGAAAAAGTAGGGCGTTGAAATATTGCAATGAAAACATGCTAAATATGTTATTAGTTAATGAATATCTAGGTTTAACATTTCAAAATATAATTCCGATTATGTTGATGTCCGAAATTTCAAATGCATTTTACTGTCCTAAGCTGTATGTTAATTCAAACTACAGAGCATCGATCAAAAAATTAATATTATAGCAAGCCCTATACTTTTCAAACTTCTAAATATGGTATGTTACTTTGCACAATTTTCAAATTCTGTATTCCCAATGAACCAACTTTCGCATGTGACGTTGCGATCTCCATTAAAGGGAGTAGATAGACTAGGCGGGTACGGCCCCACCCTAGCGGTGATTCCGGGCGGAGTCCCCTTTCTCTTGAAGGTCCCCGCATACGTTCTCCTTACCCCGTTGACCTCCCACTATTTCCCAGATCCCTGTTAGCATGACCCTTTTACTCAACCCTTGCCACCTTACCTTTCATTTGTGTTTTTGTTTTGTTTTGTTTTGTTTCGTTTTGTTTTGTTTTTGTTTTGTTTTGTTTTGTTTTTGTTTTTGTTTTGTTTTGTTTTTGTTTCGTTTTTTTTTGTTTTTTCTTTTTTTCATGAATTTTCGTGAGTTTTTTTACAATTTTTTACTCATTTCATTCTTTCTACGCGGTTTCCACCCTCCTTTTCGCGACTTTCACCCCTTTTCGTGGTCTATCCCACACCTTTGTGCAAATTTTCCATCATTTCCTCGTGTTTCTCACCCCATCTCCGCAGGTTTTCAACCCTTTTCCCAAGTTTTCACCCCCTATTCCGTGGATCGTACACATTTTTCGCGAGTTTTCCAAACCCTTACCTGCAAAGGCTTTATCCTTGGTAAAACAAGATAGCGATGTGACAATAAATGTCAACAAGATTGCGGTAAGTTTAAAATTGAAGTCAATATTGATAGATAATCACTTATTACTTATGATATTTTTTACCTATGATTGATCTTTTCATCTGTGATTCACACACACACACACACACACACACACACACACACACACACACACACACAACGCGCGCACATACACAGAGACATACACTATTTAAAAAATGGCATTTTTCTATAAGAGTAAAATGAAATTTTTGAGTTGAATGGAAATTTTTCAGGCTTGTTTGGATTTTTCCGTATGAGATAGAAAAATTCATTTTATTTCTGAACCTTTCTTTCCAAAACTTTATGTTTTCCTTGCTTTTTTACAGAGAATGTCCGGAATTCAACTAGTTAATGAATTCCAGTCGAAAAATAAAATTTTCCCGCTGAAATTTTTTAGAAAAATCTATGTATGTAGACGTGCGATAGCAACACTCTCTACCAGCCACTCAATACACTTTTATTCTAATATTTTCGAAAACGTTTTCTCGAAATTCTATTTACGCACTGAAAATGTCTCGCGATTCTTGGTAACAAGCTCTTCGAGAGACGGTATCCGCGCACTTAAAAGAGAAGTCACCCGGATCTCGAAAACTATCCCGTTAGGCGTTAGATACACGAATACCTGCCGTCTAGATGCTGAGTTAGTCAATTTTTGTAAACCCAAAGTGACGTGTGGAATTTTTGATTCAGCTACGCGATGGAGTACGTGTTACGGTATTAGGAAAGTAAAAGTACCATCGAAAGTGGTCGATTCATGATGCTGAAGAATGCGGCGATAGAAAAAGAAAACACGAAACGTTAGGAGATATGGCGACACATTGTCTGGATCCGGAATAAGAGATCGTTTTCATAATATCCTGGAAATCTTAAAAGCGTACTCAAATGTGACGAAATTAGTTTTAAAGTATATTACGTACCTAGGACATAAATTTTTTATTTACGAGTGTGAAGTTTGTAGACCGAGGCGAGGCCGAGGTTTACAATCACACGAAAAATATGTATAATGTTAAATATAGTGACGAAAAATATGACTCGAAATCTTTTTTTTTAGAAATTGTAATTAAAAAATATATATATTTTTATTATAACGAATTATTACATTGAAATCAAGTAATATTATTATCATATTCATTTCTTCATGAAATAATTGTTTATCTATAATTAGTAAAAAGTTTAACTTTTTTTTAAAAACTGTAAGGGAGTAACACAATGACAACAATGTATTTTCATTAATATTTATATGTATTAAATAACGATCATACATCCATTTGTCTTATTCTACTTCATCGCTTTATTCTACATAGTATGACTCTAGTTCCGAAATTGTTGAGTACATAAAGTAAGAACCATTTTTAAATGCTAATTACTTTTAATACATTTTCCTTATCTTCCGTTTGGTGCATGTGTCTAGCCAGACCATTTTCATATTGTATATTATTGTATGTATAAAACTAGTTACTGATGAAAAATTAAAAATATGTAATTGCATTAGTAATATATGTCAATGTACCACCAAAAACAAAAAATATTTGTGTAAATACATAAGGTTCTTGCCAGATTACATGCACCAAACCAAAAGGTGTTTTTAACTCGTACCAAACGGAGGGTTAAAATTTCACCTAATATCTAGGTTCTGTTTCTTTACGGACAGAAATTCCAAGCTATGAGAGCATGGAGTCATCGCATAGTATTTATAGAATATGAGAGATCAAGCTATTAAAATATGAATCACACCACTTACACCGTGATGAACTTTAGTGGATTGAAACCTTGTAGGTCATACTCTTCTAACACATATGTCAAACTTTCGGAGCTCTAACCCCTCCATACAATAGTTTGACTGCTTCTTCGTTCGATTTGTAAGAAGAATATAGAATTATCTATTATATTATATTTGAGTAATGAAGATTAGAAACTCAACTCACTTCAACGTGAGTGATCGTTGGTTACTCAGCTTTCACAGTCTGAAAAGTTGAACTATATAGGAACAGACCGTGGGTACTGCTCACACATGTAGTGCCTCCAATCCTAGCACTATAAATATTAGCATATAATCTACGACAGTCAAGCAAATTAAACCATCGTTTTAAAAGCATTCATCACGTGATAGATGTACAGATTCAGTTTGCAGGTAGCTTTATCATGATTTGATCTCGTTAACAGAGTCGAGAGGATCTCGCTGTACTAAAGCCTGAAATTTCTTTCCGCGTATTACTATTATATCTTCTGTTTACATGTACGCTTACACATAATATTTTTTATAATTATTTTTTTTTACAGTTTATATGTAAAATTAGCCATGAATTTCTGTTGCTATATATTCCTTAAGTTACACTTAATATCTTGTTTCTCTCAGTACTATATCTTCTGTTTACATGTACGCTTACGCATAAAGTTTTTATTTATTTTATGTCACTGTTATATTTACTGCTTATATGTAACATTAGACAAAGTATTTTTTTCTGCTGTATTTTTCTAAAGTTACACTTAAGGGGACACAGAGGCCGTTTTCTCCGCCTCCTCCTTGCACTCATTTGTTTTTCGTTCTTTGCATCTTTCTCGCACTTCAGCAGTCTCTGTGTCCTCTTATTATCTTATTTTTTATCATTATACTCGTTCGCCTCTATAATGAAGAACTCGGGAAAAGGAATCGCCTCTATAGCAAGCACGAGTGAGGTCCCGAATCCTAGCACTAGCGCGCGTGTGGAAGTGCGTTAAAACCGGGTCGTGCGGCCCATGACACAATTAGGTACCATGGTGCGGCCAGTGACCTTGTATGACAAGTGATGTGAACTGTCGTAGAAATGAAATACATATTGATTCACTACATAATGGAGTAGGGGTTATGGGAGCTCGTAACAGAGGAGTTTCAGCGCTCGTTACAGAGGCTGCTTGTTATAGAGGTGTTCGTCACAGAGGCGAACGAGTGTACTATAAATACCGTTTATATATACGCTGACGTATGGTTTTTTTTTTTTTTTAGATCACATATTAGAGGTGTGCAAGATCCCGAACTAAGGACGGGATGGGATTCCGAAAATTTCGGAAAATCCTGAAATCGGGAGTTCCCGTCTTGAAATTAGGATTTACCGTCCCCAACTTGGGATTTCCCGATTTTCGTAAATCCGTCCCAAGTCTCTTCCCGTCCCGTCCCGACTGAACAAATATATCTTCTCATACATCTCTATTATATATTATTCCAATAATCATATGTATCGCGTTCTGACCAAAGGAACCTTAGATCCAAAAATGAAAGTTTTCAGGATTGGCGATCAAAGTTCGCATATCATAGAAAATTGTGTAGTAACGCTGTACTGTAAAAATTCATGACATCATCAATTTTCGAAGGTAAAAACTAATTAAATATTCCAAAACATCTTTTTCTCCTTTATTCAGAAACACGACAATCTATAAAATCTTTTTTTCATCTTCTCATAATTTTGTTTTCAATGAGGAAAATCTTTCATTTTGTCATCAATTTGTCTATTCTTTTTATTCATTTTGTGATTTCAATTTCCAAAAATCTTTTTTTTTGTATTAAAATTTTCAACAATGATATAAAATACATGTCTGCAATTATATCTAATTCATTCAAAATTGGTATTGAAGCTGTGGGACTTATTTTGATGGAATAAATGAATTTTACTAATTGTCTCAAAGTTTCTCCTTGTATGTTTTTGAAAACAAATTTGCTTTCAACAGTTTCTGACCATGAGTTATTAGACATTGCTGAAAAAATGACACTTCTTGCTGCCAAAATTGATTTATGAACGTAAAAATTAGTCGCATCTGATGAAATCAATATGAAATCTATGTGAATTTCTTGTTTTTGTGCATTCTCGAGGTCTATTGTGATTTTGGAAATATTTTGTAATTCTTCTATAGTCTTTTTTTGCTGTAAATAATATGTCTTTTCCATGAATTCCTGTTCATTTGTCAAATGTATGGAGATGGTACCGTCAATGTAACATTCACTGTATTCTATGTCAGAAGTTGTCGAAAGTAATTGACCGTCTGCATTGGAAAAACAGAAAATCTTCTTTCCTTACTTTCGTCATCCCAAGTTTGAATGTACAAGTCCACTTCCACGGTACAGCTCCAGTTTTTCTTGTAAATTTCATTGCTTTCCGGAATGCAGTGAATTTTCGTTGTGATAGCTTCCAGAGATTTCGTAGTTCTAAAAAAAAAAATGAAAAAGTTTCCAATAATGATATTTTTACTTCTATTGATTTTTTGATTTTCTATCATGTATGACAGAACTATTTGTTTATTGATGCTGAACATTTTTATTGACTTTTTATACACGTATTCTGATTTTAAAAATTAGGAGATCTCAATGGGTACGTTACTTGTCGGAGACTGAACGAATTTCTATAAAGTTCTTTATATATGAAATACTTGCCCTAGTTTTTTTTGACCTATTTTCCTTAAACTTACCTATCTCTATTTTTTCTACTCCTTTTGAAAGTCTACTTTGGTATATAAATATGAAATTCCCGTAAAATTACTGTTATATCTGATTATTTCAACATCGATAGTTTTCTAATTCAGACGTGATTTACATACTCGAGATCTTTTCTAAAATACACGTATATTACTTTGTATTTCGATCCTCTTTCATTCTCAAATCACTACCAAATAATAAAAGTTTAAATTGTTATAATTAATATCAAATAAAACCTCAAATTATCATTTCTCATCAAATTAAACATTACGATTTCTGATTTACTTTGTTTAAAATGCAATAGAAAGTTATCTTTCCTTTTTCCCATCTTGTATAGGATTGAATAAGATTAAATCGAACTGTTGAATATTTTTGTCGTTTCGTGGTGGTTAACAAAACCTCTTAGGAGTCAAACCTATTATCATAAATAATGCGTATCGCAGATTCCGAATGTTTTCTATTTCAGAAGTTGCATGTGGTTAGCGTTGACTGATTCTTTTGGGAGTTTGAACGATCTTTGACATTGGGATTATGCAGTACCCAATAACTCTACTTTTCTCCTCTGATTGATCTTATTTTTTTCGAATACTTAGAAATACTAATACGCCCAATGAAAGTCAATTTTTATTTACAATTACATGATGCTGTATTCCGATTGATTAATATTATTCTTGCTATGGTTTAAATTATTTCATTTTGAATAAAAAAATCTGATAAATTATTATTCCTTTTTTTATGTGGTTTTGAAAAATACTATATTTCTCAATTATCTCTTCCGAACCTTTTAATTGAAATCCATATTATTTAGTAAGAGCTTGTAATAAGAGGATTACAAGGGGGGTTGTAGGTACCTCTCAATGAAAGACTTGAGTATCGTGAGAGGCGCTTTTATTCCTAATTACAGACCGTAAAACTTAAATATAAATACAAGTATTAATCGGATAGAAGCAGATGCCGCTCCTCCACCGAGTCCCATAGGAGGGAGGACACCTCGGTGATGCTGGTGTCCGGGGAGTCGAGCGCGTGTTCCTCAGCGTAGGCCTGGAGCTCGCCCAGGGCGCTGGTTCCGGGCGAGGGCGTAGAGGTCCGCGGGGGATCCACCTTCTGGGGTGAAGGTAGGGGAGTCGGCTCCCGGGCGTAGCTGGATGGGAACGTGGACTGGTAGTAGTCCTGATATTGCTTCCCTAGTTCGACGAGTTCCTCCGAGACCGTCCTGGTGGGGTGGGAGTGCGGGTACGCCGTCGAGCTGGGGCTGCGGAGAGCAACCCGCCGCTTCAGGGTCACGACCGAGAGGATCTTGGGTTTCACGGGGGTCCGGGTGCCAGGTGGGGCAGCACGAAATCTCTCCTGCACGTGTCGGGCGTCACTGCTGGTCGGAGAGGGTCGTTCCCATGGGTGGCCGGGGTGCAGCACGATTGAGAGGTCCTCCCAAGGCCGAGAGATGGGGCCCCTGGGTCGACGGGGGGGCGGCGGGGGCAGACGGGGATCTCCTTGTCCGCGGCGATAACTGGGCGCGCGGGGTTGGAGGTTCGTTACTGGCAGAGGTCGGTACCACAGGTGGTGCTCGGGGTGATCCGTCCCGAGGGTGCGTGGGGGAGGGGGCGGCTGGATGATCAAGTCCAACAACGCGGGAAGCGTCGGCTTATCGGAGGCCGTGGCCGGAGGCTGGGTCGGCGGACGGGGTGATGACTCCTGGAATCTCTTCAGATTTAGCTTTTCGTGGCGCTTCCGGTGTTTTACTCCTCCGCGGAGCCTCTGTGGGGAGAGGGAATTAGTCCACACTGTTGGTGATGCGAGGGTTTGGGTCAACTAGGGCAGAGCACTTACCGGCACGGGTTTCAGCGGAGTAGTCATGAGGATGCTGCTACTCGGGGACTCTACAACGGCACACAGAGCGCTAACTAGCGACGTAAGGCGCGAGGACGTGTGTGAGGGCGGGGGCGCGCACAGAGCGCTGCGTGCAGCGGCGTAGGGCGCGAAGAAGTTGGACAAGCGGGAACGCGCACGGAGCGCTGCGTGCAGCGGCGTAGGGCGCGACGGTGTTAGGAAGGCGGTAGTGATGGGCGATACCTACTCGATACTTTGAGTATCGAGTACTCGGTACTCGATACTTCGATGCTTGATACCGATACTTTGAAAGTCGATACTATCAAGTATCGATACTTTTACTCGTGGTATCGCCGCCTCGATATTTAACTTTTAAAGGTAACTAGGGCAGAGGGCAGCCTTGGTTACCGGGCAACTTAACCTTACCCTTCTTTACTTACACCTTGTTTGTGTCAAACAATATCAACAACGCCGTTTGTTCCTGCCGTTCCTGCCGTCATATGAAAATCAAAAAGAAGGTTCTTCATCCATTCGCATCATGTAAGTATTATTTTCATACAATCTATAAAGATAAAAATAAATGATTCTTCATGATAAAAGATAGCTTATAAGCATTATTTCAATGATTTTATGATTTTTAGTTACTCAAAAAGTACATAAAACAAAGTTCATAACCTCAACCTCTCTATTCGTAGAATGTCAGAAGGTACTCAAAAAGGCTCGAAAGTATGGAGGTATTTTTCGAAAATTCCGGACAACAAAAATGCAGCAAAATGCAATTTGTGCACACAGAAAGTGGAAAACAAAGGAAACACGTCCAATTTATGGAAACACCTTAGGCCGAAACATGCTATTCATACTTCGTCAGAAGAAAACAACGAGCCAGTCGCGTCAACATCAAATGAAAATTCGAATGCTTCGTCATCAACGGTAAATTGATAAATTATAGATTAAATAATATAAAAACCTCGGTACTTGCTTGAATAAATATTATTAGATTTTTTCTTCAGTAGCAAAACAGTGGAAAATGTTTTCTTTTATATATATATACATATATTTTACAATAAACATTCGGCACGTAATGTTTCAGATTTTTTTAAAAAACATTTTACTGCTTCTGAACTTTTTCAGAACATTTTAAAATATTTTGTGCTGACTAGCTTGTTATTCAACAAACGAACGTCTCAATGATTTGACTTTTCTCGACAGTTATTTCTTCATTTTTTTTCTACGTTTTGACATTATTGATATTTTTGACCATCCATCATTGGAAAATCTGTCAACAATATTTTTACCCTCCTGAACTGTAAAAGCTGTTTAAGGTGTTGTAAAACGCAGAATTTAAAAAATTCCGTAAATTTTGTAAAATTTGCTAATTTGCTAAAATCCTTCAAAAATTTTGTGAGAGGTTGTATATAATTTGTCAAAAATATAATAATTCTGAGATATAGTCAAAGTGGAAAATATTTTTAATTTTATCTTGTCTGTTTTTTTATTTTGAAACTCCAAAATTTCAAGTTGACAAAGTTTTGGAACCCTACCGGATCGAGTGAAACGGTTTCACGAGGTTTCATTGCGTTTCAGGAGGTTTCGTGAGGTTTGGCAGAGTTTCACACAAGTTTCGTTTTGTCAAAATACAATTAAAATTATCTTTGTGGTGTTAGGAGTAAGTCAAGTTACGTTAATTTTGTTTTTTATTGTAAAAAAATTAGATTATTTTGCTAGCTACTTTGCAGTATTTATTTATAATGTGCATTTAAAAATTTTTTTGAATTGCAGAATATTACGATATCTTAATAATTTATTGTAGTTGATGATACTAAAGTTGCTTCGATTTATACTGGTATACCATTAGTCAAGCTCGGTCGAGTCTATAATTAAATACGTTATTTTATGACATCAATATAAAAAAGGGAAACCTTCTGAAACCTCGTGAAACGCTATAATATTCAGTGAAACCTCATGAAACGGTTTCACGAGGTTTCACCGACCCAGTAGGAAAGCAAAATAACAAGTTTTTAATTTTGGAGCCACTGTTTGTTGTACATTTTCTGCCGTGAATTTTATTTTATTCTAAAATACACCCTAGTAAATTTGAACCTTATAAAAACCTTATAAGGAACTGATTTTTTTGATAAGAATGTATTTGATAAAATCTTATAAAAAAAATCTTAAATTTTTTATATAAATACTTTTAAATAAATTTCAGTTTCTTATAAAGTTTTTAAAGGTCACCTTATCAAAAATTGAATTCTTTTAAAGTTTTTATAAGGTGCGCGTTATGAGAAATTAAATTCTTATAAGAAATAACATTTTCTTATAAGGTTTTTATAAGGTTCAGAATTACTAATTAAATAATAAAAATGTCACTTTAAATGTTTGTATACATTTGTTACAGTCAATCACATCAAGTGAGTCAACCAAGCTGACCAAGCGCAGTAACGATGAATCTGAAAGTAGACCTAAGACAAAACGAATAGCTGATGGAAAAATTGACGCCATGTTTGGATCTATTCGATCGTATGAGGGTAAATTTTTTTAGAAATTTTTTAAGAAGTCGGTATTCACCATTTGCCTATTACATTAAAAATGATAACAAAATCATTAAGACTAATCAAAAACAGAAAAATCTAAAACTTTGGAAATTGAATTCTTATAATTCAGTATAATTTTTAGAGTTGAAATAATTTTTTTAGAAAATTAAAAAAATGCAAAATACAATGAAAATTAGGATACGTCATCAGTAACTAGGGTTTTTATAAACTTTTTTTCAAACCTTATATAAAATCCGGATAGTGAATAATTAAGAAATCAAAAAATCCATGAAATGCTAAAAATATTGAAAACTTTGAATATTACATCATCAAATTCGAGAAATATTTATAAAATTTAATCCGTATGAGATTATTAAAAATCCTTCGAATGATACAAACTCTGAATAAATACTAACTGAATTATATGAAAAAAAAACTGTTTTCTAAAAAATCTCAACAAATCTATATATTTTGGAATTCTAGAACATTAAATTATGAATATGCTATTGATCTAAAAAAAATCTAGAAAACACAAAGAAATCTTAAAAAAAAAAAAAAAAAAAAAAAAAATGAGAACGCTGTAAAACATAAAAGATCTATATAAATAGGACTTAATCATCAATTCATAAAATTACTAAGAATAAATCGAAATTCGCATTTTACAGCATCGAGTTCTTAAAATCTCTGTAGCTGTCTACAAAAATTACAAAAAATGTTAATGGCCCTTTCCATTTAAAATTTACCGGTCCATTCAAGACCTAACTTTAGGTTCCAGCGAAACTTTATTATGTTGTTTTTTAGTCCATTTAAATAGGCCCAAGTTAAACCTGTTTGCCAAAAAAAATTTATTTTCGATTTTATAGCCATTCTTATTTTAAGAGTAGATATCAATATTTTTCGCCTAGAGCAATCACTTTTCTTTGAATGCCCATAAATTTGTCAAAAATCGACGGATTATGAAGGTTGAACCCTTAAAATGTTAGCTATTATACAAATAGCTCTTAAACAAAAAATTTTTGCTAGTAGGGATTTTAGGATATAAAAGAATAAATGATCTACTTTATTCACAAAAAATTAAAAAAAAAAAACGCATTTTGAGATTTTGAACTTAAAAAAAAATAAAACTTTTTGTTTGTTGTCAAATAGGAATTTGTTTATAACATTCGGATAATTTTTGTTATAGTGTCTTAATAGTGTCAGTAATTAAGAACATTTTAAGGGTTCAACCTTCAAAATCCATCGTTTTTTGACAAAGTTGTGGGCATTCAAAAAAAAATTGATTGCTTTTGGCGAAAAATATCAATATTTACTCTTAAAATAAAAATGGCTATAAGATCGAAAAAAAAAAAATTTTTGGAAAAAAGGTTTAACTTGGGCCTCATTAAATGGACCAAAAAACAACATGAAAAAGTTTCGTTCCAATCTAAAATTAGGTCCCGAATGGACCGGTCGATTCGAAATGAAAAGGGCCTAATACGATTGTTAACATTTTTTCAAAAATCGATTAAAATCATTAAATTTTTTAGAAACTTGATTTTCAAAGCATCGAATTTCAGACAGTTTTATAGAAATCCATAATAATATTAGATAATCCTTAAAGTTATATAAATGCCAAAAGTATTTTTCTCATAAGTTTATCTTGCCAGTTTTCCTATTAGAGTTAACTTACTAAATTTTGTCTTTGAACTTATAAATGAAACTTCATTAGGTGCAAATATTGCCATTTTATGAAAACTTCTCTAGAAGTTTATTAAACCTATGATGTTCAACGTTGAAACTTATAAATAATGAAACACATCAGTTTCTATACAGTATCTTCTAAGAACGTAGTTAAGTATTTGTAATAAAAATAAATAAAAAAATGTACTAATACATGTCATACATAAAAAAATTAATGTATAAAATGAAAATATATTTTTTATAAAAGTATAATCCGTGTGAATACAACAGCTATATATTATAGGGAAATTTACGCATTTGCAATTATTTTAATAAAAGTTCAGGCATTTATTGAAAAATTGTGTGTTTTTTTTTTATAGATGGAGGGAAAAAAATGCAGCGTTGACCAATGCGTTATTGTTCATGATTGCTGTAGACGACTTGCCGCTCATGACATCTGACAAACCAGGCTTCAAAAAATTTTGTCAAGTCGCTGTGCCCTTGTACAAACCACCCAGCCGGAAAACTGTAACAAGGCTTATGGAAGAAAAGTACAGAACACTAAGTGAAAAGGTGAAACATGATTTGTCTAAATTGAAAAGCTTGTCCTTGACAACAGACGCCTGGACTGAATCAAATACTGCTAGAAGCTATTTAGGTCTTACTGTCCATTATCCCGATCCGAATAACCCTGCGAAAATTCTATCAATCAATCTAGGATGCTTTCACCTTGACCAGAGCCATACCGCGGAGTATTTAGAATTAGAGTTATCAGAATTATGTACTCAGTGGCGTATCCAAAGATCTTCGATAGATGTAATTGTCAGTGACATTGCTGCCAACATAGTTAAAGCAATAAAAAACTTTGTGGGCGCTTCCCTCTATTTACCCTGTTTCGGGCATACTATTCAATTAGTCCCTACGGTCGCTTTTGGTAGTATTCCATCATTGAAAGATATCATTGACAAGGTGAAAAAAATTGTGACATTTTTTAAAAAAAGCACCAATGCAGCGGATGAATTACGCCGTCTTCAGATAGAGGCAGGGAAAACTGAGGGAACCGTTCTCATGTTGCTTCAAGAGGAGCCTACGAGATGGAATACAACTTTTTTCATGCTTGAAAGATTTACTTTACTCGCCCCAACAGTTAGCTCAGCTCTGTTTAACTTGCCCTCAGCCCCTGAAATGCTGTCAGCGACTGATAGGAATGTTATTGTCGAAGTAATTGATATTTTAAAACCAATTGAACAAGTTACGAGAGAATTATGCGCTGAAGATGTCTCATGTAGCAAAGTGATTCCAATCATACATTGTTTAAACGTTAAGATCCAGTCAAAAGAGCCAAATTCAGAGATAGGGATATTTTTACAAATGCGTCTAATAGAAGAATTAGACACGCGATTCGGGCAGTACGCCGAAATGCATCCAATTTTGGTTAAAGCGACGTTGTTGAATCCTCGTTTCAAGAAACTTTACTTAGATCAAATGAATTTTAGGCTTCCAGTGTCAAAAGCAATCAGGGATATTTCAAATGAGATCAAAAATTTCGAAAATCCTGCCTCAGTTGATGTAAACGCCAACATTTCTGTAGAAAAAAGTGATGATGTTTGGAGTGTTCACGAAGAAATTTCAAAAAAAAAAACAGTCCAAGACCCTGATGAGCTAGCTAGTCTTCAGTCAGCTGAATTGCGAAATTACCTTGCCCAAGACCTCGTTCCAAGACATTGCAATCCCTTATAGTATTGGGAGGAAAAAAAACACTCCTTTCCTTCTATTTACCCCGTCGCGAAAAAATACCTAAGTATTCCTGCAACGTCTGTGCCCTCTGAACGTTTATTTTCGAAAGCTGGTGTTATTGACACAGAAAGGAGAAACAGATTAAGCGCCGATCACTTGTCACAGTTGGTATTTTTGTCTAGTATTAAGGAAGAAGATTGGGGCTTCTAATGAAACAACTCAAGTTTAATTGTGATACAATGTGAAAGAAAGTTCCTATATCAATAAATAATAAATGTTAAATGAAGCCTGAAAAAATGTAGTTATTTTTTCCATAATTTTTTCTAGCAGGTATGACATATTCAGAAAAGTAATTTTCTGTTTCCGTTAGATCTATTTCTTAAAGAACGCATTCACATCGCAGGTACGACCAAATTTAGCTGTGTTATAAAATTCGTATGAAATTTACACATTTCGTGCAAGCTATTTCATCGGAAAGTATCAATGTTGGTATTCTTAATTCGTTAAGGTAGTTGATAAAAAATATAAATGGAAACGTTTTGGTTGCGGTTTTATTTAAGATATGTTGGTATTTTTCAATAAAAAATCCTTTTTTAATTCCAGTATAATTTATATGATTAGAATATTTATGATTGAGTTAGTTACATTCATCAATAAAACTTTGAGTGGAAGATGCTAATTAAGCAATAGTATAATCCATTTTTCCAAAAAGACGAAAATCGTTCTCTAAGCGTAGTTGCTACTGAGTTATATTATACTTAAAATATGTTCAATTCTGTGTTACAATCAATAACTGAAAACACCGATACTTTTATTCAATACTTTGGCATCGATACTTTTGAGTATCGGTATCGTATTGGATCGGTATCGGTAATTGAAAGTATCGAGTACTCGGATTTCGATACTTTTTTCAAGTATCGCCCATCACTAGAAGGCGGGAGCGCGCGCGGAGCGCTGCGTGCAGCGGCGTAAGGCGCGAAGGATGCAGGGAAGAGAGTAGAAGGCCGGGTGGGAGCTCGGGAACTTCTCCTTTTCACTTGCGCGTGGTCCGTTATATGGGACCCCGAGCGACCCTCCCTTTCACGCAGGCGGCGCGCGCACAAGGCGTGGGTGGTGGAAGGACTCAGCACGCGCACGAGTGCGTGGGCAGGGGCTCGGGCGCGAAGTCGGGGAATAAAGGAAAAAGGGGCACGTCGCGAAGTGACGTGTAACAAGCTTATATCCTTTTATTCCTCTCGTTTTCAATGGATCTATATCATTCTATCCACTAGGATTTTTTCATCGTACTGAAATAATTTCTATATTTTCATCATCTTTTAAATTTGATTCGACAAAGGATTCTACGTGTAAGAACTCACAAAAGTGAAACATTCGGATTTATATCTCGTGAAAAAGTATTAAAAACCTTGGAAATAAACTTTATGTAAAATGGCTGGGATTTGATAATACCCACAATAGCTGGATAAATACATCAGACATGTAATTACGTGATAATATACATGTATTGAAACATATATCCTTGGTGCCGTGTTAATAGACGTCGAAAAGGCATTTGACACGGTATCAAGGAAGGTCCTCCTGCTCTCACTGAGGGAGAACAGATTTCCTACGGATGTGATTAAATTGACATATGAGATGATTAATGGAAGAAATTATAAAACGGTGTGTGGAGACACGGTGTCCTCCAGGACTTACAAAGTAAAGGACGGCCTCCAGCAGGGCACAATTGTCTCTCCATTGCTGTTCAACATATTGGCGAGCGAATTGCAAAAGGTCGGTGACCAAGTAGGGCGACCAGACGTGGGATCGATCGCATGCGCTGACGACTTCGTCTTGTACGCGTCGGGCGATGACCCTAGGAAGGTCAGGGACTTGCTACAGAAAAACTATAATGAGATACTAATGACATATAAAAAACTAGGACTAAAGACAAACCCTCTGAAAACGGAAACAATCTTATTCAGACCGAAATACAAAGATATTAAAAATAAAATTTCCACTCCTTATATAAGAAAATTTAATATTAAAGATAATGATGGTAATGACTTAATAAGAAAGGAAAGCGTAAGATACTTAGGAATAGAATTAGACGAGACTCTAGATTATGCAAAACACATAAAAATTCAATTAGAAAAGGGAAAGAAAGTATTCCGAGCATGTAAGAGATTGTTTTACTCTAAATTCCTTGACCATAGAGTCAAACAAATGTGCTACACGGCACTTATTAGATCTATAGTGACGTACGGTTGCCCTATATGGTGGAATACCAACGCGAGCACAATGGAGAGCCTCAGAGTGTTCGAGAGGAAATGTTTAAGGGCCTGTTGGGGGCTACATAGGGATAAGAAAACTAACTATAAGAAACATGTAAGAAACCAAGAGCTATATGATACAGCAGCGATTCCTAGGATTGATCAGTTCATAGTCAAACTGACTAGGAACTACTTTGCAAAGATACACAGAGTCAGAGATAATAATACAATTCCTTACATAGTATATCCTCAAATGGAGTACTATGAGAAAGCTAGGAATACCGGATATATCCCACCGGAGGCATTTGTGTACCTCGACGAGCAGGGATATATCACGGACAACACTAACAAACCCCTGCTGTATCACATAGCTCGAGGACATACTATTAAGAAAATAGATTATAGAACGGACAACGTGTACAAAATGTCATCAAATAAACTCTATAGTTTCGACACGGCCACAACCGACAGGAACTTACACTATTATAAAAACGAATAATACTACTGGCTGAACCAATGAAGAAGAGGATCGAGCATAATAAATAAGAAATGAGAGGAGGGCTGGACTTGCAGGGGTATCACCTAGTTCTGCAAAGCCCTCCTATCAGATATAAATATAGTGTCACGACTAGAATTAGAAAGGAGAGGATGGTTGGACTTGCAGGGGTTCTCGCCTTGTTCTGCAAAACCATCCTCTCAAACATAGATGTAAGGGATTCAAGGCGGATGAGGGCTGGACTTGTGGGGGTAACGTCCTAGTACCACAAAGCCCTCACTCGAGATTGTATCACGCGGGGGTATGAAGGATGACGGATCGGTGTGGATGAATGTTTGTTCAGGAGATAGGATGTATATATGTACAATAGGCTGGAGAAAATTCGAAAATAATATTCAATCCCAGGCAGTTTTTTTTCTGTAATTTTTCTGCACATCGGGACATGCAATGAATAAAAAAGGAGAGAAAACCCTATTGTAAACATAATTAAACGAGTTTAACATCGAGCTAAAAAAATGTACGAGCGAAGAGTGAGTGCTGGCGCAGCCAGCCGTGCGTGTAGAGTTAAATATATATCAACTATTTTGTTTGTTTGTAACCAAAAAATGTATTATGTAAGAAAGGAAACGATGAATAAACAAATTTTTAAATCTAAAATCTAAATCTATTGAAACATATATTGGTGTATTCATATTTTTTCCTAACCTACAATCATTTGATATAAATTCATCTATTTTATAACGTATATAATTTATGAAGAGTTACATTTATTCTTCATCAGTTATAATAAGATTGATTTAAGTTCAATCTTAACGTAAAACATTTTTTCTATGAATTTGAAGCTCAAGGATAAATTCATAAGTTATTTGTCAATTTAGATTTAGCGTTAGTTTTGTTTGTCTGATTGTTTGAATTTCGTGTAAGTGTGATCGGAAAAGATGTTGTGTGCGGTACTCTGTGGTATTGTGATACAAACAGTTGACGTAATCGATAAAATCTAATGTTTTCGCTACAACAGATGCTTTGACTCCCTTAGCCTTCTTAATCCAATCCCGACCTTCAACGCGCAAACTATACATTTTTGACCTTAAACCTACAAATTCAGTAATTATTTTACCATTACATTCGTCTTTTATGAGACCAACGACTTTCTCATTTTTCAACTCAGTTCCAAATTGGTTATCGTGGTTATAATCGGAAGTATCGAAGTAATCTGAATTGTCTTTCATTAATTGATATGGATCAACATTTGTCAATTCATAAATCAAACTGTCTGTATCCGTATACAAAAGTTTCGCGTTGGTCTTTGATTTCATGAAATCAAAATGAAACGCATACAGACATGTTTTTGAGAGATCAAGAACGCAAAATCCAACGTAAATCGGTTTGTTCATAGTGACTTGAACCCTATCGAGTTTGATACCAACTAGATTTTCTTCGAAAATTACTGTCGAGTTGAAATTTGGCTTTGCGATGTAGGCTTCGGCACCGTAGCGCCCAGGCCATTGCGTCACAAGTTTCATGTCCATACGTTTTCTTACATCTTCCATTGTTTTGCCGTATACCGCGTTGTTCATTAGCTTGAACAAATTTTTTTCGAATTCATTTTTGGCATCCTTGCGCAACTCACTATTGAGATCGATGTAAGTTTGTAACTAATTCGATTGTCTAAATTTCAATATGCAATGAATTTTGTTCAGAATTAGGCCATGACTCAACGCTTGCTTCAAATTTCGATAATGAATGACGTATCGCGTTTTTGACTCTAAAGTTGTGAGTAATTTAACTTCTTTTGATCCGAGAGGGGCTTTATGTTCAGGACAAAAAGGTAAATCATTGTGAGCGTCATGTAAAGTTTCCGGATACTCGAGATCCAGTTCGAGAATGAATCCTACTTCCGACTCATCAGCTACATTCCAATTGAAATTTTCGTCAAAATTGTCAACCCACTCAAATTGACCGTGAGGTAGGTATTGAGTCATAGCCCAACCGTACAAATTGTTTACGTCATAATACATAATAAATGTTCTGTCTTCTTGGGGGTCGTAGTCGCTGTACGGATTGTTGGCACGTGAATAACGGTTGCTGCATTGGCTAACTCCACCTCGGATACCACGTTCAACGAAAAGGAGTTGGTCAATGTCAGTGAGGAGTTGGAGCTCGATTCCGGTATGTTGTAGCATAGCATCCTGATAGTGTGTAATAATGTGCCGGATCCAAGTTGTATACCCGCAAACAGCTCGCTCGCAAATTCTCAAAGACGTCCGCCAGGAGGAGAACATCCGTTTTGAGATAAAGATCCGAGTAGTCACCTAACGTCTGGATATTGAAATTGCTCCACACTGCTTGTGCATGACTTAAATCATAAAAATAAAAAATTGTATTCAATTTATCATAATGGTTATCTTTTCGAAAAATTGAAAGTTTTGCCCACCAGTAGTCATTGACGGAAATATCATCATCAGTCAGGGTGCTGTAAAAGGCTTCCTTGGGTGGCAGTTGATTTTCATCCAGCCTTTCCCACGAATCTAGGTATTCGTAAGGGAATATTCCCTTCTTCATCAGGAGCTGGAGTTGCTGCTCTTTGAAGTTAGTAAATTCTTTTCTCACAATGGCCTTGTCTTCCAAGTAAGAGGCCAGCTTTTCGAGGGAAGAGGCCATGAAGCGAAACGAATCGATGAATCAAAGTGAGATCTTGTTATCCTTGATGTTCTTGGTGAAGGAAATGTATCGCTCCATGGTTTGTGGTATTACGCTTACTCGTCCCTCGACGCATTTAGCGATTTTTTTACGATAAGGTGACTGTCGTACCCACTTAAGTTGTGGAATATAACCTGAAACATGAGAAATTCCACATCCATCAGCTCTCCAATCTGTATAAATTTCTTTTATCATTTATAAATATATTAAAAAATAATTGAAGAATAGGTCAGCTAGTTGGAAAAAATTTTCTAGATCGAAAAAATTTAAAATTTTTTTTTTGAAAATTGAAAAATTATTTAACAAGAAAAAATTTTCAAAAAGAAAAAATATCGATAGATATATAAATATATAGGTGCATTAATATTTAGATACATCACAAAATATACATAGATACATAAATTATCCTAGGAATTTTTTTTGGAATAATTTACTTAAGGGTATTGTGAAGGTGTCTTGATACAAAAGATTGCATCTAGCATGCGCGACTCCCCTAAATTCTCCTGTCAAGTGGCAGTGGTCTCGAACTCTGTCATCTCCCTTCTTGTCGGTCTCCAGGAACGGCTGCTTGCAGATGTGACAATTTGTATCAGTGCAGCAAGACCGCTCTTGGTCCGGAGTCAGTGGAATCATGGACCTCGGATTGTTCATCCTTTCTTTTACTCGATGTGACAAGGCTACGAGCTCGTTGGAAAGCCACTGCGCGGGATCATGACCTCGGTAGCTCACGTAGCGGAACTGTTTTTCATCGAAACTGCATTTGACGTAGTAGCCTACGCTATACGCCTCATGAATTTGAATGACTCTGGTATTTTCTGTTTCAGATTCAACTTATTTAAGAATGCATTCAAAGTCTGCATACACAACATATGGCACTTAAAGATTATTTTTATGATTGGTAAATTTGATTTTATCTTTTCCTTTTTCAGGCAATTTCACACTACATTTGTTTTTTTTTTGCAGTCAATGTCATGTTGGAGCAACTGCTTTTCAGTTCGAAAATAATGTAAGCACCGATCGCAAATGTAATGTTTACTGTTCGTTTTAGAAAGTTGATTGGAGACTAAGCGGGATAGGTTCTTGATCCATACATAGTGAAATACCAGGGATTCGCATTCACTTTCATCATCATCATCTTCATCGACATAATAGTTTTGTATGAGAAGAAGATTGACGTGTTTGTCCTTTTTATACTTAGTAATGTGTATCGGTGCTACAATGAATTTTTTTTTCTTTTTTTGCAATATGTAAACATTCACAGACACATCATTTTGCTTCTCGAAAACTTTCACTTGTTTTGGTATGATTGGAAATGAGAGTCCAGTAAAGTTTAATTCATCATTGTAAGGTTCATAGTTGCAAAGTCGACCCGGATTCTTCACGTTTCTTCCAGTTGGGTGTAGTGCCGAGAGAATTGCCCATTTAAAACATTGGTTGTCCGCGTTTTGAACGTTGATGCAAGCTTGTGTCTTTTTGATAACTTCTAGGAGTTCCACGTAGGAGCTGCCACGCATCGGGTTGTATTTATTCATATGAATGGCCATGCTGAGAATTCTTCGGAGGGTCCATCCAGAGTCTTTATATTTAAATTCCTCCATATCTCGAGGTAGGCGAAGCTGAATGTGTTGGAGATACCACTGCGATAAGTCCGTCGTCTGCATGATTGGTGACATTTTGGTAAAAAAGCTTTTCAGTTCAGTCAATTCTTCTCCGTCTTTGATGATAGTGAACTCAGCATCGAGTACAGCATTCACTTTGATGACATTTTGGCGCTGAAGAACTTCCTCTATTTTGTCGACGAAGATGGCTCGTGCTTTCTCCAGGAATTCATGAACATCCAAGTGATGTTTATTGACGATGAGTCCGGTCTCGAGATTGCGATTGAATGCTTTTTCGACATTTTCCCAGGAGATCCCCAGATCCCCACCACGTACTAGGTATTTACTCAACTCCCAAATGTAACTACGCAAATGAAGAATAATACGCGTGCACTGAAGTTTTTGTTCTGGTCTACAATTTAGACCAAACTTTGTCAATTTCCGGATACTCGCGTCAGCATCCTGAATCGAGGCCGCTGCCTCGAGAGGGCTGACGGGTCGCGCAGCGAGAAGTTGTTGTTGGCGACGCACTAAGTCTTTAGCATCGTTGATAGTAATGATGATACTGAGATGCGAACTCGAAAAACGTAATATTTATATTGATCTGATAATGATATAACTTGTCACGAGTTGATCGTTACTCATTACTTATGAGTTACTCATTATTACTCATAACAAATATTTTAAGTTTTCGCACTGTACTGCCACGCTACAACGTTAAATTTTTCCAATAACTCTCGTGATCAAAACGACTATAGAGCTGTAACCGTTATCGTATATTCAAGTGTGTTATAGTTTTACATTTAAACGCTTGACAGGCATTAAATTTTCAAGTTCAATCTATCGAATTTATAAAGTATGGAATCGCTAATAGTGAATTTAATGATTATTACTATAATTTCCAGATAATATATCAGTATTGTATAAATGCATATCAAATGATTAATGAATCGTGTATAAAAAATATTTAATGTCATTGATTTCTTGCATAAGTTCTGGAAGATCGAATGTTTGACAGAAGTTTTCGAAAACTCCAAAATTTTCTAGAAAGACTCTACAGATTAGGGCATCAAGACAAACTTTTTCGAATTTTTCATCAAGAAACATTTTCGATACTTGATATAACTCTAAAATGATGTCAGTAGAAACATACTGAATTTCGCTTTCATCAGCATACAACGATTTCAGAAATATTTCAATTGATTCATCAGAAAAATCTTTGATAAAAATTTGATTCTCACCTACTTCTTTCCATGAGTGACTGAAAAGTGTTTCGAAATAGACATTTCTTGCTGATAAAATGCACTTATGAACCTTGAACTCACGATTCTGTGAAATAATTGAAAAATTGCTGAGATTTTCACTATATAATAAGTTCTTGAAGCTCTTTGATAATGATGAATAATGAGGTTCTGAATAATGAAAGTATGCTTTCGGTGTAATACGAAATAAAATTGTAACTTGTAGTTTTATTGTGTCATTTCGATCTTCAGGACAGTTTTCAAGATAGAAATCACCTCTCAAATTCTTTGAATGAAATACATACGCGTACTGCGTGTCATAACCATTAATAACAGAATCAACAACTGCTAAAATACGCTAATATTGATCATAACGACGCTCGCTAATTCGACGACAATGAACAGTAGGCTGTAGTTTGTTTTCCTGAACTTTTTGCACTGATATTTGAAACACAAAACCAAGGGACCAAATTTCTTCAGAAAACGCTCCTTCACTAACTTCTTCCAAATTATACTCTTCCGAAAAGATGATTGATGACATCATTCATGATTCTACAATTTTTGAAAACTTTCACTCTACGATATCACACTATCATGTCGCACTATGGTTTCGTGCTACGATGTCGCGTTACGTTTCACAAGTTGGAAACGATCGCGAGTTCTAAATAAGACTGCTGATTTCTGTTAACAAATCCTCATCTTATAATCAAAAAATTTGCTCATTTTCAATTCAGATTTTGTGTGAAACAGTCTGAAAGCTTATTCATGTTTCCGATTCTTGGAATCTAAACAAAATATCCTTCTTTATTTTTTATCAAACGCTAACATATATCTATTACGTAAAAGACTTTCAGTATTAAACTTCATAATAGAGTTCTAATTTCAGATTCTCATTTTTTTATGTGTAAAACTCACTAAAAGCTATATTTTATTTTGAATTTTAAATAAGAGCTGTCGTTTCTATTTTCTATTGGACGCCTTACGTGGTAGATCAATTTATAGTTTTTCGAGGTAATATTAACATAATTTATAGCAAAAAATACATCAATGTTTTACTTTAAAAAAAAGAACGCGATAAACTCGACTGAAATTTTTCATCGAGCGTTAGTGAATTTCAAACGAATTTCGTGAAATTGGAATATGCTTTCAAGATTTCGAGGATGATATGGAAACAGCCTTTTTTTGGCTATTACGAGCTTTATCAATGTTTTTAAATATTGTGTAACGTTTCCTGTTTTCAATCGTCATATTCTCCAGCATTATAAATGGATCACCTTCGATGCTACTTTTACTTTCCAATCGAAACATGTGCTTATTGTGTAACGGACGCGAAAATTCCATGCATCACGTTGGATTTATGGAATATATTATTTAACTAGACGATGAGATTTTGTTATCAAGACATCAATCTTTCAACACGTGTATTGAAAAGTGAACGCTTGTATCTATGGCTTTCCTTGAAAATCAGAGAAAGTTCTTAGGGCGATAAATGGAAACACTTTAAACTAAATTTGAAACATAGTGGATATTCAGAAGTCTGATGAAACCACAATTCATGAATATATTAGAGGTGGCCTTCTTTTTCTAACTAGAAACTTTTAAAAGTGATCAATCGTAAGGTCATTTATAGAAAACATTAGAACCCCCCTCCACAAAATTTGGTTAAATAAATTGATGCTAGCTAAGATGAAATCAGTCGAGGCTTCATCATGAGAATCATAACTAACCAAAACGTTACCCATGAAGAAGTAATGGGTTATATAAAAGTGAACTTACTCGGTTATCGTATGAATCCGGTTAAATTTGGTAGAAGTTTGGCAGCAGCAAAATTTTACCTTGATCAGTGGAGTGTAACAGAAGGAAAACATTTCATTCAATGGTAAGTCATTCATTTAACTTTTTACTGTGAGAATTTTATTTTGACTACATTTGTTGATTAGTATGAATTGTTTCATATTGAGCATGTACTATTTTAGAAAGTTTGTTTTATTGCTTTTGATTATACTTGATGATTATCAGTGTTATTCATTATCGGGAATTATTTATTCATTGATTAAGTGATTTTTATAAATGGTTATTTAACAAGTTCTCTGTAATAATCATACTAGGTATCGAGGTGAATTCAGGAACTTGGAACAGACGTTCCTAAAAGCAGTCAAAGAGACCTTTCATCAAGTAATGAGGCACTTGAGGAATTTATCACAACGAATCAAAGCTGGCACAACGGTAGGTATCAGACGGAAGGATGGGAAGGAGGAAATCAAGGATAGCATCCTAAGGAGGAGGTCCAGGAGGATTCAGAACAAGAATCAGAAACCTCCATTTCAAAAATGCAATTGTTATTTCTAAATAATATTAAGCTTATTAAAAAAGAAAAATGTCATTGAAAAATAAATCAATGTTTTTACTGCGAAAATAAAGGTGTTAAAACTCGGCGGAAATTTTTCATTGAGCGTAAGTAAATTTGAAACGAATTTCGTGAAATTTGAGTGCGCTTTTAAGATTTCTAGGATATTATGAAAACGATCTCTTATTCCGGACCCAGACAATGTGTCGCCATATCTCCTAACGTTTCGTGTTTTCTTTTTCTATCGCCGCATTCTTCAGCATCATGAATCGACCACTTTCGATGGTACTTTTACTTTCCTAATACCGTAACACGTACCCCATCGCGTAGCTGAATCAAAAATTCCACACGTCACTTTGGGTTTACAAAAATTGACTAACTCAGCATCTAGACGGCAGGTATTCGTGTATCTAACGCCTAACGGAATAGTTTTCGAGATCCGAGTGACTTCTCTTTTAAGTGCACGGATACCGGTCTCTCGAAGAGCTTGTTACCAAGAATAGCGAGACATTTTCAGTGCGTAAATAGAATTTCGAGAAAACGTTTTCGAAAATATTAGAATAAAAGTGTATTGAGTGGCTGGTAGAGAGTGTTGCTATCGCACGTCTACATACATAGATTTTTCTAAAAAATTTCAGCGGGAAAATTTTATTTTTCGACTGGAATTCATTAACTAGTTGAATTCCGGACATTCTCCGTAAAAAAGCAAGGAAAACATAAAGTTTTGGAAAAAAAGGTTCAGAAATAAAATGAATTTTTCTATCTCATACGGAAAAATCCAAACAAGCCTGAAAAATTTCCATTCAACTCAAAAATTTCATTTTACTCTTATAGAAAAATGCCATTTTTTAAATAGTGTATGTCTCTGTGTATGTGCGCGCGTTGTGTGTGTGTGTGTGTGTGTGTGTGTGTGTGTGTGTGTGTGAATCACAGATGAAAAGATCAATCATAGGTAAAAAATATCATAAGTAATAAGTGATTATCTATCAATATTGACTTCAATTTTAAACTTACCGCAATCTTGTTGACATTTATTGTCACATCGCTATCTTGTTTTACCAAGGATAAAGCCTTTGCAGGTAAGGGTTTGGAAAACTCGCGAAAAATGTGTACGATCCACGGAATAGGGGGTGAAAACTTGGGAAAAGGGGTGAAAACCTGCGGAGATGGGGTGAGAAACACGAGGAAATGATGGAAAATTTGCACAAAGGTGTGGGATAGACCACGAAAAGGGGTGAAAGTCGCGAAAAGGAGGGTGGAAACCGCGTAGAAAGAATGAAATGAGTAAAAAATTGTAAAAAAACTCACGAAAATTCATGAAAAAAAGAAAAAACAAAAAAAAACGAAACAAAAACAAAACAAAACAAAAACAAAAACAAAACAAAACAAAACAAAAACAAAACAAAACGAAACAAAACAAAACAAAACAAAAACAAAAATGAAAGGTAAGGTGGCAAGGGTTGAGTAAAAGGGTCATGCTAACAGGGATCTGGGAAATAGTGGGAGGTCAACGGGGTAAGGAGAACGTATGCGGGGACCTTCGAGAGAAAGGGGACTCCGCCCGGAATCACCGCTAGGGTGGGGCCGTACCCGCCTAGTCTATCTACTAAAGGTACTAAAGGGCCGCCCCTAAGACGGTGAAATTTCGGAAATAGTTCTGCTTTTTTTGGGGCTTTGTGACGTCTCTGTAGTTATGTGGCATGAAAATCGCAATGACGTAGCAACGACTTGAACATTTTTTACAAATTCAACATGGACGTTCAACCATAGTATTGCACCAAAGCAGAATTGAAAAAAATCAAAGGGTGACGTTTCTGTGACATACCTGGAACGTGGCTACATTCTCAAGCAACACAGCTTTTTCTGAACAGCGTCTAGTAGCATTCGTAACAGCCAATTTTTCTCAACGTTTTTGTAACGTTCCTGATCAATATCTTAACACTTACTTCAAGTAGATCTTCTTGAAAAAAAAGATATTTCTTTTCTTTTGGGTTTCTTATGAGCTACCAAAGAGAACTGTTCATAACATTTTCTGAACGAATTCTCAACGGCGTTTTAGCAGTTCTCAAATCAGCGGACTGTAAGAAAAGGAGAGTGGAGCGTTCTATACGAGTTCTTTGCGCTAGTCCTCTTAAGAAAACTGAATTTAAATCATCGCGAGAGTAATTGTTTGCAACTGGCGAGATATGAATATACATGCTTGGTTCAAAAGTTGTCTGTAACATGGACAAACTAATTTTCAAATTATTTGTTCAAAAACTTGTTCATTAATTAGCCAGTAAAAACTAGGTAGAATCAGAACAGTAGCTGACAAATTAATATGACTTATTTTTAATTATATTTTACATTACCACATTAACATTAACCTACTTCGTATCAGTTAATTTCAACTTTTTCGTCATCGGTAAACAACTGCTCTACATAAATTGATTAAAAATTGAAAAAATATTATTATAAAAGTTTCGTACATTGACAAGTAAATAAAATAGTGATAGTAGGAAACTGTTCAATTCAATACAATTAGTTACTCGAAAAACCTAGAATACAACCAAAAACTGTAAAACTGTAGGCTTTCAGCGATTTTTTCAACCTACCATTGCTCTTACTCCCGACGCGTGAGGTGAATTTTGCACGTTTGGATGGAAAATAGCACTTGGTGCACTACCCCGTGGTGGCACAGACATCCTAGTTGGTGGAGGTATAGGGCACGTAAATTGCTGCATTTTTTCACTTTCAGTAAGAAAAAACAGGAAGAAAATCGTGAAAACTTTGAAGAATTTAATGCTTCTCACTGAACGTTACTGAACTGGCGTAGAAAAATTTGAGGAATGAATTAGTGATGTCGAGAATTATTAAAAACATAAAGTCACCTGTTGCAAATCGATCGCCTGATATGTTATTGAAAAACGCGGACGAAAATATGGTACCACGTCATAATTGAAATGACGAGTGTGGTTCCAAGATAAGATTTACGTCTGAATAAGGTACATTCCGGTGCTATCGCTGGAATGCGCTGGAGTGCAGGTATTAACACTCGCAGGAATGGACGAGTGGTCATCGATGCAGCCGTTCACCTGGGACGGCCAAGTTCATATCTTACTCTAAACGAACATTTTTCCAGGGTTTATTTCAGGAATATAATTCGTAAGTCGTACTAACTTGTATTTAATCTTCATCTCAGATTATTAATAAAATATTTTTTATCCCCTGGATTGACCAGCTCCTTCCTTAAGGTTAAAAAGAAAATCTAAATTTATTTTTTTTTTCGTTTTTGGAGGTTTTCTTAACAGCTTCCCAACAGCCAGTTAGCGACGCCTGAGTTGCATTCCTTGAGATAACCTTGAGAAGCTGTGGAGAAATTTTTTGAGAAGACCGTTAGGTTTCTTGAGGATTTCTCAACAGTATCTTACGATACGATATTAAAATGTTACGAATGCTGCAATACAACGATAAGGGAAATTCTGGGGCCCTTTTTTTCTTGACAGATGCTAGTGGCGTGCCACTTGGCAACGTTGAGAAAAGTAGATTCGGTTAATAAAGCTACTAGAAGAGCTGTGCTGCTTGGGTTGCTACGACTTTCATGCCACGTAAACAGTGTGGCATCATAAAGCTCGAAAAAAAGCGGAAATATCTCCAAACTGTCACCGTACTAAGAGCAGCCCATTAACGAAGATCGTGACGTTGAATGCTACAAGATTGTTGATTGGGTTACATTGTAAAAGCTTTCGGAAACGCAAAATGGTTCAATTTACAAATAAAAAATCTAGCGAAGCTTATAAACAAATAGTATTTCAAAAAATATGAGATTGTCATGAAAGGAAATTTTTACAGGAAATATTTGAATTCATTGACGAGTCCGTTAAAGAAAAAAATGTACTACTTTCCTTCAATAAAAAAAAAAGTCTGGATAATGCAAACAGAAGTCTTCTAGCGGATGTTATTGTCTTGCGGTTTATGAAGGGGGATTGCAGCACAGTGTAAGATTATCATTGAATTACTTTTGGTCTATGTCATCCAGGAAATCTGTCATTTAATAATTTTGTTTTCGTTTTTAGTATAAAACCTGCTCAATTTTCGGAGACTGCCCAAGAGATCTGTACCATCCATCCTTCATAAATCACAGTAAAAAATATATAATTAAAAACGGGAAATTTTATATTAGAAGTCGTGCACATAATACGTCGCGTAACCAGAGTAAGGCGGGAGGGGTAAGGTTCAGAAAATTGTGACGAAGTGTGATGTGAGGGGAAGAGACCAAGCTTTTACGTAACGTCACACTATTTGGAAGTTTTATGCCTTCAACAACAAAATTAATTTTCAGTTTCCAAACGATCTCAGAATTCATAACTTAAATGTGATTTGCGAACTGCTACTTGAGTTCCTTGTGAAACTTTAAACAATTCTTGAATTTCTATATCAATTATACTGTGGAATTTCAACAAAAGAAAAACTTTCAAGCATGGCGTAATATTCTATGGGGGTGTGCGGTCTGGAGTTAGTGAGTTAGTGTGATGACGTTTTCGGATAACCCGGTCTGGAGCAGATTTTTCTGCTGATATGTGTTCAAATCTGCTTAAATCTGCCTAGAAATTGCTCGAGATCTGGTCATTTAAAAACTCCATGATGTGACAAGCTGATAGCACGTCTTTGTTTCACTCTTGCTAATCCTGGAATTTTCATTTGGAGAATTTTGTTTTTGGAAGAGTAACGTATTTGAGTCTTATTTTTCAAGTTGATATATGATTTTCTTACAAGGATGTTGTGGAAAAAGTAATTTGAGTATTTTGACTTGTTGATAGGTGATCAATCTAATCAAAAGGAGAATAACCAGGAAACAAAATTATCACTTTCTCCTTTTCACCCGAGTCACAGCACGGTATTCCTGAGAAAGAAAAGAAACAGAAACACCCTCGATAAATTGCCAAGTCGCAAGACTAAACATCCTGTCTGAATTAATATTATCAAATACAATTCTATGAAAATTTATCGTTACTAGATTCACCTGGATCCAATGAAAATTCCCAGGTGTTCTCATCGAACAAGACACCGCAATCGAGCTCGACATGGGTGTCCTCTCGGACACCGCGGATGCGGTAGCCAAAACAATGCTCGTTTTTCTCGCGGATTTTTTTATCAAGGTATTTTCCTTGCCCCTCGAGAATGATCCCATCATAGCGTTTCCAACTGGATGACCGAATTCCCAAGTGCAGTGAATCTCGGACGACTTGGATTCGCCATGCCCAGAATCGCCTACATGAAGCCTAAATTTTAACGCGCTTCTACTTGGAACTTTCCAAGTGGAGCGCGCATCGCACGAACTGGCGCGAGCCTTGTGCACGGGACTCGCCGCCACTTGGGATTTCCCAAGTGGAAGCTGCGATTTTGGCGGGCCTCGGCGCACTTGTGGCTGGTCGTATTTGTACGAGTAAAACGCAAGTTTTTTCGGTACCTTATTGCCTTTCACACTTGCGCGTTTTAACGTAGCTACGAACGGACTTTAAGCAGCATGATTCTTAATAATTATCCAAACTTTTCTGTGTTCCCAATGATACTCAGCTTAATGAAATGTATTACTTGCAGGTGACTCTTAAATAACTGATTATATGCATATAAGTGACTCCGAAAAGTAGATTACTGTGAAGAGCGCCCTTCGCTCTTCTTTCTTTTATATTCTTTTTACAATTTTCAAGTGAAGTCAATGAAAATCTAAAATCCAAGAAAAATGAAATAACTCGTTAACAAGACACTCAATATATCGTTATCAGCGATATGGCTCATTGAAACTATCATATAATTGCACCGGATGGAAACGCCACCGAAAAAAAATGAGTTTAAGATAATGATTTTCTTTTCAACTACCGGACGAGATCGGCACCGAAATTATTAGTCTTTTATCTAGAACCATTAGAGAATCTTTTGACGAAAATAGTATATAAGGTGTCGTTTTTCGGACTTCAGTCAGTTGTGTTCTCTTGCCCGTCAATACCGTACTTCCGAGTTAATAGTATTTCGGGGCCCTCAGAAACAACCTCAGAGCCGAAGATCCGACATCACGACGATCCCTTGGCTCAACCAACCTAGCCAGACGCCACTGGAAATTGCTTGGATTATATCCGAGTCCTGAATATCCCTTGGTCAACGGATAACAAAAGTAACTGTTCTTTCATTCGTAATGTTTAACGTGTAATTAAATAAATGTCACATTCATGTTTGGGAATTGCAACAACCTGTGCTGGGAGGAAGAGTAATCTATTCCGTTGTTGAACCTGACACGACCAGTACAGGGAGAAGCAATTGTCAGAATCTAAAATAATAATAGAGATGAAAGAATGGTTAATAAAACGCGATTGAGTATTACTAAGAAGGAACATTTTAGCCTCTAATCTGTAGAATAACGAGAATTAGAGTAATACGGGTTTAGATTTTCAATATGAGAGCTATGAGTTTGATGACCGCGGAAGAAAGAAACCTTTTGAAATAGTCCAACCTGATATCAATGATTAAATTATTTTCAAGTGCCGAGAGTCGAGGATTTGCTTTGGGCGTTTAAAAGCGCGGCCAGGCGTCAGGGATTAAAGCCCAGTGGAAGGGAATTTCTATTCAAGAGAAAAGGGGCTTTAGGCATTCTTCTCAGAATAAACATCCTAAAAACACTTGACCCGACTTCAGAGATCACTATATGGCAACTGAATAGGAAGGTAGCGCGACACTTGGCTCGCGAATATAACATTCACTTAGCATTGCCGATTCAGGAGACCAAATTTGTGTGTCAAAAATGCTGTCAACCACAGACAGTAACTCTAGATCCGCACCCTCTAGACATTGAAATAACGGAACAAGATTTAGACGAAATTCTGGAGAAACCTGTAGACCCGGAAATATTTAATGAAATATTACGAGAGTTAGAACAGTCCGTAGCACCATTCTCAGCGCCAGGAACAATATAGATGTAAGCATGATGCAACGACAATAAAATTTTGTATACGCATTGTATCCTATTACCACAATACACGCAAGATTTGTTAAATCAGAAATTCATGTCTTCTATTTTTCCTTTTCTTTCCTCCTCGAAACAAAACCCCGATGTCCTTCATAAATTACGGGGTTAAGGGTTCCATAGGGCAGATGCCCTTTGTGGGTCCTTTCTGAACGAGAGTGTTGGGACTTGGAATTCAACGTTGGATAAACGACATCTCGGGGCATCTCGTGATAGACGCAACGTTGGGTTGGCGGTCGCAGCTCGCTCGACACATTACTGTGACATGCTGTCGAAAGTCAATATGTTTTTTTTTTCCTATTCGAAACCATATATAAATTGTTGTCTCGAGCGAATTGGCAAGCAACGTAGCACTTAGAATTTACAATTAAGGAGAGATTCCCCCCCCCCCCCAAACTCGGCACAAATAGGTGGAGGGGCGAGAAAAGCGAGGTTTTTTCGATTGTAGAAGTAACACGTAGCTCTTTTTTTCTTCTCGTTTCTCCATCCCTCTTGGAAGGACGCACAGGAAATCGCTTGTTCAATTGGTACTAAGGTTATTATCATTTTTATCACTTTAGAGATTCTCTTCCTTTTGTGCCTTTTTGGTTCTGTATCTTTTTGTCAAGTTATCATTCTCATTTTCTTTTGTCATTATTAGTAGTTTTCTGTTTATTCGACGTGATTTTGTATTCAATTGCCAGGAACGTTTTCTCCATATGGTTATCGTGCTCAAGTGTTTGCGTGAGTTATTTTTATAAATAATTGTAGAATATTGTCTTTGTTTTCCTTACGATCTAGTTTAAATAAACTATAGTTCTGTGGAATAATTAGTTGTTTTTCAATCATTTGTCGCTTGCACCTCAACACTTGGATCGCGTCCCGGTTCCTTGCCCTCGTGGCTAAAACCGGGCTAACAAAAATCAGGGTAAGGAAAAAGGTTAACTTATTTCCTCGTCCTTTGCCACGTTTACCTAGGACGTGACATAAAAATTGGCGCAGTCGGCAGGACAAAGCGTGATCTGTGTTGAAGTGTATGAGCCATATGGTTGAAATCGTGGAATTTTAGAGTATTGTGGAAGTGTTTTTTTTCTCTTAGAAGTTTTGTGGCTCTAGTTTTTCTAAGTGCGTCGCAATTAAGTTGAAATATTCAATGATAGCGTTTTATTGCTACCGCGTGTCAGAAATTGGGTGATATTGGCTGTTGCTATCACCTGCAGTTCGATTTCATGCGTTTTTGTTTATTATCGCTTGTTTCATCTAAGGATTGCGTTGTATGATTTTATCTCGTTTTTTCTTTTCTCTTGTTATCCAGATGGTAATACACTATTTTTTTTATTCTGCTTAACATATGTCATGAAACCAAAACTTAAAATTTAAACTTTTTTTTCATTTAGAAGATAAAAAGAACAGAAAATCATCTGGTTGCTCATGATTATTTTAATAGTTTTTCCATCTAACTAACAAGATTTGTTTTTAGCAGTTCGCATAATTTTGGTCTTATATGTTCATTGTACACGTTTTGTCAAAATCGTTTTTTTTCTTCCTCTTTCTTTTTTTTTCCCAAAGTAGGACTTTTATTATTTCATTCGAGAATTTTTTTTTTTACTTCTGATGAGAACGTCAATGATTCTTAATGAAAGGAAAAATGAAAAATGGAAAAAGTTGCAAAATAAGAACATTAAATATCCATAAACAGAAGAGTATTAGACGGTAGCGTATTCATTAAGTATAGTTTAATGAAGTATAATGATATGAAGCATCGAATAGTAGTTAGCCGAATGAAAGTAATAGTGAAGTCATATATCACATATTAATAGTTACAAAAGAAGTGGAAATATGAATCGAAGCGTGCTTGATGATAACAGGTTCATTGAAAACGTTTTGTCGAAATAGTTTCATATCTGTAAACTAGGATTTTAAGTATTTTATTCGCCGAAATTTTTTCCCTTCACTGCGATTCTTTTTTTTTATCTCGTTCTTTATACTTTAATGATAATATTAATGATTTTTAATGACAAAGGAAATGTATTGTGAAAAAAAAAAAAAAAAGAAATTTTTTTTTTGAAAAATAAGAACAGTAAAGCGTTATGAATAGAAGTCGTCCACACAAAAGCGAACTCATTAGACATAGATTAACAAAAGAGAATAATTCGGGTCATTAAATAGTAGTAAGCAATATGGGAAGTGATAACGGAATTTAACTTTCATGACTGAAAGAAATGAAATGAAATGGCGAAATTGCACATTGGTAGTTAATAAAATTCAATGGATCAATTTTTCTTCTTTATATACTTGTTTGGATAAATTCTTGTCTAGATAAATTTATTTTTGTGCAGGGAAAGGAAAAGATGGAAAGTTTTTTTCATCTTTTTGTTCCTATTTTATTGAATTCAACCGTATTAGTTTGGCAATTAGTATTTTGAGTTGTACGTGATTTTTGCAACAGGCAGTTGGGAATATGTTTACGATTTAGTCGTTGTTGTATTTTGGCATTTTATCACTTTTATGGCTTATTTGACTTGCGAAAGCGAATTTATAAGTGTAGGATCCAATGGTTATCACGCGGGAGGATCAGAAACAGCAAGTTATTACGCGTAGTCAGACTAGTGACTTAGATCCGGGAGAAAAAGATAGAATACTACTCCAAGGGATTCCCCCCGTGAAATATAGGGAGTCCGACAAAGGGGTATCCTCCAGCGCTTTGAATTTTAATCCCTCCCAAGTAGCTAGTTCGGGAATAGAAGGGAAAACTCTAGAGTTCATTGGTGCAAGCCAAAGCAATTTGTTTTTGAAAGCCAATTCCACTTATAATACCGGTCTTGTCATGGCCGAACCAGGTATTCGTGTTCGTGACGCATTAGAAATAATTCCGACATTCTCTGGGAACGAAGATGGAGTATCATTTCGTGAATTTGCTGCAGCATGCTATGACGCAAAGGGAATGCTTCCAGTTGGATCTGAAGGTCCTTTTGTAAAATTACTCATATCCAAACTTCGAGATGGGGCCAGAAACATTGTTAGGGGTCAGAATCCAGACAGTCTTGATGCATTTATCAGTCTCTTAAAGGGAATTTATTCGCCTAGGACGTCTACTCTGGGATTGTTGGGAGAGCTATCTAAACTTTTTCAGCGTCCTGATGAAGCTGTTGCTAAATATTTCAGTCGTGTTCGCTCATTGGGAAGCCTGATAAAGGAGGCCTACAAAAATGAAAACAGGGTTTGGGATAAAACCTCGGAGGAAAATATTGATTCTGCATGCGGTCGCTCGTTTGTGTTAGGACTTCGTCCCGATATTTCTGATAAGATGATAGAGAGGGAGAATTTAAGCGTAGCAGGTCCGGAGGCCATCGATATCGAGAATCGCCTGCTGACGCAAGCCCAGTTGCGTTCTTCTTTTCCGCAGTCAATGAACGTCAAGTGCTTACTTTGCGATAGTAGTGGCCATGTGACAAAAGATTGCACTACTCTTAGAAGACCAGTACAACCAATCCGATGCCAACTTTGCAATGCTACTGATCACGTTGCTAAAGACTGTAGAGAAAATAGAGCAAATATTATATGCCAGATTTGCGACAAACCCGGACATGAAGCCAAGAGGTGTTACAGTGGAGGTTTTGAACAGGGACGTAAGGAGGTTCGATGCAGCATTTGTAACTACCCAGGACATTCTAGCTCGAGTTGTCGAAAGAATCCTCGTACATATTGCGAAATCTGTAAGCGTAATGGTCACAAGACTTCAGAATGCCGATTTGGAGCAGCTGTTCGCTTAGCGCAAGCCCCTCCTGTTTGTAGTAGTTGTGGAAATTCGGGGCATAACAATTCAAACTGTAAAATGAGCATCATTTGTCAATTGTGTAAAACTGTGGGTCACGAAGTCGTCACGTGCCCTCAATTCCAAGGCCGTTCAGCTGCAAGTTCGTTGCGTTGTGATTATTGTGGAAAAACGGGACATTTGCGAGATCGCTGTTACCAATTACAACCTCGAAATACAGGCAGACCTTTCTGCACGTTTTGTAAAAAGTTGGGTCATGTCGTGGACACTTGTTTTGCTCGAAACCGTGAAACCCCGCCGGAAAACTGGCGAGGCCCTCCGGGGTCGGAGGGCCGAGCTCGCGATTTATCGAGGAACCTCGGACACGAGAATGTGTCCAGACCAACACTCAACCAGTAAAGGTTACCCTGAACCATGATTCACCGACCATAAGAATTCTTCTAGACAACCCTTATTTTTTTTTACTTGATTCTGGAGCAGGCCCGTGTTTAATTAAGTCTAAAGCTGTGGACAAAACCCTCACGATTGACACATCTCAGAGAATACACCTCATGGGAATTTCCTCTCACTTGGTCCCTACACTGGGCAAAGTCACAATCAATTTCTTAAATTGCGTTACCGATTTTCATGTGATATCAGATAATTTTCCAATTAGTCAAGACGGAATAGTTGGCATCGACTTTTTTGCAAAACATCGTGCTGTCCTCGACTGGGATAGAAATTGTCTGCGAATCAAGAATCTCGAGATCCCTTTCATGAACCCTTCATTGAAATGTTGCATTCCCCCTAGAACTCGGAAAATAATTCGCTTAGATTTAGAGGAAACCGGCTTGCAATCTGGATTTTTACCTAGGTATGAAATTGCGAAGGGCGTTTTTATGGGCCATGCTTTGGTGAACAATTATGGTGGATATACATTTTTACCAGTGGTCAATACGCTTGATAAGGAAATCAAATTCGAGATCCCCAAGATGGTAATACACGAAGTTGATTTGGCGGAGGAAACTGTAGCGACTAATGAGATGCCAGATAGAAAGAAAAGATTTGGAAGAAGAGGCAGGAAATTTCTGAAAAATGTAGCTCGGAAAGTGCTTACTATATCAGAGGAAAACCGTTGCCAAAAGGTCATGGAGCTTCTCCGCCTGGAACACCTTGATGATCGTGAGAAATCAGAAGTAACATCATTGATTAGGGCTAGCGCGGATTGTTTTCATCTCCCGGAGGAACCCTTAAGTTCGACCACAGCGGTCGAACATGAAATTCGAACGACTGACGATATTCCAGTACATAAACGCCAGTATCGTTTTCCGCACGCTCTTAAAGATGAAATCACGAGGCAGGTCGAAGATCTTCTGAAAAATAATGTTATACAGCCTTCGCAGTCCCCATATAATACGCCAATCTGGATAGTTCCCAAAAAGGATGATAGCGAGGGAAACAAAAGATGGCGACTTGTCCTAGATTTTCGTGCCCTTAACGAAAAAACCGTGGGCAATGCGTACCCATTACCGAATATTACAGAAATACTTGATCAACTAGGTGGTGCAAATTATTTCTCTGTTTTTGATTTGGCTTCTGGGTTCCACCAGATAAAAATGAGTGAAAAGGACCGCCATAAAACGGCATTTTCGACCCCAGGTGGTCACTGGGAGTTCTTGAGAATGCCCTTCGGGTTAAAGAACGCTCCCGCGACCTTCATGAATTTGATGGATGTAATTCTTACCGGTCTTCAAGGTATAGAATTATTTGTGTACTTAGACGATATTGTAATATATTCAAAGACCTTATTGGAACATCGCAGGAAGTATCTGAACCTTATCGCCAGGCTCCGAGGTGCTAATTTGAGACTACAGCCAGAAAAGTGCGAGTTTCTGAAACGGGAAGTCACTTACTTAGGGCATAAGATAACTCAAGAAGGTTTGAAACCCGACCCCAAAAAATTGGAGGCCGTGAAAAATTTCCCTTGCCCCCGGAACACGAAATCCGTGCGTGAGTTCCTCGGTTTGGCAGGTTATTACCGTCGGTTTATAGACCAGTACTCCAGGATTTCTAAGCCCCTTACCCTTCTTTTAGAAAAGGATAGAGATTTTGAGTGGGAACTTGAACAGCAAGAAGCTTTTGAGATTTTGAGGCAGAAACTTTGCGAAGAGCCCGTCTTGAAATATCCCGATTTCTCGATCCCGTTTGTGCTTACCACAGATGCAAGCGGATATGCAGTAGGAGGGATCCTTAGCCAGGGATCAATTGGTAAGGATCGACCATGTGCGTATGTTTCGCGGCTGTTAAACAGAGCAGAACGCAACTACAGTACATACGAAAAAGAGGCGCTAGCAATTATTTTCTGTGTTTCTCATTTTCGACCTTATCTTTGGGGTCGGAAATTCACAATCGTAACGGACCATAGGCCGTTAGTATGGTTGCGAACTACAAAAGATCCCACAACACGACTTGCGCGTTGGCGATTGAAGCTAGAAGAGTACGATTACGAAGTCGTTTATAAGGCCGGTAAAATTAATGTCAACGCTGATGCTTTATCGAGAAACCCGGTATTGGAAGAGTTAGAGGAAAAGGTAGAATCAGAATCCATCGAAGACATTGTAGTAGATGTGAAAATGCTATACCCAGCTGACCCTGAGTTAAGACGCTCTTCTAGGGTAAAGAAATCCACCGAACTTGGTCACCAATATCGCGCAACGTTGAAGAAGAAAGCAAAAAGGTCTGAGGAAAAAAGGAAAGAACCTAATCGCTTGAAACTCGACAGCGCGACAATGAAAACTCCAAGAGTCCCTCCAGAACCTCCAGACACGAGTGATGCTGGTAAGAAATACGATTTACGACCAAGAAAACCAAGTTATCCAAAAGATGAAAAGTTGTCACATAGCGAAAAATCTACCACGGTCTCGAATGAAATGAACTTACCATCAATTCGCGATATTGACTCTGAAAAAGATGAATCAATTGAGGAGAAAACGGATGCTACGACCTCGGACTCTGATGCAATGTCATTAAACGACCTGTCAGATAGAATTGAGTGGGGTCACAATATTAGCGACTCAGAATCAGACACTGAAAAGCACTCAGATGATTTGGAAAGATTAATACGTGGAAAGAACATTGTTGAAACTCGGGATCCCTTGCAGTTGCGTCATGATAATTATGTTTTCTTTTTGGACGCCCTTGGGCAACCTTTTGGGGAAGTCGCGAAAGCCTTTTCCTCTGTAAAAGAAGCTGGGAACTTTAATCCAGGACCATTGGGCACCGTTTCAGTTGTCAAAGTGAAGTCTCGATTTCACATCGGACTGTACGTAGTACCATTGAATTCCAACCCTGACCTCGGGAAAGTCGTTCAGTACTCGCTTCGTGCGTTCCAGGAATTGTATCATATATTAGTGTCCAACAATATTTCACAGGTTAGCCTACCTAGGTTGCATGAACTCGACAGCGTCGCTTGGGAATCAATACTTGACGAATTAGACCTTAGGTTTCAGAATACTGCGATTAGGATTTTCGTTTGTGCAGGCATAGTGAGAACACCTTCAGTGTCAGAGAGATCTTCGCTAATTCAGGAAGCTCACAACTCCTCAATTGGAGGACACAAGGGTGTAGCAAAGACTTACGCTCGTGTAAGAACCAATTACTATTGGGAAAAGATGAAAGTAGAGATTGAGACTTTTATTCAGAATTGCCTACAATGCAAATTAAAGAAGTTGACTCGCAAGAAAATACGTCAACCAATGGCAATTACAGATACCCCGGGTTCAGCGTTCGAGAAAGTGGCCCTCGATTTGGTAGGACCGTTTCCCCCTACTACTGATGGGAACAAATGGATTCTTACCATGCAGTGTCTTCTCACGAAGTATTGTGTAGGGGTACCCCTACCGAACGCCCTAGCTACAACGGTAGCAGATGGATTCCTTAAAAGATTAGTCTGCGTATACGGTGCGCCAAAAGCAGTTCTGACGGACCAGGGTACTAATTTCCTCTCGGTCGTTATGAAAACTGTGGCTAGAAGATTGCACATTCAGAGATTTCAAACGACTGCATTTCACCCACAATCTAACGGATCACTTGAAAGAACTCACATTGTGTTAGTTGAATATTTACGCCAGTTTGTGGAACAGGATCTCGAATGGGATCACTGGATAGAACTCGCTATGTTCTCGTATAATTCAAGCGTACATGAAAGCACAAAAAGAACCCCATACGAATTAGTTTATGGAAAATTGCCAATTTTACCCTCGAGTCAGGCTCTTCCACGCCATGAGAAGTTACTCACTTACGATGAATATTTAATTCGGTTGATGTCGCGTTTAGATACCCTCCAGAAAGAAACTCGTGAACACTTGAGCAACGCTAAACTGAGGTCGAAGCAATACTATGATAGAACCGTCAATCCTCGAAAATTTTTTGCGGGAGAATTTGTATTCATGCGCAAAGGGATAAGAATCGGTAAACTGGGTGATATGAATGAAGGTCCATATAAAATTATCGAAATCATTGGAGATAAAAACGCAAGAATACGTCTGAAAAGGGGGAAGGAGAAGGTCGTATCCATCGATCGTTTGATTCCTTCACGCATACGAAGATGCTCTGAGTAAAATAACTCTTCAAAGAAAAAAAAAAAAAAAGAAAAAAAAAAAAAAAAAAAAAAAAAAAAAAAAAAAAAAAAAAGAAAGAATAGATAAGATAAAAGAAAAATAAATAAATAAATAGATAAAAATCGTTAATAAAAGCGGTTAAATTGTATCAAAAATAAAAATCGTTAATAAAAGCGGTTAAATTGTATCAAAAATAAAAATCGTTAATAAAAGCGGTTAAATTGTATCAAAAATAAAAATCGTTAATAAAAGCGGTTAAATTGTATCAAAAATAAAAATCGTTAATAAAAGCGGTTAAATTGTATCAAAAATAAAGGTGGTTAATAAAAGCGGTTAAATTGTATCAAAAATAAAAATCGTTAATAAAGGCGGTTAAATTGTATCAAAAATAAAGGTGGTTAATAAAAGCGGTTAAATTGTATCAAAAATAAAAATCGTTAATAAAAGCGGTTAAATTGTATCAAAAATAAAAATCGTTAATAAAAGCGGTTAAATTGTATCAAAAATAAAAATCGTTAATAAAAGCGGTTAAATTGTATCAAAAATAAAAATGGTTAATAAAAGCGGTTAAAATTGTGTCAGAAAAATAAAAATCTTTGGTAAAAACAGTTGTATTGAAAACGGTATTGAGATGTGAAACGTTCAAAGAGGAAATACTGAATAAATGAATGAATAGATGAATGAATAATTAGATAAATGAATAAATATATATAGCTAATAAATATTTTACCTTACCTTCTACCTTGTTTGAAGCTAATCGTATTGAAGATGTTATCTACGGCTCGATAAGTAAAATAAACTTGTATGGGATATAATTGTTGATAATATATATATATATGATCAAAAGATAGAAATTAGAGCAACCTATCTATAGCGAGAACTTGTCAGATTACTAGTGTTTAAGTAAACCTATTTGTGGTGTGTGAAAAGAGACAAACTATAAAATGAAAGAATTTAGTTATTCAGACATGCGAACCGATTTGATATATTGTTGTTGTTTTAGAACAAAAATCGTCGTTATGGAAACGATATTGTACGCGGCGCTCTTCACCTGGTTATTGCTAGCTCCTGCAATAGCGATAGTGGGGTACGATTGTACAACCCCGAACGGCAACATCACGCAATTCTCCTTGAAGGAAGTTGGAAGCTGTGAGATACCAACGCCTGAAGTAAAAAACGAAACAGTTCGCATACAACTGTTACAGAAATTGGAATACCAGTTCATTCATGTAGAGGGATGCAAGATCGAAGTAGAACGACAGTTATTTCACTGTGGAATGTTTTCCCACATCGGAGTCGTTCCTGCTGGCAAGGCGTCTTATATATATGAAGTCAGCGAGGGTCAGTGCGAGGACATCCATCGTAACGGTCGATTCAGTATCGGAGCAGCAATGATAGACGGAATCATGCCGAATCACACCACCTTTGCCAGTGTCACTCTAGCTGGTTCGATAAAAGCAGATTCAGCTTGCGAAGGAGCCCACTACAGCGACTATTACGGAACCTGGGACGATGTCGTTGTGCAGGGTTCTATAAAGATTACTCTAAAGGACTATACAGCAACAACACAGTCCTACCCCAGCGTCATATATTTATCATCTGGCACAAAATGCGACATGACGAGCAAGAACTGCATCGACGCCGAAGGAATAAAATATTTTTGGGACGGCACACCCACTGAGTCTTGTAAATTCACCAATTATGGATTGTTATACGAAGGATTGGCTCAACGCATTGAAGACGTATCCAACGGACACCGAGAAGTCGTATACTCGCTCGTCTCTCAAGATATTACTTTCGCGTTAACTGTTAAGAAAATAAGTCTGATCTGTGGGTACTCTATGGTCAATACTGAACATTCTAAACTTTTTATATTGGAAAACCAACACAACTCTGATTTTCCACATAAAGATCAAGTCAACTCAAAGAATCTTGACTTATTCACTTATGTTAACAGCAAATTCATTTACGTTGAGAAACATATCCGCCGTCAAGTTCAGCTTTTATATAGAGATGTGGTTATACATAGGTGTTTGCTCCAACGTCAAGTTTTACTTAACGCCCAAACTCTTGCTATCGGCAACCCTGACCAATTTGCTTTTAATTTCATGCAAGGACCAGGTTACATGGCAGTAGTGACCTCGGAAGTCGTACACCTGATCAAATGTATCCCTGTTGAGGTGACCATCCGCCAAACTAAAAATTGCTATCAGGAATTGCCAGTCAAACGTAAGGGCGCCAACACAACCTATTTCCTGACACCAAGGACCCGCATTTTAAAAATTCGTGGAGTAGAAATAACATGCAGCAATATAATGCCATCAATGTTCGAAGTAGACGGTGCCTGGTACAAACTTTTGCCTAAACCCACTCTAACATCTGCACCTCACATCATGTCGCCTCTTAATGACTCTACGTGGACATATACTCAACTTAACAGCTTGGCACAGAGTGGAATCTACACAGAAGATGACATCGAGAAAATGGAGGAAGTCATCCTCCACCCTGCACAAATTCCTGCCGTTGTGAACACCATTGCTAGAGGAATAACAGGTCTAAATTACGAGAGTCAAAATACCGTAATTGGTAGAGTAATAGACACTACAACCATCAACCAAATAAGTGATTCGATCTGGAGACAGGTTTGGGGTGGATTCGATAGATTTTCCATTTGGAGTGTTAGGTTATTTGGAATCTACATAATCGTACGAGGTCTGATGGCCACAGTGAATTTCCTCATCCACCTAAAAATTCTACATTCAACCTATGGGTGGAGTTACTATTTACTCGGCGCCCCATTGACCTCTCTAACTGGAATGTTCATGCACCAGGCTCACCACCGTGCATACTTGATAGCTAAAAAGAAAAATGATGGAATAGAAATGAGGCCACTTGTCATCACTGCTGATCAAGAAGACGAACAACATGGAATTTACCAGCGGACATCAGAGAAGACAGATCAAGAACAAAAAAAGAACGCCTATAGCCCGGTCCCAATTCCTATGTAAAAATTAAGACTCTTTTATCGTTACGCCGAGAATGATCAATTACTTGTTTAACTAGAATTTTTTTTGCATATCTTATTTTTGGAACTGATGCGATTGTGTGATGGGTACATGTATGACTGGGTGTTGAATCTATATACTGTAGATTCAACAAAAATGGGGGGAGGTGTGACATGCTGTCGAAAGTCAATATGTTTTTTTTTTCCTATTCGAAACCATATATAAATTGTTGTCTCGAGCGAATTGGCAAGCAACGTAGCACTTAGAATTTACAATTAAGGAGAGATTCCCCCCCCCCCCCAAACTCGGCACAAATAGGTGGAGGGGCGAGAAAAGCGAGGTTTTTTCGATTGTAGAAGTAACACGTAGCTCTTTTTTTCTTCTCGTTTCTCCATCCCTCTTGGAAGGACGCACAGGAAATCGCTTGTTCAATTGGTACTAAGGTTATTATCATTTTTATCACTTTAGAGATTCTCTTCCTTTTGTGCCTTTTTGGTTCTGTATCTTTTTGTCAAGTTATCATTCTCATTTTCTTTTGTCATTATTAGTAGTTTTCTGTTTATTCGACGTGATTTTGTATTCAATTGCCAGGAACGTTTTCTCCATATGGTTATCGTGCTCAAGTGTTTGCGTGAGTTATTTTTATAAATAATTGTAGAATATTGTCTTTGTTTTCCTTACGATCTAGTTTAAATAAACTATAGTTCTGTGGAATAATTAGTTGTTTTTCAATCATTTGTCGCTTGCACCTCAACACTTGGATCGCGTCCCGGTTCCTTGCCCTCGTGGCTAAAACCGGGCTAACAAAAATCAGGGTAAGGAAAAAGGTTAACTTATTTCCTCGTCCTTTGCCACGTTTACCTAGGACGTGACATTACATTAAATTGAAATGCCAGAAGATAGACCTATTAAAAAGAAATCTCCACCAGTAACATTTGCGTTATGTCTGGTGATACGCGTTTTCTAACGAACTTTTTAAAAAATCACATTCATTTTAACCAGTACATAATTTTTGAACACACCTTAATTGTAGAATAAAGTTACGTATATTGCCCATTCAAGAAAGTTGATAAGTGTGGTAGGCAATAAGTGCTGAGAAAGCCCTCTGAAAATAAACATTCTAAAATTATTTTCAAATGTTACATGCTTTACTTCTGCTTACTCTAACACTGATAACACAGTCCAACTAAAAAACATGGACGGAATGTTTCACCGGAAACGGGTAGCTCACATTGCAAACCCTCAAAGGATTTTTCATTGTTAGCTCGCTTTTTTGATTACTTTTTCATTTAGAACTTTGTGTAAAAACTTTCCGTACATTTAAACTTTGTTGACCAGGTGTAATCGGCAAACCCAAATAACGTTTTTTTTCGCAATCACGATTAAAAATCGAATTCCTTGACCCTGAAAACCTATCAAATGAATCTCTTTCCGAAACCTTCGGAAGATAGTCATGGATATTCTGACCATAAAAAGTTTAAAAGTAGAATAAATAATCAGTCGAAAACGCAAGCTAAGGATAAGAAACCCTTTTGGTGGTTGTTTATTAGTAAGTTGAGTTACTCGTCCCGGTAAAACATCCTGTTCATTTTTTCAAAAGTCCAATTTCGTTGGACTGCGTGTCGATTCGACTGTGTACATTGCAATAAGCAGCTATTGAAAACTTGACTATACATTTTCTGCACATAACTATTTTGTAGCGAATGCTATATGAATAACCTTGAGCGTTGGAGGAGGTGACAACAAAATCATTTTTCTTTAAATCATCAAGCTCTTTTTTATAAACCCCTGCTTCGTTCAAAGTCTCGTAGTAATCGTGTTTTGTATCATTTATTTCAGTTTGTAACGAATCCGTTTGGTTTTCAAGAAAACCTATTGTTTGCTCAGCAACACTAGCGTTTGTTCTTAATTTTTTATTTCGCATTTTCAAGTATTTTATTTCCTGTTTTTTCTCGTCCACTTTTTTTCCAAACTTTGTATTTTAGAAATACATTATCCAGAGCATGACTGAAACCATGTTGAAATTCATGATAACTAAAAATGCAAATTATGTTCATTGTTTACGTGAAGTTTACAAACAGTTAACAACGTACGCTTTATAAAATGTTAATCTACGTGATTATACTGATTTAAGTGACTCTATTTCCACAAATACATTAATAAGTTGATTTTCACTTTTTCATCTGTGGGATAAAACACGTTCTTTCTCCTTTTCTTCAATTTCCCCGAGAATGTCAAATTCAGTGTGAGAAAAAATCTGCCGCAGCCGGGATATGAACCCGAGACATTTCGATTACATGTCGAGTGCTTAACCAACTGAGCTACTCTGGGCCAGACTTTTCCTCACACAGAAACAGTCATTAATAATCTTTCACATACTAATTTATGCGGAAATGACTTACACTACCATAAATTCATCAATCGGCAACATGTAGCTCGGTCAAGAACACTTAGAGAGCCGGGTTTGTCTCGTTCTCGTCAGAATTAATTTCATTTACGCCAAACAAATGTGTGTTATCAACAATAACTTTTTTTATTTTATAAGTACTTGGTTTGAACGGATGTTAGTTGTAACAACAGATGGCATTGTGTCTGCCAACAGTTTTTTTGGATGCGGTTAAACATTTTCACTATTGTCTCCTGAAGTGCTTTTCACTCTTTTCTTCCTTTCGCTTCCCCTGTTTTCTTGTAGAGTACGCAATTTGTTTTCTAACATAATATCTTTATTCACTTCCGGTAACTTAATATTTTGCGGACAAAGTATTCGGGCAGTGTGTAATGTATGTTTAAAAATATAAAATATTTTACTACGATATATTGAAACAGCTGTACTGTATAATAAGGAGGAATATATGGGCTGTATAATGTATGCTTCAAAAACTTGCATGGCTTATAAAATGAGGGGTTTCTTATAAATTAGAGTAGACCTCAAACGAAACGACATGTTCAAGTATTTTTTTTCAGTTTCTTCTGGGGCACTGTCCTCGGTGACGTCTGAAATATTATCCAAAAATTTCAATGGTTTTCCTGCACATCGTTTCGAACGCATAACTTATTTGAAATTTGCTGCGGTGCCTAAAGGGCATAAAAACTGTGTTAACGTATTGGCGGTGGCGTTAGAAAATTCAAAATTTTATTTAAACAAATTTGAAACCTCCAGGAGCTATGACATCGGCTTTATGTAGTTGACCGTCGACTTGAATTGTAAAAACTTTTCCCACCTCAATTTTCCTTTGTTTTAAATTACGTATAGCAGTTTCCTTAATACAAAACCTGTTGTTTGGTTTATATTCTTGCGAAAGAATTTTCATTCCATAATATATTGCTTTTTTCCTAAAAAGTTGGAAAATCGGAATATCAAAATTTTTCTAACAAAACAATCTACACGAAATGAGCGCGATGTAAAAAAAATTTTACTTCTCGTACAAAGTATGTAATAGTACATTACGTACCAAGGGACGAAACTGAGTTTGCATTGCGAAGTTCATTCCCTGGTGCGTATTATACTTTTCTTGACGAGAGCATAAAAATTTGGCGCCTTTCGTAGCCTTTAAATCCGTGAAAGTGCTCACAAGCCCACTGACAAGTGATGATCGCAAAAGTAAACAAGACCCCCAGAAGGGGATGCACCAACGCTCTAATTTTTGGTTTTTTGTTTTAGCAAATCTAATTTTTTGGCTGAAAATTGTAAAAAAAATATATTTTCTACCTTTATTGAAAACTTGCCTGCAATTCATCACGGGGAAAACGAGGATGAATCACAGGCAAGTTGGTTGACACCTCAGACACGTTTGAGCAGGTCGAACGCTTGATAAATAAATGACGATTTTGAGTAAAAGCTACCTGTCCGATCATTATCATTGAGCACTCAAAATTTTTTTAACTCTTAAACGGAAAACTTTCTCGCTGTAAGTTTGAGAAATTTTATACTTTCCGCGATTCCTTTCATTTAGAACATGGCATTGATCGATCGAGGAGAATCTCAACTTTAATATTTATTTATCAAAATGCAGGGAAAGTTATGTCTTTTTGAACTTGACCGTTACGTTCGGAATAGTTTCAATTCTTTTGGAAAAAATTTTCATGACGGTTGATTCACAATTAAAAGAGTTACAGCAATGTTAATGTGAAAAAAATTGAATTTTGTAAGCGTGAAATTTTCCGATTTTCTTTTTTTTTTAACAAAAACTACTGTAGTTATTAAAAAATGGTAAACGTCATGTCCCCTTATTTTTTGACGCTCTTTAAGATCATATTTTTGGTTTTTGGATTTTGGTGACTTCAACAATTTCTCCACACCCTCGCCGCCTCCAACAAAGGTCGAGCCCAAAACCCTTTTTTAGATCGATGCGTTCAATTGCACTGTAATTTATCATTTTCCCCAAAAACTTAAATCATTCGGAAAATGTTTATCTTTTTCGACTTCCACAATTCTTTAATCGAAACAGGAAATTTCTTTATTAAATTTCAAATACTCTGACAAGTTGGTTGTATTTTGAAAATCATAAGTCTTACCGCAATTTTGGAATATTACAGACGATCTCCAAGAAAGAAAATGTTAACATCCGAAAATTTCGATGGTTGTCGATGAAAAATTATCCATACGCACTGTCAATCTATTTTTTGTTCTTTAATTGCCACGGAATTTCACACATATCTTTGTTTTCACTGCAAATGTGCCTGGCACTTTTCTTTGTCCCGTTATTTTCATAAAAAACAACCTGGCGCGAGATTCAGCTGGTCCTGCGAAAGCACGTAATACGTACAACGTGCCTTTGCCGGCAAATGTGCTTGTATAGACGCACCGCATCAACTTCCACGCATAAAAAGCGTCATACGCGGGCGATCTGGCAACACTGCATGTCTAAATGTTTAAATATCCCAACGATCCCAACGACCCAGGATTCAGGCGATCCAATCCAGCTCGTAGTGCGTGCGCGAACGCGTTCGATTTTATAGCTAGTAGTAGCAGATAGTTCGCTAGTCTAAGCTGGCATAACAGTAACCTGTTGTTTATTATTGTAAACACTGTACGCGAAGAGAACAATGTTTTTGTAGTAAAATTATTCGGTTGTGTACAAAATGAACTACAAAGAAATACTTGATACGTCGTACGAAACGGGAAAAAAGAGGCGATTGGAGAAAAAGTTGTACCAGCAAAGTGATGGGAATAAAGCGGCATTGCAAATTAAGGTGTGTGCTGAATAGTTATATGTATTCATACTTGATTGCTATATTCGAAGAATCATTCAAAAAAACGTTTGCGATTTGCAAACGAATAGTAAGCAACGCTCGAAGAGTTTCCACGAAATTTCCGTTAATAATGAAAATCCTGGTTTTCTTCGAAAATATTTTTATTATTTATTAGATGGAATTGAAATTATTATTTTTAAACATAGCGATTTTGCCACAAATTCGTAAAATTTCGTAACAATAAGAGTTATTATAAAAAAAGTTACGTAGGCCGGATTTGGATTTGTCGGGGCCAGGTTCTGTATTTTCTAAGAATTCGGGCCTTTTTCTACGTTGACGGATGAGCTATAGATGTTGCTTTTCGTAAAAATATATAAATCATATTTGAAGGGGGTATTCTACCCGAGTCGGTCCGAAACATCGATGTTTTTTTATCGTTTTGGGAAAAAAAAACTTTTGAATTTTTTTTTCCAATTTGTCGTTATTTTTTTAACGGGATATGGACAAAAATAGTACATTACGTACAAGGGGACGAAACCGAGCAATTGAAAACGAGCGCCCGAGTGCAAAAGCTGCACTCGGGCGCCCGAATGTGGCTAATACGCCCGAGTTTTCATTGCGAAGTTCATTCCCTGGTGCGTACTATACTTTTTTTAACAAGAGCATGAAAATTTAGCGGCTTTCGTAGCCTGACAAGTGACGATCGGGAAAGTAAACAAGACTGCGGGCGAAAATTTTCGCCCCGGCTTTCGATCAATCGTAGGTGCGAAAATTTTTTGCACAAGAGCTTATTTACTTTTGTGAGACATTGCGTGTCAGTGGGCTGCATGTGGTCACTTTAGCGATGTTTTATAGGTTACGAAAGCCGCCATTTTCCGTGCTCGTGTAAAGAAGCACTTTTTTGATTTTTGGAAAAATTCTTAAAAATATAGTTTTTTCGACGCTTTGAACTTGAGCCTGCCGAAAAAAGTTGCTCCCTTGCGGACAGGATATCTTTTGTTCAAACATTGCGAAACACAAAATTTATCTCATTTTATAGTAATTACACCTCCGGCTATCGCCTGAAGTAGGGAATAAAGAAAAGAAAAAAATTTTCAATTTATTTTCCATTTTTAAAGCAATGCGACGTTGTTTTGCCCTGTTTTTATTTGTATTATGTTTGAAAAACAATATTTCAACAAATGCTTTCTACAAAATCCTAGTTCCAGTCAAAACTATACATTTGCTAAGTAAGCTTGAAAAAGGTCAAGTCAATTCGATCAATAGTTTTTGAGTTATCGTGTCTGCAGTTTCGAAAAAAATTGTTTCGTGAGAACCGAATTTAAAGATTCACAATCACGGTACATACCTAATGTAACTCACAGTCAATCAACGATTCCAGGAACATACATTGCCTCTTCTTCTTTCTCGTGAAACTATAAATCAACGTGAAACTCGTTTATTTGACTTTATTGTCATAAATAATAAAAAAAATTCGAATTTCCGGACCATATTAGGTAGAATACGCTTTTACTCGTACCTTTTGAATTGGTTTTAGAAAACTGCGAATGTTACAATAAAGATATTTAAATACAGCTACTTCATGTTGATTTTGAAGTAAGTATTTTGAGCTGAAAGTGATACAAAAACTTACAGGGCTTGACGGCTTCGGACGACGACGAATCGAGTCCGGCAAAGAGATTGGAACTGAGTAATCTTGTTATTGATGAAACACAAGGAAATTTAGAGAACAACTTGCGAACGTAAGTTACAGACATATGTATACATACATGTGCGTGCGTGCGTGCGTGTGTGTGTGTGTGTGTGTGTGTGTGTGTGTGTGTGTGTGTGTGTGTGTGTGTGTGTGTGTGTGTGTGTGTGTGTGTGTGTATGTGTGTGTGTGTAGGGTGGGATCCATGTGTATTTTTGTATGAAATGCTTATTTTTGTAACTTTATACCTGAATATTCGCCTCAATTATATATGTCAAACGTATCTAATGGTTTTCATTACGTTTTTACAGGTCTACATTCGTTCCAAGAAAAGTTTCAATTGCCGAAAAATCTAACGGCGATGATCATGCAGGACATTGCCAATCGACATCAAATGTTGTTTTTAAAAGTTACTTAAATCTGCAAGCATCTAGAATTATGTTTAAAGAATCACAGTTGACGGTTATCGATGTTCTCCACATGGTTTTTGCGTACACTATAAAAAATGGAATAACTTCTGAATGTCACTCACAATTAATTGAGTTACTCAAAGTTTGTGCAGGGACAGATTATCGATTCATGAAAATTACAGATAATACCTTCGACAAAATATTCGATTTGCCTTCTAATAAGATGCATGTAAACTTTTACTGTTCATATTGTTTTAAAACACTGAAATCGACTGAAAATGTTAAGGTTGGATCATCTCATGAATTATGCACTGGTTGCAAGCAGTGGAATAGTATGAGTTTGTCAAGCCCCAATTTTTTCATCGAAATTGATTTGAAATATCAAGTTGAATACCTTTTGAAAAGGGATAATATTGACTCGTCACTCTCACAATCGTTTGAAAAAAGGAAACTTGTTAATCACGACTCTGTAAGCGATATTAATGATGCCAAAATGATGGAAGAAATTCTTTACAAAGAGGGTGAAAATGTGCTGAGTCTTAACCTTAATACAGATGGAGTGAAGATTTTTAGCAGTTCAAAAAGGAGTTTGTGGCCGTTGCAAGTTATTCTGAATGATTTGGAATACAGATTGAGATGCACTAATATTATACTTGCTGAAGTGATGATTGTATCACACGAGCCAACAAATGGACTCGTACATGGAAACTTTTATGAAGCAATTGCAGCGATTCAACGAGGAGAAGTTATGTTTCAAGCCAAATAATGACGAAAAGTCAATAGTTTTACAATTTGCACTTGCTAACATATGTGTTGACAACGTTTGTCGACCTATGATTCAAAACCGCGTGAGATTTTCAGGTTTCTACGGTGCGAGTTATTGTTATAATAAAGGTTCAACTGTCGCTGGAGCTATGCGGTATCTGACGCAACAGGATAATTGTGAATTGCGAACACACGACTCGCACTTGATGAATGTTCATGTTTTCGAACAAATGAAGTCAACTGAAAAATCTCGAGGCGTGAAAGGGCATTCCAAGTTAATGAAATTACAGAATTTCAATATGGTTTGGGGTTTTCCATATAATATTGCTCACACAACGTATTTAGGGATTTGTTAATCGGAATTTCAATTGTGGTCACGTCCCTTTTTATCAGGAAAAAAAAAACACTTTAACGTTATGGATGAGCGTTTATTGCGAATCAGACCGATTAGATAATTGCACAGGAAACCTCTGTCTATCAGTAATTTGGCATTGTACAAGATTAAAGACTGGAGGACGTGTGTCAGTTTGGCGCACCAGCAAGCATCTTGACCCATCAGGGAAGCAATTTCATGAGTTCATTAATAAACAACTTGGCAAAAGTTTTTCGAATTAAGAAATTCAAGTGTACGTCGTGGCATGCGCAATCAAATGGTTCGTTGGAAAGTTCTCATACTGTATTGGCGTAATATCTTTAACATAATGCAAATAAGGATCAAGAATGGGTCACTTTTCTCGAATTAGCTGCATTCTCGTACAATACTTCAGTGCATGAATCCACCAAAATGACACCATTTGAGTTGGTATTTAGGTTTTCTGCACGAGAACCTTCGAACCATAAACTTCTATCTGAGGAAAGAAATCCGACATACGAGAAAAATCTCGTTGACTTGATGAAGAATTGTTCTACGTTGGTCGTAAAACCGAGAAAACCGTCAACATAGATAAGTTTTTCGGAACGGGAGATTCGTGCGTTTTCGAGAATGTTCTAGAACACTCGAAATTTCCCCGCCGCCTTATCTAGAGATAAGAGCGGTGAGTGGGGAAAATTATGAAAGTTTCCTGATTGGCGCGCGGATCGCGGCCAAGAAGGGACTTCAAGCATCGCGCGCGACAGAAGCAGCAGAATCCATCGAGCCTCTCTCGGCTCTGGAACTCCTCCTAACCTACCTAGCTCCTTTCTCGTGCAGCCTCTCTCGGCTCCGAGTTTCTTTGGAAATTCCTCACCCCGTGTAGCCTTTCTCGGCTCCGGGTTTCCTCCTGACTTGATTTCCTTCAGCGGCCACCTGGCCCTGGTACTCGGCGAAGTACCACCGCCCCAGTAACCAACGAGGGAGAATTTCGTACGGCAAAGACCGAACAACATCCAAATTCAACCGCGAAATAATCACCGTTTAATTATTATTAGTTGTTAGATTCCCTGTAACTATTATGTTTTCTTTGCGTTTTTCTGAATTCATTTCAATATATGAAAATCACTATTTTAATGTTCGTCATGACGTGGCTGAAGGGGTACTAAGACTAGACGTAAGTGAAGTTCTTTATTATTACGTTTCGCAAACAAAAAAATTAAATGTCGACATTTGAAACGATAGAATCAATACATTAAATTACACGATCAATGGCATCTCAAATAAACCTCCATGAATTACAAAAGATGAAATCAAATATAAACAATGCAAATTTTCTGAAAGTGACATTCTGAATGTTGTCCTGATTTTACCCGTGTTAATTGGTGATTTAGTCACACTTGATAATGATGTTTGGAAATATTTTTTACAATCGCGCGAAATCATTGACCTCATAATGGCTGAGGATCTTTAAATAGAATGCTGTTCCCTTTTGCAAACTCTCATAACTGAACACTACAAAATGTTTTTTGCAATTTTCAAACAAAATCTTTCTCCGAAACTCCATAACATGACACATTACGGTGGAGCTATGAAAAAAAGTTGGAACACTTAATGCCTCAAGTACTATATGTCACTAATTACATTGCAACAATACTGATCAGTGTAAGTCAAAGATAGTACAATATTTCATTATTTTTATGGGGAAAAAAAGCTATCTTTACGTTAGCAGCTGTAAAAGTAACCATTTAAAGTAGTCATGAAAACGTCTATCGGTTGCCAGCTTTTTGGTTCTATATGGTCAAAACACTGAAAAGTGTTAGTGTAGGTAAGTACTATCTTATCTATAAAGATGAGTGTCTGTATGTTGTCCACTTATCACGTCCAAACTACTGAACGGAACGTCCTGAAACTTTGCACAGTTATTAACCATGTTCGTCTGAAAGTTATAGGCATGTTTTCATCAACGGACTGAATGGCCTACTCCCCCATCTACACCCACGCTGCATACACACGGACACACATACATACAGACAAACATAATGCCACAAAATTAATAAATGTCACAACATAAGAAAATATCACCAAATTACAAAATGTCACAAAATATAACTATATCACAAACTGTCAAAAAATATCACAAAATCACATAATGTCACAAAATATCAATCACCAAATCACACACACGCGCGCACACACACACACACACACACACACACACACGCGCGCGCGCGCGCGCGCGCGTGATTTATTAGAAACAGTAAATCATTATATAAGAAACCTAAATTCAGTACGTTGAATGAATGATATTAATATTTAATTCGAAGGTTAAGCAATCAGTTAGTGTTCGAAAAAGTTCAAGGTATTGATCAAAAACATTGTAGAACCTATGAAATAGAATTTCAGAAAAGAATCTTTTTTTGTATTAAAATATAAATTTTATTTCTTTTCCGTTAAAAAAATTTTCTTATTTATGTAATGTTAGTTTATTTTCATTGAGCTGAGTATTCAAAAGATTAATTACTTAAAAAAAAGAATAAATTAGAAATAGAAATCATTTTAAAAGTAAATTTGATAGTATAAGATTTTTGTAACTAAATTGAGATATCCATGCAAATCTTACTTTTATATTCTTCTTATCTCCTTTTTTCATTTACACAAATCATGAACAGTAAAATATTTTTTTCAATATGTTGTTCTTATGATATATCGAAAATTTTTTCAATTATTTTAGAATAAGATCAAGATATGGAACACAACAAGACTGGTAAGATAAATATTTCGGTTAACTCTAAGGAGTAGTATCATATTATTGGAAGTCACAAGAGATGATTCATACACAAAGCATTTCAATACATTGTAGAATTAGTCGCGTGAAATCTAAGGCGCGTACGCTTAAAAGCATTATATTTCAGTGAGTTTCAATCAGTTTTTGTTTCCAATAATTTTCTGTTTGAATTTCAGTGTGACATACCACCTATGTAAACTATTTTTTATCAATTTTTATCTTTTCTACAAAAAATTTTTTTGAACAAAATTTTTCGAATTATATGCTTTGTGTTCTAATGTAACTGTGACGAGCGAGACTCGGAATATTAAATTTGGAAATTATTATTATTATTTATTTTTTTTTGTGTTGTTAGGCTATGCGCCTAGGAATAATTATATTCCTTGATCTCGTCGACAGAAAAGGACCCTCTGTAGACAACGGCCTACAGTGACCCTTTATCCGACTTTTTAAAGGGAGTCGGGAGAATTGTTTAAAGGTTAAATAAAGACACTTCAAATTTCTATTCAAAGTCACAAGGTGACATTATTATTATAACTTCCTTCCTTTTTACAATTATGATTTCTTAATCTAAAAGCTGTTGTCTTATTTCTTCCCTTGTCTCTAATAGTTCCCTTTTGTGTGACTCTGGCATGCCCGAGAATGTATTGGAAAATTCCCTTCCTCTAAGGGTTCATGAGAGCTGGAGGTTGCTTCTATGTCTGATACTACACGCTCTTGTTGCTCTAGTCCTGATAAATATTCCTCGGAAATCCCTGCCCTTACTTCTAAATCATCTTTTATCGCTTGGAAAAATTCCCCATCGGCAATTGTGGCCTCTTCTAATTCTTCTATAGGAGTATTTTCCTTTAAAAAGTTCTCTCTTGCTTCTTGAATCTTTTCTTTTGTCCAAAAGGGACGGGGTTGTCTCAACTGCTTTATTTTGAACTTCTGAAAAGCCTTTCTACCTAAATCTTAGTACTTATAATCCAAATCTAGGTTCCTTTGGAATTTGAAATAATTTGGGTGAGAAGATTTGATTTGAAGGGACTCTCGCTTTCTTATTCTTTTATTGGCCTCACACCCTCGTACATAAGTCCGGAAATCCTTGGAACTCACTACCGAGAAGAATGATGGAAAATTGTCTTCAATATTTGATGACCTAGTTAAACCGTATCGATTAATAGTTGTTAAATGCTTAAAACATTCTAGTCACTTTCTTTCTATTTTGTAAAAATCTTTATATGGTATAATGTTTTTTTAAATTCTTATTTGAGTTTGTATTTATTTCATTTCCCAAATACTTGTTGATTGCGCTTTTTCATGCGAAAAACCTCGCTTCCTTGGTTCGGAGTCATTTGGAAGCTATATGAGGATGAAGTTGTGAGACTTCATCACCAAACCAGGGGTGCGAAATATAACATGAAATAGACGTTTGTACAAGCAATTGGTTTTATCGTTAATGCCTACTTAAGAAACTTTTCATTAGCTTGAAAGTGGATTTTCACAAAAAAAAGGTGGTGGTTTTACTTTTATTGAGAGTAGGTCTCTTTTTAGCTTTTGTGGAGAGCTGGTTTTTTTAGCTTTTGTGGAGAGCTGGTTTTTTAGCTTTTGTGGAGAGCTGGTTTTTTAGCTTTTGTGGAGAGCTGGTTTTTTAGCTTTTGTGGAGAGCTGGTTTTTTAGCTTTTGTGGAGAGCTGGTTTGAATCGTTCGGATCAGATCGGATACGATTGACTTCCAGTGAAAAGTCCGAGGTTTATATACCATTCGAAGAGGATGTAAACGGATCTTTTTTTGTTCGTTTGTATCCGGTAGTCATTAGATAAAAAAAAAATAAGAATCATCGTAGCACGAAAAATAAGCAAATTGAGTTGATAAGGAGTTAAGAAATCGTTTACTCTTTCTAAAAATAGCGAATAGAAAAATGATCGGAGAATTCATTATTGAAATGATTTTATTCTTCATTCAGAAGATAGGAATAAAGCATTACTCTTATCTTGCACGAGCGTTAGCTCTAGTGCCGGTGAACTCGTTGATAATCGCGCGCTATCTAATTATTAGAAAATAGCTTTGCGAATCTCAGCAAGTAAAACATTCCTTTTACTTTTGAAATAATTTTCAAAGACGAGGGGAAAACCCTCGCTCTTTACATAACTGTGACTTTTTACTGAGGTTGAAGCCAAGGACAATTATAACTATTTTTGAAGTCAATTCACATTAACTACATAATAAAAACTACAAAACCATTCAAAATCTTACCAAATTTAAAGTTTTTTTTTTTAATACAATATTGAATTATCTATAAACTTAAAGATCTAAACTAGGGGTCAATGTCGGACGAAGATTTTTTGAAAGCAGTTCATGGAATCATTTCTCATTAACCCACAGGAGTAAAAGGAAACATGACTCCACAATCATCAAAAACAAGAATGTCGAAAGAAGATAAGGAAAACGAGAAAAAAAAATTTAATAAAGTCAAAAAAAATCATAAAAAAAACAAAATAACAAAATTTAGAACATTTCAAATTTTCGTTATCAGTGTGATAAAAAAGTAAAATCTAAAAATCAAAAAAATAAATAAAAATAAAAATTTTTATCAAACAAAAAACATATCAAAAAAACGTTTTTTTCACGAGTTGTTTCTAATGTACAAGATAATGTAATTCCTTTCAATAAAATTGTTCAAAGCATTAAATTGTTTTTTATTTATCGTTATACTTATTTTCTATTATTGAAACTTTTCAGGTTATTAAAAATATTCTCTAATATAAAATATAGAAATCATAAGTAAAAATACCCATCTACATTGAAAATTACTTTTGTCACAAATATTTTTTTATGTATGATAAAATACAATGTAATTGCCGCAAATATTCCTTTTCTACTCTTAATACATTTTTATTCGATTAGTTCGCAATTCAGACGAATTCCCTCTATATAGGCAAAAATGATTTTAATTTTTGAAACTCATTTTTAGGAAGTCTTATGCTCCTCCAAAAAAAAAACATTTTCAATTACATTCCTATCTACTTTTTACAACTTTCACCTAAGTCAATTTTACTGTTTTATTTTTTTTGAATAACCACACATTTCAGTAACATCATTTCAAATGCTATATATAAGTTATAACATAATAATCAAGGAACAAAACAAAAAAAAATCCATATAACTGAAATAAATAACATTAACACTTTTACTTATTATCATAAATTTTTTTAAATCTTTACCTTCCAAATTTCATAACACATTTTCAATAATTTTATTAGCAATTTGCTAAAATATTTCAGTTTTTTATTTTTAACCGACAGATTCACGTAAACGTTTTTACAAAAATCATGAAAAGATTCGGACAAATCGGGACTTTTAGTTCTGAATTGATAAACAACAAAATCATCAAATTTCAATCTATCTACAGCCCGTCATCATTTTCTATTAGTATCAAATCACGAGAAGATTGTTTTGAAAAATTTGAGACCGAAATGAACACTACTATAGGGTTACCAAACGTCCTTGTTTTCGGGGACATGTCCTGGATTTTGACGATTTTGGGGCGCGTCCTTGGTTTTGCCTCAAATGTCCTAGTTTTTCAAAAATCTAGTGATATTGATGCATTTTTCTGATTTTGCAACTGCGCAGGGAGTTTTTCCCTGACTTTATTCCAAGACCCCAGGTTTAGAAACTTTTACGATATTTCTGTTGGTATACATGTATATTTTTACTAATGGGATGTAACGAGGATTTTTATTGGCTGAGGGACAATGTTTATCCATAATGGGACATAAACTACATCAATGGTGTGAATAATTCATGTAAACAGTGAGCTTAGGCTTAAAAGTTGATAGTGATCACATCTTTATGCTGCGTTTATACTCATTTATTCTGTATTTTCGAATGTTTTTGACGATCTCGATTAAACAAGGAAGAGCATGATAATGACTGAAAATTTCCAGAAAGGATCAAAAATTGTTTTGTAGCCCGTAAATATAAATTTCTGATTATTAAGTTATGTTCAAGAAATATGAAATTAGTATTTAATTACTTTTTTTTCAGATTCGCTGCATTAATTGTTTTCCTTGCAACCCTAACCTCACAAAAAGAAAAACGATGCCTAAACGTCAATGCACTTTTACACCAGATTTTCAAAAGAAATACACAAGCTTTAAGGCGGTTGAGAAAGCAACAGTAGCAATATATGTAATGTATCCGACTGCAAGATTTCGATTGCTAATGCTGGTTGGTATTTGTGCTGCTTAGCTCTCTTGTACATGCTATTTTAAACTCTCAGGGTCAAAGGATTTCTGGGAATAATAAGTAGAAAAAATAAATACACAATAAATACACTTTTTCATTCGGAAGTTCTGAAATTAAGAATATATCAAGCAGTCGTTGAATGTTTTACTATTACAGACTATTTACATTTGCATGTAGGAAACATTTTGTCTTGCATCTCATTTCAATTTTTTCGACTTTTTCTTTTCAAATAAATATATTTATAATTATTCATTGATGTCGATTTTGAAATTTTTCAAGTTCTGTCAATAATGTAACCTTTTACTTTGGAAAATCCTATTTCAATTGAACCTGATTTTAAAATGTTTGAAATGATGTGAAATGATTTTTGAAATAACGTAAAAAAATATTACAAATAATTGTTATTTATTTATTTCAAGAAACAATGTAATACTTTAATATTGGCAATTTATTATTGATAATATAATGAAAATCTGATCAAATTTTTTATTATAATTATTAAAACGAATTCTTTTTATTTATAATCAATAAATTAATAAAATTTTAAATATTGAATAAATCAACAAGATGATTTGATATGAGGTAAATTTTAATGAAAAATAAGTGATTTATTGACTTTAGTTTTGAACATTCAATCGATTGTAGTTTCAAATGAATATATGTAATTTGCATTAGTGTGACTTTCTAGATTTAGAATAAAACTACTATTTTCTATGCACCGAGCTTCACTTTTACTCGCACATCAAACTTCAATATTGATAAAATTTTTTTTCATTCGCATTTGCAAATCTCTGCATCTACCCGTCATTTTCAAAATAAATTTTATGTTATAGGTCAAAAGGCACTCACAGATCATTTGGATTCGGTGAAAGACAAGTCAAACATTCATAAGGCGTCGACTTCTCAATCACTTAATAAGTTCTTGGTGAAGAAAAATACTCCTCTCGAAACCAAAATTACCGTGGCAGAGGGTTCACTGGCATACCACACTGTCACGCACCATTTCTCTTATTCTCAAATAGACTCTACAGTACCTCTTATTAAGGCACTTTTCGGGGACTCAAAAATAGCCACAAAAATATCGTGCAAGCGCACCAAAACAGAAGCGATTTTCAATGGCGTTCAGTGTGTATTAACTTCGTATCTCGCAACGTCCACAAAGCTGCGCTCGAGCAATCTGGAAAAATGTGGAGAGGGGGAAACGCTAATATATCTATATATATCAATGAAACCATATATATATATATATATATATATAGATTACAATGTTACAGAGCCGCCACAGCAGATTGCTCGGAACTAAAACTTTGTGAACAGAATCTGCGAAGTTGAAGCACACTGATGGCGATCTCTCTCCTCATTCTATTGATATGATCAAGCTAGAGGTCAGTAACGTTCGGTTCATAAAACTTGGGACCGATGGAAGTAACCACGGCAACATTAAACTTTTTTCGATCACTATTCAGTACCTCGATGCCAAAAAAGGGCTTCGACCAAATTGCTACATTTTCACAATCTCGATAATGAAAAATCAGATACAATTGCATTGTGCATTCAAAAAGTTTTGGAAACGCACGGACTCAAAGAAAAACTTACCACTTTTGTTGCTGACAACGCAAATAAGAATTTCGGAGGCGTGAAACGGGGGGGGGGGGGGCAACGTTTTTCATACTTTAAAATAAAATATCAATTCCAACTTGATTGGTGTCGGTTGTTCTTCACATATTATACATGATTCGATTCACAACGGGCTGGACAGATTCGGTTTGTTTGATGTTGATTGTCTGGTTTTTAAACTTTTTGAATATTTCTCTATTGATACAGTTAGAACAACGGAATTAAAATCGTTTTGCATATTTGTTGAATCTAATTACCGTGATTTATTACTTCACTGCAAAACGCGTTGGCTTTCCCTCTTCCCAGCAGTTGAGCAAATTTTACTTTTGTTTAAAGCATTATAATCTTATTTTCTGTCACAACCAAAACCACCAGTAAGAATCGAAAATTTTTTCAATCACGATCTCAGTGAATGTTTTTTATTATTCGTTCATAGTCTCATGGCTTTGTTCCATCCAAAAATGGCATTATTGGAAAAAAAAGATAACAGCATTTTGGAAATGCAAACGATTTTTGAAGTAATTTTCGAAAAGATGCAAGAACGCAGCAAATCAAATTTTGTTCCTTTGGTAGTTCAGTCAGTTTTGAAGAATTTGAGAAAAGATTGAAAGGATCAGATCTGTGACGATTTTTTGGAAAGAGTGCGAATAGTATACTATGAAACTTTAGAATACATGAAACTTTGGACAGAGAGCTTTTCTAAATTCAAAATTTTTTCATGGTTAGATTTCAAAAAAAATCAAGATCTGCAGTACAAAGATGTCGAAACATGTGCCGTTTATTTGCTGGAAAAAAACATTGAAATTAATGATTCAAAGCTACATGATCAAATCATGAATTTGAAAAAATTTTTAGCATCACAGCCCCGATAGCACCGCGTGCAGCGCAATTTGATTGTATGCTCGTGACTCCAAATAGTTTGCGTAATTTTGACTCGGAAATGCTGTCATTCAATTGCATGCACTTGATGGCATCATTCTGTTACTATCACTTGCCGCTAAGATGACGTCAAACGCCCATAAATTTATGTCGGCAAAACCGAAGGCTAATGATGCCGCACCTTGTTTCAAACTTGACGTGAATAAATTCTTCAACGATATAAACCTACAATTACGCAAGTTTGGCGTTTCTATAAAACGATCACTGTTGGCGCATAGTGACGTAAATATGGCGTTATTGTCATGCATAAAAAAATTGTCTCTTAAATGAATCATTGTTGCGCCAAAATAATATATTCATGTTTGCGCGCCATAGTGATGTCGCGCCGTCACTGACCATATATATACGCAATGTATATCCTCACACACTCTCGCACATTCACACACTGTTCACACGGAGGTGCACGGATGTGTACACGTGCATTTGTCTTTGTTTATCAAATTTTTTACCCGCGTTTCTGTGTTAATAATAAAATGAATATTATTCGCTGAATAAAAATCCTGATCTGTGGACGTCGAACCTCGGCATTTATACGTAAGTTACTTTGAGAGTAATTATTTACAAATGTGTAACTCGGCAACAAATATATCCTTGAAAATTAGAACTCAGATTTCTTTCCATGGTTTGAATAAAGGGAATAATAATTATTGTGTTGCCGAGATACATTCCAAGAGTCCAAATTTTTTCCCTTTCTTTCCTTTTTGCTATTTTTAATTTTGAGCTGTAATTTTTTTCTGAAAACGTAATAAACTGTTTTTTTTTTTATTTTTTCAATGGATTTTTCAATTGGTTCAATATATCCAACATTAAGTAAATTGTAAAACATTATTTTGTAATGATCGGGGATTCATTCTTCTTTTTCGGAGAGATGTAACGCAGCGCGTAATCGCGAATTCCTTGCCTCTTTCCTTTCGCCCACCCGCAATTTCTTTTCGCTTTATTAATGCGGCGGTCCACCCGTCGAATTCGAGCGCAAGATAAGGAGTGCACAAGTCGTGGCTCTAATTCTTAAGATTCTTTATGCGTTTGATCGGTAAGCTAGACTAAACAATCATCGATTCGCGATGCTTTTTCCAGGAACGCAATATTCCCCTCGTCTCTTTTTATTCCCTACCAATTTTTCCCCTGATTCGAGAACCCTATAAAACCGGGCATCATTCCCGCATCAGGGACTCTCTCTCTTTTTTAGTCACAGAGCCAAGTACTAGGTACGCTCTGCCGAGTCAAGTACAAGGTACTCTCGGAAAATAAGAAGCCAAGTACTCGGTACGCTTCACCCAACCAAGTACTCAGTACGTTTGGGAGGCTGGATCCAGCGAAATTATTCGCATCCGCCACAAGTAAATATATATATACTTTTATTTTCACCCTTTTTGTTCCCAATCCCACGTTCTTTTTCCAACAACCATTTTTGGACGCTCTCCCCTCATTATCAATATACTAAATTTTCCTCAGTGGTCCATGAGTCGGACGATCTTGTGAACGCCCTGCTGCATGAAATCTGGCAGAAGGGCCTGGGAAAGGGCCGCCTTATCCAACAGTTCCGTAAGCGGAACGCGGCGGGCCTGTGGGTTAAACTTCAATGGGCCAAGGGAAAATTTCCCGGATTTCCCTTTGACGCGGCGACGCCCCCTGACGCTATTGTCGGCCTTCACGCTAGTGCGGCGTACGGTGTGTCGTTGCTACCGCAGTCGTGCGCCCTGAAGGTCGAGTGCCCGAGCTGCCACCACTCGTTCCGTTGTTGCCCCTCTCCCCCTCCTCCAGGCTACTTCGAGGGGCTCGCAAGCAAGTTTTTTTCCTAGCCATAATCCTCAGCCCTAATACGCTACCCCATTTTACTTTCTGCACCAACCTCCCCCTCCACCCTCTCCACTGCCCGTTTCGATAGTGCCTCCCCACGTTGTGGAAAACATACAACTTCCTCCCTTTCGCGCGCCTTCACCACCACTACCCCCCACGTACATACCCCCGGAGACTCCTGGATACGTGCCTCCTCCATCCCCCCCCCTCGCCGGAACCCTGGCCATTACCATCTCCCCCTCCTGCAAAACCAAAAACCCTCCTCCGCGCAAAGGAGACTCCTCTCGAGATTTTCCCTACAGTACCCCCGCCTCTTCTTTCATGTTCGCCCCTCGATGAGTACACCACGCAGCCCGTCAGAACACTTCCCCTCCCTCTCCCTATATATAACCCCACTCCCATTGTTCGAAAGAGAAAAAGAAAAGTGAAAACACTCCCATTATCAGCTCCATTACAAGCCTTAGGCAAAAGACGTATTAAAGAAAAGAAAGAAAAAACCTTTTCCACCCCATCCTTGCGCGAATCACCATCCCCTCCTCCTACTCGCGAGAAGAATACCCAGGAGACTCCCGCGAAGAAGCCTAAAACCCCGAATTCCACCAGAACCAATCCCATCATAATTTCTGATATTCATACTTCCAAATTTGGCTCATATCTGGAAATTCAGTCACCCCGCGCGCCAAGCTGCATCCACTCCTCTCTGCCCCGAGGTTATAAAATACCCCGACTTCAACCCTCTCCCAACCCTGATCCGGATTTAAAGGCCGAAATTTCTACCCCCCTCCCTAGTTTACCCCTCCTTCCTGAAACTTCTGGGAAAGTTTATTAAGAATCGATGGTAACACAAAGGTTTCTGTTCTTTTTAGTTTTTCGAACTCGCGGATTATCGAAAACTTATTATAATCGCGTTAGGTTAAGTCTTATTACTCCTCGCATTTAGTTTTCATTGACCTAGGTTATTTTTGCGTTACTCACATGTCATCTCAGACTTATATATTCAACTTTCGAGCAATAATGTATGTAATTTTTATGATTATTCTGCAATATATATATATATATATATATATATATATATATATATATATATATATATATATATATTCGTGCTACTATAAACCTATATATTTATTCCATATTCCTACCCCACCTTGTTTAAATAACGGGGAATGCGGATCTGGACGCTCCGGCGATCTCCAGGTTCGTTGTCCGATCCGTTCCGGCGGATCGTGACAATTTCATGTAGTTCCAACTTTAAAAGGAATTTGAACGTTTGAAGGTAATTTTCAAACTGTCTGTATTTTTGTACGGAATAACAAAAATATTGTTTTGTGTACTCAGCAAATATAAGTTTTTGAAATAAGAAAAACTAATAAATATTTGCGAAAAGAAAAGAAAATAATTGATTTATTTTAAAATTCTGGGTAACATTGCAGTTTCTACCTGTTGGCGATTGTATATTTACTAATATTGTCAAAATAGGATTAAGAGAAAATAACATTTAGGCTAGAGAACACTAGAGAATAAGATGGAATACGATAGAATGATATAGAAGGAAATAGAAAGTTCTAGAACACGCTGGAACAGAGTAGCGGCATTAAAAAGCTACCAGATACTTCTAGAACAGTCTAGGTCCATACAAGGTTCCCCTATAAATAGTGCCGTCGACACTAGTAGTTCAGTTCAGTCGTGATTCGAACACTGTCGAGTGCGCGTTAAGTTGGCAATCGGTTGTAGCCGAGAAAGTTACCGTGAGTGAGAGTGAGAGAAAAAAGAGAAAGGGTCGTAGCCATTTCTCAAGTGCAGTGATAAGTGCGCGAATTCAAATAGATTCAATTGTAATAGTTTAAAAAAGTCCAAGTGAATAAATCTATCTTTCATATTTGTAATTTTCGGTGTTTCATTTCCTCTTGACCCAATTTAGCTTACCTAGTAAATCTTGAAATCTTAAATAATAAATTTCTAACATACCTGAAAAATTTATTTATTCAATTCAATTTCCCAGTTCTTCAAACTCGATTTAGGATGAAGTATGCAAAAAATTGAAAGTCATTTTCAAAAAACTTTAATTTTAATGTATGTTTCATTTTGGTGTTTAAAATTTTTAGATGAGGTATTTAATTGCAATGGAACTAAAAACATGTTGGAATTTTTACTTCCATAATGAGAAAATTTATTAAAAATTATAAAAAGTATGTGTGCATTTTTTCTTTCATTTAATAAACTAATAAATTTTTTTTAGAAGGACTTGGGACTTTTACTCATTGTAAAACTTCAGTTCCATTCACGCGACCAACAAAATACAGTGTACCAGAGACAAGTAAGACGTTTTTAATATTTCATATAAACATCTCGATTTTTGTTAACATCCCTCACGGAAATTTGGTGAAAGTCATGTAAGCCGTGTAAGCCGTGTAAGCTCACGTGACCCACGTCGCTCACGCGGCGTTATTGTATCTGTCGGTAAATGTCATTTTCTGTACCCAACGTGAGATTGAGTGAGCTTGTTACCTTCTCTGCATTTTATTCAAGAAAGTGTATCAGCAATCAGTTGTAATTGTCGTCACTCGCAGTCAAACTTCGTATTTACGTCAGCGTATTTTTGCGTTTATGATAATTTTTAAAAATAATTTTAAAAGTCTGTATCATTTCGAAAATCGTTTTGAGCCAACTCGACTCTCGTCGCGTTTTTCCGCGCCTGTCTCGTAGGCTAATAATAGCCAAAAGTGCGGTTTCGGTTGTTTCTAATTTGTGTAATAACTGTAATATAATATCGCAGAGCAGCACAGAGCAGCAGTTTCGGACGCATTCGAACGTTTCGGATCATCTGAGAGCATCTCACTTCAGGTATGCTTATGGAAAGTTTTTGATATATAAAAAATTATACTTATCGCAAAAAAATCATGTTTTTACAAAATACCAAAAAAGTTGTTTGCCGGAAAAGAAACGGCACTGAATGTTATAAAATATTTTCATCACTCTAACCTCAAACCTGACATTTTGACGTGACTTTGAGGCTATCGTGATGAAAAATATGATTCGCACTCATGAGCTATCGTTGATTTTGGCGAAGCTCCCAAGTACGAAATATACTATTATTTAAATGCTATTGAATATATTTTTAAAAATGTTTTTGACATGGTAATAAAAATATGTTGGTAAAGTATTGTTGTACGTCAAAAAAGGAGGGGACGTCAACAATGAGGCGTTATCCAATAAAAGTCCATGGATCAACAATTTAAGCTCCCGAGGAGTCGTTTATTAGCCACTATTTCTACATGATTCACTTATACTTTTATTCATTTTATATCTGATATTAACATAAGAGACTTTTAAAGTAGGCCCTCGGTGGCGCAGTTGCGCTGGCCAGTTGGCCGAGACGAGCTCCTGAAGAATTCCCTCGGTGGCGCAGTTGCGCTGGCCAGTTGGCCGAGACGAGCCCCTGAAGAACTCCCTCGGTGGCGCAGTTGCGCTGGCCAGTTGGCCGAGACGAGCCCCTGAGTTATTCCCTCGGTGGCGCAGTTCCGTTGGCCAGTTGGCCGAGATGAGTTTCTGAGAAGTAACTTGGGAGCCGGAGCCGAGAAAGGCTACTCGGTTAGGAATGTGGTGGGAATTCCGGAGCCGAGACAAGGCTACACGGAGAGGAACTGGGGGGCCGGAGCCGAGAAAGGCTACACGGTTTGGAATGTGGTGGGAATTCCGGAGCCGAGACAAGGCTACACGGAGAGGAACTGGGGCCGGAGCCAAGAAAGGCTACACGGTGCGAGGATATTCGGCGGAGAACCCGGAGCCGAGAAAGGTTACACGGGGTGAGGATATGCGGCGGAAAACCCGGAGCCGAGGAAGGCTACACGGGGTGAGGATATTCGGCGGAAAACCCGGAGCCGAGAAAGGCTACACGGGGTGAGGATATTCAGTGGAAAACCCGGAGCCAAGAAAGGCTACACGGGGTGAGGATATTCGGCGGAAAACTCGGAGCCGAGAAAGGCTACACGGGGTGAGGATATTCGGCGGAAAACCCGGAGCCGAGAAAGGCTACACGGGGTGAGGATATTCGGCGGTAAACCCGGAGCCGAGAAAGGCTACACGGTGTGGAGTTTATTGGATGGGCTCGGAGCCGAGAGAGGCTGCACGAGGTTAGGAGCTTGGTGGATTGGGAGGAGTTCCAGAGCCGAGAAAGGCTCGATGGAATCTGCCGCTTCTGTCGCGCGCGATGCTTGAAGTCCCTTCTTGGTCGCGATCCGCGCGCCAATCAGGAAACTTCGATAATTTTCCCCACTCGCCGCTCTTATCTCCCGGTAAGGCAGCGGGGAAAGTTCGAGTGCTCTAAACATTCTCGAAAACGCTCGAATCTCCCGTTCCGAAAAACTTATCTACGTTGACGGTTTTCTCGGTTTTACGACCAACGTACAACAGTATCTTACAGAAAATAGTGCAATTTTGAAAAAGAGGAATAATTAGTTTAAAAATTCTTATTGTTTTTTCAAATACTTCAAATTCATTGTTTGTTTCCTTCAAATAATTAAAACGATAAATTTTTTTAACGCTTAGATCAGTATTTTCTAATATGTTTCTAACATTTTAATGAAAATATATTAGTAAACTATCTTTAAAAATAGGGAGCAAAACCGTTAATACAAAGGTTTTGGTTTCGAGAAAAAACATAACGTTCTCGGTTTCAGTTTCGATTTCGAGAAAAAAAAATAATGGTTACGGTTGCTTCAAACAAAGTATTATTAGTTCAATAGTTTACGGTTTTGTTATTGAGAAAAATGTTTTTCCATTTCAGTTCCTAGATGAGAAAATAAAGTTCCCAGTTTTTTCTTAGAAATAGAATAAATTGAATTTTGTTTTTATGAAGTGAGATTAAATCTTCCGTTTTTCATCATTTTTTCGCAAAAAAATTTTTATGTACCTCTGGCATAGAAAACTCACTTCTCGTCCCAGTTCGAAATCTCTAAATTCGTTTTCCAGCCCTCGGTAAATAAAATATCGTACGTAACTAGGACTAAAATTTTTTATTTACGAGTGTGAAGTTTGTAGACCGAGGCGAAGCCGAGGTCTACAAACTTCACACTCGTAAATAAAAAATTTTAGTCCTAGTTACGTAATATACTATTTAAAGAATTCAAATTTTAAATGCATTTTTTTAGTCATTGCACCACATTGTAAACTAAATTTATTTATTATGAAACGAAAAATTGCAGATACTTTTTGTAAGTTTTTCTGTGTAGACACTGTGTGGTAATGCATTCTTAATAATTGTATAAATACATCCTTTTTTTTATCAGCTATTATTTCTTTTTTTCTTTTTTTGGCATTAACATTATTTACATCCTGGATCAACTCGGAAGTCTCTAGATTTTCCATTGTTCCCCTATTTTCCTTTTTTTTATCAAAAGTATATTAATTCAAAACAATTCGAGAACGACATAATGATAACTAAAAAACTGCTGTGAAACCGAAAAAAGCATGTGAAAACCTAAAAAAAAATTTTCGTTATCAGTTTTGTAAAGAAACTTAATAACGGTTTCGAACGGTTTCATTCCCGCTTAAATCGAAAAGGTTTTGGTTTCGGTTTCGGCGGTCCCTGGTTTAAAATAAGTAAAATTAATATGTACCTAAAATTTCCAAAGATTAAAATTCATCAAAAAAAAAAAATTATGATGTACCTGAAGTTCAAAACAATTAAATTGGAAAGAACATGAAAAAATATGAATTTTTTTTTAATTTTATGAAGATGATAAGTGTTACAAATATTTTGTTAGGACGCATTGAGTTTGTTCTTGAGATAAGCGAATGTTTTGAAGCAGCTAGAAATTTTTTGTCTCCTGTGTTAACTTAATAATTTTTTTTTGTTTTATTTTAAACGTTTGGAAATTCAGGTACATACAATTATGGTAAAATGGAAATTTTTTGAAATTGAAATAATCATCAGTAAATAAGACTGAAATCTGATAATAGCCAGAAATACTCGAAAAAAGGATGAGTCAGCACTTTGAGCTAAACCCATCTCTATAAATCGACCACGGGAACATTTCATTATCATGTATATATATTACATATGGTAAATTTACCATAAAATAGAATAAAAAAACAAACAGAAAATCAGAAAGACCAATGTAGTTGCATGTGAAAAACCCAAGAAACACGTACGTTTGAAGGGTCAAAAAATCCTTGGCACAAAACTTTTGTAGTATCGGTAGACCTTTAATTAAATATACAACTCTCGAAAATCATTTTTAAAAACTTAGTGTTCGATGTTAAAACGACTCGCAACCTATTGTAGTGCGAGAGAGACGAACAGAACAGGAACCAGTTGAAAGGAAGGAGGACGAAAAGAGAAGAAGGTCTTGCGAGTCGTCTTAAATATAAAACTCGAAAATAATAACAAATTTCTTTTGCTCACATACTGCGGAACATCCATTAAAAAAATTAATAAATCTCCTGAAGTATCGGTAAACCTTTTATAAAATATACAACTTTCAAAAATCATTTTGAAACACTTAATATCCAATGCGGAACGTAAAACTCGAAAATAATAACAAATACAAAATGAGAAACAACACTTAATTTTTAGAAAAAAATATCCACTAATGAACATCCCCTAACTTAATTATAATCATACTCTGAAGTATAAGGACTAGGAATGAAGAAAGGAGGTTAACACTCGTTTGTCGTTAGGACTATTTTCATTGGTCAGATCGATGAAACTAGTCCTAGCGGTAAAGAACTGTTAAACTCCTTTCTTCATTCCAAGTCACATCAGTATACATTCACCTGTACGTACAAGTTCAGTTAGTATTGTATAATTAATAGATTTTTGTTGCTGAACATAAAACTTTCAAATAGCATGAAGAACTTTAATAAATTTTAAACATTACATTATTCATTTTGCAAAATACTTACAATAAAATATCGTTCAAAAAAATTATAAAATCTGAAGTATCTGTGGACCTTTCATTAAATTGAAATATACAATTTTCCAAAACCATTTTGCAACACTTAGTTTTCGATGTTGAACATAAACTCTAACATAATAACGAATATAATATAAGAAACAACATGTAATAATTACAAAATAATAACTACTACAGAACATCTCCAAAAATAATTATAAACATACCCTACCGTATAATTATACGTTTATTTCTACATACAAGTTTATTTAATCTTGTTCAATAAAAAAATATCTGCTGTTGAAGATGAAACTTTTCAAAAACGTTGAAAACTATACCTATAACATTTTTCAATTATTTTTATCACACATACTGTGGAACTGTCCCCAAAAAAATTATCAAAATAAATAAAAATTATTGAAAAATTCAGGTGCTAACTAAACACGAGTTAATTCATGTATGGATTTTTTCAAATAATTGAAGCGATCACATATTTTCAACTCTTACAACAATATCTTTTGAATAAATGTTTATAACTGTAGAAAACTTTATGAAACATTGCTTTATGGAAAGGTCACTTTATAAAAAAAAATCATGATATTACGGAAAAAACAAACCAAGATCATACAACAAGTAAGTGGTTATCTAAAAAAAGTTGATAAAAACCCAAGTTACACGGAATGTTGGTGATGATAAATTTTTCATGGAAATTTTTTCTGAACCAATTCAAACATGTTACAGTCTTCACTTTGAAATGTACGTGTAGTTTAATGTAATTACATCAAAGTTCATTGTAAAAAACAATTTATTTAGTGAAATAATTATGTCTTATAACGAATACAGCTGTTTTTATAGTTTGTGAAAATATGGGCGTTCACGAAAAATGTTGATTACGTATGAAAACAAGAGAAAAATATTTGCTGTCAAAAAATAAAAAAAAAACCTCCATTTTTGGTACATTACTATTTTCATCTTTTTCCCGTTCCTGGTTTCTACCTCAGATTCTAAATTAGAAAAAAAAATGCTCCAACCAAGAATACTAGGTTCGAACCGTTCGAACGAATAGTCGAAAAGCAAAAATCTCGGACAATGATTTGAATTTTTATTCGCAGCAAGCGTGTTCGGAGCCAGTAACGCCACCTTAAATATGTGTGTTGTGTGGTTCGTAACCGGCTACTGAACGCAAAAGCACTACGGAGCGAAGTTTTATTAGTTCCGAAAAGCGCCACTGAATAACACACTTCGTGCGTTACTCAGTGGTGAACGTAACTCGTAGTACAATCGATGCCACTACGAGAGGATTCCTTGGCAACACGATTCGGGAAATCCTTACGTAATGGCATCCATTACACTACTTGTGTTATATACTATAAAACCTCTTCAAAAACCTGGCCCGATTTTCCACTTAATTACTCCCATTCAGAGTTCCGCTCGTCAACGGCAGTTTAGAGAATGAGATTATTTCGGCCTTAGCTAAACAATAGAGAAAAATAAGGAAAAATCGTGTAAAAACCTGTTTATTTACCACTTATTGAATATTCATTAACAAAGAAAAGTACATACGTGATGACTTATTACATCGACTTATTATTTAATCCACTTTTTCGATCTTGAGTACGCAAGTCAGAAAAATATTTCGACATTGCCTTCTTTGTAAATTGTATCTTGTTTTTATTAAATTGTGGCGTATACTGGACAGGCAATACGTACGGAGGCGGTTTTTCGTTCCATAGCTGAATGATTTCTGTAAAAAAAAGTAAACGCACATCATTGATTATTATACATTTATACACATCAATTATGAATTACTTCGAACCCAATAATGATAAACTGTATAATTTGTCATATATTATAACACGATAATATGAAAGGAGCCTCACCAGTAGTAGGACAGTGAGAGTTCTGCCCCCCCACTCCTCCTCCCATCACGTGACCCCCTCCCCTCCCCGGCCCCGCTCACTCCCCCCTCCTTTTGCCCCGCCCACTCCCCTCCCCTCAGGGTTTTCCCGCGTTATTCCGGGATTTTCCGGATTTTCCCGCGTTGTTCCGGGGTTTTCCGCGAATTTGCGCAATTTTCCCGCGAATTTCCTAGAATTTTTCCTAGATTTTTCCCTGAATTTTCCGCAGTTTTCCCAGATTTTTTTTGGAATCTTTGCGATTTCTCACTAATTTTATGCAAGTTTTCTCAAAATTTCCTGGAATTTTCCACGATTTCAACAGTTTTCCAATCCTTAATCGCAGTTTTCTAACCCTTTTCCGTTGGTTTTTGCAAACTTTTTCTACCCCTTATCGCGGATTTCCTCCCTTCAAAACAAGATGGTGGACAGAATAAATTGAAAACAAAATGGCGGTTTGCTAGGCATGATGGCAAACAGAATAAATTAACACGAAAATGGCGGACTTATGAAGATTGAAATACTTACCTTTGATGTATTTTTCCCCAGAGTCGGAACGTTGATAGCACTTATACGCACACTCACACACGCATACACATACCCATGCAAATTAACACACAGAAATTTTACATTTTACAAAGGGCCCCACCCCGCCCATTGTTGTGAAGCACAACCAGCTAATTGCTCCTCCATTTTTATTGTTCAGTTTTTTACAATTGTTCTTACAAAAACTCACAAGCATTGAATTTACCACCAAGGAATCGGAAACTGACTGTTAGCTCTGACTTCACAGCGTCGACAAGTTTTTGAAGCTGATCCGAATCCTCTTGTAATGATTTGCCAAGCCTTTCCGGGAGAAAAATCTCGAATTCCGTATCCAGAGTGATGAGGAATTTCGATCCATACTTGGTTGTAACGGAGCGAATGTTGGTGACGGTGTAACTTTTATTGAGTTCTAACTCGATAATTTTACGCGTTGGCAGAAAATTCTCTACACGAGCTATTTTGTTCAGCTTCGAGAAGTCCATGTTGCTTGATAAATATTTTTCTTAAGACTGACGCTCTACCGCTCGCGCATCCGTGTTTCAAGGATTATTTGACCTTGAAAATCTATTGCGCAGTTTCGAAAGTGATGACGTCACCTCGACAAGTTTAAACAAGTCGCCGGTGTACTGAGTGTCGGTAAGGTAGTACGAACCAATTTATACCGCTTATTATTCAGTCTTAAAACTAATATCTACTGATTATTGTTCAAATCTTTAGCTTTTCTACGTAAAGTAGGATCTAAAACACATTCAATAAAAGCGATTCGTCGTTGAAACCTATAACGGTCACGGGCCGCTTGTTCCCATGGACCCCGTCTCGCTAATCTATGCGCAAAATCCCACACATACAGCACATATACTGTAGGTGGGTTACAATCAAACGTAACACGCTTCATAGTTTTCTGACAACTCCGCTGATTGGTTGGTATTCTATGATACGATCATGTACAATAAGACAGTATGCAGTAGTTGCAGCTGGGAAATTGGCTCCTGATTCAAACTCCAGACGAACATCAACTGGACCAGTGATCAAGGAATCATTTCGTTTAGCACAGTCGATAACAACAAGAGGTGCATTATCTTTAAATTGAGTTTTTGTTAGCAATGGAGCATTTTTTCTACCATAATACGATGATTGAAAATTTTCAAACGTTTCATATAACGTTGCAAACTGGTTTCGTTGAAAATCAATATGAAGATTCTGATAAGGATAATATTGTGAATTTAAATACAATTTCATATCACGCAAATTACACGTATCAAAGTTGCTCATATTTCCAGTTCTCACATTTTTTCGTCCAACTTGGAATCCTATGATGACGTATCTCGGCTTTTCCAGTTGAGTCGTTGTTTTCACACTCCATACGTGCTTTGTAGTTTGAGGTAAAAGTGGATACTCGTAAAGTTCCCAGCTTCGAAAACTCATGGCGATCGTTGGATCAGTAGCGATGAAATCAATCACTCGAATTTTCTCCAAGTCCGAAACTTTGACGTATGGAATTAACCATTCAATTTTGCTAATGGTTAGCTTGTATTGTTCTTCGTTCGCAGCAAGCTGTGTGATTACGTTGACGTTGGTGTTGGCTCGCAGAATAATGAGTTCATGTTTTGCATTGACGATAACTCGTTGATAATCTTCAGCAAATCCGAAGATGAAATTCAGTGGAATGCATATATCAAAATATCCATTGTTGTTAGTTATATGTCTTGTGTCGTCAACAATCCATCCAGCATTTTCCATCATATCCTTTTGAGTAGGAGTTAGTGCAATGTAGGCCTTCATCGTTGTTGTGAGACCGACATTCTTGACTCTTTCGATATCTACAGCATTCAGCTCATACCGCATTTCTTCAAACATGTGGCAGATGCCATTGTTCACAATCGATGTATGAGCAACATCAGTTCCATCTGCTTTTGTCAATCTTCCTTGTATATGCAGCGAACTTTTGCTAGGCAGTATATATGAATCCTGGTTTTGTACGCTGATGCGAATCTCATAGTTGTTGTTGAATGTTGATGAAGCATATGGCTGGTGCGCGTGTATTTCATATTGCGCTATTGACTCGTCGAAGATGACTTTTTTCTCGATAGATAACATTGTATCAGGCAGATGAAGCAGCAGAAAATTTTACTCTTAAACCGAGACTTTTCAGGAACTGCACGTTTTGCGGTGTTAGCACTTTGAGTGGTTTGTACCGACTGATGATTTTTGGACGTGCTGTGTGACTTTTATAGTCTCCGTAGACGATTCCCATTATTCACTTTTCACATGAAGTCTAATAGTGATGACTTCTCCTCGAAAATTCACCAACTTGCCGTCTTGATCCACAATACGTAGCTGGAGATGATGTATTGCCTGTACGGTGATCGGATGATAAATGACGTGAGTTGGTAGTTCGATGATCTTATATCCTGGTGGCACCACGGGAAAAAACTCATGAATAGTGTACACTTTCTTCTCGTTTATATACGCTCCTGTAGTGATGTTACACTCGACACGTAAGGCGTTGATACTGAGTATTCTCACGGGAAATTGTGATTCATGTTCCACGTCAGCAGCAATAGTAGCGAATAGTAGCGTGCTACTATTCGCCCGTAACTGGAGCTCGATACTTGGTGGCAGCACTTTTTTCAAATAACGCTCAATGTTCTCCAACTCATAACTTCCCGAGGGTATAGTAATCACTTTATCGTCAACATAGAATTTATTGTTGCCAACGTCGATGTTGGGGATTGAATTGAAAGTCAGCAACTCGACTAATCCCAATGAATACTTTTTTTGAGGTGACATTTCGATCGGAGGAAAGTAATTAGTCTCCAATACAGATGACGTGCCAGAGAGTGTCAATGTCAATGTATCCGCCATGACTGCTGATTGTAGACTGATACATATTCACACACCATCGATGCTTTTATCGAGTAAAAACTTGAGACACAAGTGTCCACAGATAATTTGATTATAGTTTTGATACTGATCACGATTGTATTGAATTATGCTACCGACACCGAAATAGTCTACAAGTTCGCGAGGTGGTTGTAGATTGCCAAAGCTATCAAAATACATGATTTTATTGTCCGTTTTCCTGTAGGCGACCCAATGAGTTCCATGACTATTTTTACTATCCAAATTGATAATGGCAGCTTCAACTCTCCTGGGTCCATTTTTCGGTAAATCATTTCTCATGTAAACACCTTGAAAATGTGGAATTTTTAACAATTTTGCATATTTCAACAAATCTACGTTGCTGAGTGCTCGGTGCGGTAGCTCTATACGCTTTTTAAATGCAGTCTCATGCCAGTTCCCCATGGTTTTAAATACAATCCTTTTCCCACGGCGATTGATTCCATTTTGAGGTTATGACGTTTTGATTCCTCTAATTGACGCTTCGCAGCTTTCACATCGTTGATAGCTTTAGCGATGCTTGCAGCGCCACCTGCTAACGCTCCTGTGGCACTCAATCCAGCGAAGATTGGTAGTAAAACTGCTGGTTAAATACCTCCAATTTTGTTTGGTACGGGAAGTACACGAGGTACTCGAACATTCTTCTTTCCTCCAGCTTCTTTCACAGCTGCTCGTGCTTCTTTCAAAGTAGATTGTACAGAGCCAGTAGCTTTAGCTGCTACTTTCGCTGCATCGATGACTTTTCTCAAAGAAATCTTTTTCTTCTTTACCACTTTTCGGACTTTCTTCGCTACTTTCCTAGCTTTGTTTTTTAGTCCCATTCCGAGTTTTTTCTTCAGCCCCATAATGCTGGCTATACCAAGTGCTGCTGTTTTTTCACCAACTCCCGAATCCTTGGCAAAAACACGTTCGACTGCTCTTTTTGCGAGCAATTGATCAGCTTCGTGTCTAGCTGCGAGATTTTCACGAATTTTTGAATAAGCTATATCGTGCTCCCTACACGCTGCGTCGAGTGGATTGATTCCACGATCCCCACGTGCTAACCTCTTAGTCAGCTTTGTGCCTGGACCGCAAAATTGATATCCTGGTATATGAAGTTCAACGGGGAGCTTGTTGATAACGGTGTTGACGAGACCTCGTCCTCTCACAGCCATTGCTCAACTGAACTCGCGACTATAAATACCTCGTATTTATAGGTTTCCGAAACAGTTGCGCGCGAGCCGTCATGGAGTTCAAACAACAGAATGTCAAATTACCTGCCATGAACTTTGACAGTGTGACAGAAAAAAAAAAAAATTAAACGTCATGGAAAGTTACTACCAAATACATTTCGCGCTATAATTTGTGGTCCATCAAATTGTGGTAGAACTAATGCTTTACTCACACTTCTCGCACATCCAGTTGGATTGAGGTTTGAGAACGTTTACGTTTATTCGAAATCACTCAATCAACCGAAATATCAATATTTAAAGAAAATCATTCAACCAATCAAAGGAGTAGGATATTTTTCCTACAACGACAACGAGAAAGTCGTCAGTGTTGAGGAAGTCGAACCAAATTCTGTGATGATATTTGATGATGTAGCTTGCGAAAAACAAGACAATATTCGTGCATACTTTTGCATGGGTAGACATCGACATCTGGATAGTTTTTATCTCTGTCAGACTTATGCTCGTATACCAAAACATTTGGTGCGAGATAATGCAAATATGCTTGTACTGTTTCGCCAAGATGACATGAATCTGAAACATGTATATGATGATCATGTAAACACTGACATGACTTTTACACAGTTTCGAAATTTATGTGCGGCATGTTGGAAAGACAATTACGGTTTCATGGTCATTGACAAGGATAGTGAACAAGGTCGATATAGAAGAGGATTCGATTGCTTCGCAACTATAAATTAAAGTGACTCCAAGCTTGCAGTATTAGTATTACCTAAACTGTGACAAAGGTGACACCATGGAGCGAAAAGATGTACTTCGCCACATCGTACAAGCCAGCGAAGCTATCCGCCGCAAACATCGTCTACTGAAACGTGGGAAAGCTGCTGTAGAGACGTCGGTGCGAGAAGTGTTCAAGCTAATCATTGATCCACTCCAGTCATTGACTAGAAAACCAATAAACCTGAAGATGGAATCAGTCAAAAAGGCGGAAACTAAAGAAGAATTACCTACAACGGAGGAGGCTGAGGAAAATGATTTATTTGAGCCACAGAATGAAGATTTCGAGAGCTTCAGTCAAACTATCGGTGATCAAACATTCTCACCAAGTATTGCCAGTTCTCCACTTCCTGTTGACACTGTGAAGATATACTTAAACATGTTGAAAAACAAGACTTAACAAAAGAATTTTGACATGCAGTATGGAGTACGATCATTGAAAAGCGGTTTGTTTATTGGAAACGCACCAATCAGTTTCACAGAAAACAACATTCAAGTAGGAACTGAGGAGTTTGAGAAAACACCAGGACTTATCGAACTGATATTCAAAAAAACAGCAAACAGTTTGATTGTGAATAAAGTTGACGTGGAAAACTATAAGAAAATCATCCGTTAAACGAGTGCAGATAGAAAAAATTATCAACCTGACAGGAGTCTACGAGGTGGTAAAAATATGAAGTATCTCACATACATTGCTGACAAGAAAGTATGTACAGGTGTATATAACGTAGTCAATCCCGGACGTGACATCGATTATGTGCATTGGGATGATCCAAACGAGCTCGTTGATCGTTTGCGACTCATACTCGCGTCACAAGCTGCTGGCAACAACAGTCACATCAACGAAATCAACTCAATCATCGAAGAACTGAGAGAAGCTGAGATTATATATTGAGGGGATTGCATTGTACAAGTTCATTCGCAAGCTAGACAATGGCGAGTGTAGACGTTTTTGGAAAACATCTAACGAGAGCTCAAGGACTTCGAGGCCCTCCAGGTGTTGTATTCCAATTGATCGCTGAGCAAAACTATGATTTGATGGAAAAAAGGTTATGCAACGTTGGCAAATCGATGGAAATGATGGATGCAGTGAACCTCGAAGAAGTAAATAGAATCGTTGGAGATGCGATTCAATCACTGAGACTGATAAGTTAACAAAATCGCTGGAATCCTTGAATGATATGTATCAAAAACATATGCTTGAATATTCGAAGCAGATTAACGTTATTCTACATCGTCAGCAACGCATTGAGGAAGTAGTACATATCACATCCGAAAAAAATGAGTTTGAATAAAAGCAAGTATACAAACGCGTCACCCTCATTACCAACCTAGACATTGTAAGGATAGATGCGAAAGAAGCTCTTGTAGAAGAGCTCCATAAGCCTGCAAGGAAAAATTATCGACGACGTCATGTGGATATGCGTGGAATTGATGAAACTTGGCAAGCTGATCTCGTCGATATGTCCACTTATGCTGACAAAGGCTACAAGTTCCTGCTCACCGTCATCGATGTCTTCTCCAAGTATGCATGGGCTGTTCCTGTGAAATCTAAAAATGGTCCTGACGTCACCGCTGCTATGAAGACTGTACTCAAGGATCGTCAACTCAAGAATCTACACGTCGATCAAGGCAAAGAGTTTTACAACAAGAACTTCAAAGCGCTCATAAAGCACCATGAAATCAACATGTACGCTACATTCAGCGGCATGAAAGCATCCATCTGCGAAGGTTTCAACCGCACTTTGAAAAGCAAGATGTGGAAAAGATTCTTACTCCAAGGACATTACAAATGGATTGATATTCTACCTGAATTGATGTCAAGCTACAACGCTTCTAAACATCGTACTATCAAGATGAAGCCAAAAGATGTTACCATACTGCATCTGATGAAAAACGTTTGCTCCGTGAAATTTATCATACCAAGGATCAGAAAGAGGAGCATAAATTCAATATTGGTGACAAAGTCCGGATCAGCAAGTAAAAACATGTCTTCGAGAAAGGATACACACCCAATTGGACAACGGAAATATTTTCTATAGTTGCTGTGAAACCATCGCATCCAACGACGTACAAACTCAAAGACTACCAAGATCAACCCATCGATGGAAGATTTTACACCGAGGAACTCGCTAAAGTCAAACATCCTGATATATACCTCGTGGAGAAAGGGTAACGAAAGCGTGGAAACAAACTATATGTAAAATGGTTGGGATTCGACAATACCCACAATAGTTGGATTAATAAAACAGACATGTAGATAAAAAATTGTTTTATTCATTTCCGCACCACCAGAGCCCACATGTGGCGGTAGAATATGTGGCGCGTTTTTGGTAACATGGTATCCCCAGTAGGCCTAATCCACGATAGTTGCATTATTTTATGCAACTGACTGTACATATATATATTTGCGTACATATTTACATATATATATATTATTCATATGAACGCAGGCATAAACGCTCGTTTATTTACAAACATAATCTATTCGAGCTCCATTAATTCAGGTATTTTGTAATGGCCGTGTGCCAAAGTGTCCGTTGTATCTGACAAAATAAAACGTTTGTCATCAAACGGATTTAACGCGAGTTTATTTTGCTCGATTGTCTGGATTTCATGGAGGTGTGAACGAAACAGTCGTTGGGAGCAGAATTTTGTAACTTCGTTCTTCAAACAATATACATAGTCCATGAAATCCAGCGTTTTCGCGACAACTGACATTTTGACACCTTTAGCTCTCTTAATTCTATCCTCGCCTTTAACACGTAAACTATACATTTTACTTCGTAGACCGACAAATTCTGTAATGATTTTCCCATTACACTCATCTTTCATGAGACCCACGACTTTTTTGTTGAGCTGTTGAATTCCAAATTGGTTGTCCGCGGGGTAATCTGAAGTATCGAAATGTTCTGCATGGTCCATCATCAACGTAAATGGATTGAGATTTTGAATTTCGTAGATAAGACTATCACAATCAGTATCACAATTGTTCAACTTTTTAAAAAACATCATCTAGTAACGCGTCAAAATAACGATCACGGAAAAACTAATGTTTTTCAACCAAAAAAAAAAAACTAATCACTAAATACCACAACAATTGTTCAAAAGCACTATCAAACAACTAGTCAAGAGAACTTTTGCAAGGGAACTAATGTTTGCCAAGTGCCACAGTATGCATCGCGCTACGGTGTCGCGCTATGGTGTCGGGCTATGGTGTCGCGCTATGGTGTCGCGCTACGGTGTCGCGCTACAGGGTCGCACTACTATGACCCGTGACGATTTCGCGTTATGGTTTGAAAGTGTAAACTTCGAAACGTTCTGAATCAGACTTCTGATCCCAGTTTGAAAATTCGCAACTTATATACTTTGAATTGATTCATTTCTTATTGAAATTTCATGCTTAATTATGTTTTCTATTCTTTGAACTTCCATATTGACTGATCCTTCTTTTTTTCCAAACTTTCAGAGTTCATAGTTACGTAATAAACATTCAAGGTTCTATTTCATAATATATTTCTTATTTCATATTATAATTTTCGGTACGTAAAACAGGCCAGGAGCAAATTAATGTTTCCTGTTCCATTAATTCAAAAGAAAAGCTGTAGTTTCTATTTCTTATATAACATTCGAAGAATAGATTACGTCATAGAATTTCAAAGTTATGTTCGCATAATTTTTTCAACTGCTTGAAAACATGTTTTGTCTTCTTTGAATTTACATACTGTATGATACTTATTTTTTTCCAAACTTTTAGAGTCGTTAGTCATGTAATAAATATTCAAGGTTATATTACATAATAAATTTCTCATTTCATATTATTATTTTTGACATATGAAATACACTTAAAGCAATGTTATATTCAAATTTTATTGAATTTTAAATATAAGCCGCCGTTTCTACTTTTTATCTAACGCCTAAAGTGATGGATCACGTAACAGAATTTCGAAGTAATATTAACGTAATTTAATTCATAGCAAAAAATAAATCAATGTTTTTTTCTCTAAAAATGAATGCGTTTAAACTCGATAGAAATTTTTCATCGAGAGTAACAGATCTTCGTAAGTGAATTTATAACGAATTTCGTAAAATTTGAATATGCTTTTAAGACTTCGCGGATGATATCATGGAAACAGTCTTTTATGACTATTCCGAACTTGGTCAAGGTATTGACATATCTTATACCGTTTCCCGTTTTCTATCGTTGCATTCTTCAGCAACATAAATGGATTATCTTCGATTCTACTTTTACTTTCTTCTCGACACACGTGCTTTATCGCATCACGTTGGATTTACGGAATATATTAATTTACTCGGCGTCTAGAAGGCAAGCGTTTGTTATCGAGACATTAATCGCTCTTACAAAATACAATTGTTTTAAAAAGTGAACGCTCGCATCGATCGCTTTCCTTGAAAATCAGAAAAAGTGATTGAGGTAATAAGAGAACACGCTTCAAACTGATTTCGAAAGAACACAGATTTTTAGAAGTTGGACAAAACTATAATTCATGAATATGATGTAAGCAATCTTCTTTTTTCTAATTAGAAACTTTTGAGAGTGAGTAATTAGAGGTCATTTTTCGGAAGCATTAGACTGCTCTACAAAATTTGACTATATAAAGTGATGCTAGCTGAAATGAAATCAGTCACGGCTTTATCACGAGATTCGTGAGTAAACAAAACGTTACCCATGAAGTAGTGATGGGATATTATAAATTAAATTTAATCAGTCGACGTAAGTTTCCAGTCAGATTTGGACGAAGTTTGGCTGCAGTGAAAGTTTACCTTATGCAGAGGAGTTGTGAAGAAGGTGAAAATTTCAGCCAATGGTAAGTCGTTGTTTATTCAATTTTCAGTGTTCACAATTTTGTTTTGTCGATATTATTTAATTATTGTGAATTGTTTAGGGGACAGTCGGGTCGAGTGAGAAGTGTTTTAATGATGCCACATGAAATGCAAAAGAATATTTTTTTTTTTTTTTTTTATTTCAAAACTGTATCGTGAAGAGAAGTTCATTGATTAAAAAAATATTAACATTTCCTGTCCAACCGACTTCCCACTCCACCCGACTTTCCCCTACATATTGAGAATATGATTAAAAAACTTCATTTATATTGTTTAGAATTTTATTTTATAATAACGATTATTAAATATATTCGATGATTATTTATTCAATGAATGTGATTTTTAGAAATTGTCATTTAACAAGTTCTTTGTAATGATTCTTACAGGTATCGAGACACGTTCAAAAACTTAGATCGAACGTTCCAAAAGACAGCCGTAGACGCATACTATATAGGAATGGAGGATACGAGGGTAGCACTGTAGCAGTTCATGGATGAAACAATTGCAGCTTCAAGTCGGAAAGAGGGTAGACATAATAAAGATGACATCCCAAGGAGGAGGTCCAAAAGAATAGAAAACAGGAAAAGCAAACAACCGTACAGGAAGTGTAATTGTTTTCACTAATTAAGATAATGTGAATTTGAAGAAAAAATGTAATTTCAAATAAATGATGTCAAAATTGTTTGAAGAAATTGTTTTTTCATTATAACGTTAATTCTCCCTATCCCTCTAAGATAATTTTATTTAAATATATACTGACCATCGATAAGATGTAAGTTATCAATAATGTCGACATCTACCTTAGCGACACTCAGTACATTATCGGCATCTACCTTACCGACACTCAGTACACCGGCGACTTGTTTAAACTTGTCGAGGTGACGTCATCATTTTCGAAACTGCGCTATAGATTTTCAAGGTCAAATAATCCTTGAAACACGGATGCGCGAGCGGTAGAGCGTCAGTCTTAAGAAAAATATTTATCAAGCAACATGGACTTCTCGAAGCTGAACAAAATAGCTCGTGTAGAGAATTTTCTGCCAACGCGTAAAATTATCGAGTTAGAACTCAATAAAAGTTACACCGTCACCAACATTCGCTCCGTTACAACCAAGTATGGATCGAAATTCCTCATCACTCTGGATACGGAATTCGAGATTTTTCTCCCGGAAAGGCTTGGCAAATCATTACAAGAGGATTCGGATCAGCTTCAAAAACTTGTCGACGCTGTGAAGTCAGAGCTAACAGTCAGTTTCCGATTCCTTGGTGGTAAATTCAATGCTTGTGAGTTTTTGTAAGAACAATTGTAAAAAACTGAACAATAAAAATGGAGGAGCAATTAGCTGGTTGTGCTTCACAACAATGGGCGGGGTGGGGCCCTTTGTAAAATGTAAAATTTCTGTGTGTTAATTTGCATGGGTATGTGTATGCGTGTGTGAGTGTGCGTATAAGTGCTATCAACGTTCCGACTCTGGGGAAAAATACATCAAAGGTAAGTATTTCAATCTTCATAAGTCCGCCATTTTCGTGTTAATTTATTCTGTTTGCCATCATGCCTAGCAAACCGCCATTTTGTTTTCAATTTATTCTGTCCACCATCTTGTTTTGAAGGGAGGAAATCCGCGATAAGGGGTAGAAAAAGTTTGCAAAAACCAACGGAAAAGGGTTAGAAAACTGCGATAAAGGATTGGAAAACTGTTGAAATCGCGGAAAATTCCAGGAAATTTTGAGAAAACTTGCATAAAATTAGTGAGAAATCGCAAAGATTCCAAAAAAAATCTGGGAAAACTGCGGAAAATTCAGGGAAAAATCTAGGAAAAATCTAGGAAAAATTCTAGGAAATTCGCGGGAAAATTGCGCAAATTCGCGGAAAACCCCGGAACAACGCGGGAAAATCCGGAAAATCCCGGAATAACGCGGGAAAACCCTGAGGGGAGGGGAGTGGGCGGGGCAAAAGGAGGGGTGAGTGAGCGGGGCCGGGGGGTCACGTGATGGTAGGAGGAGTGGGGGGGCAGAACTCTCACTGTTCTACTACTCTCACCAATCACAATGATAGCGTGCTCATCGCGAATTTGCAAAAATTTTGATGGCTCAACCCTCTTTAAGCCGAATAATGAGAGCCTAACACTTTTGGCCTCCTCATCGCTCCATAATCACCCGTCAGGCACCTCATACGATTGCTCAGTGTGAGAGCACGCTTGGCCTTTGTGCATTTGTCAGCTCGGATGAAAATTCCACATTCTTTTATCTAATCACAAAAGGATAATATGTGAATGAGTAGTGTAGACAGTAATGGAAAGAACTAAAGAAATCACAACTCCTCTCTCTTACTTAAAGAAATTGTAGAATTCAAAGTAAGACATTTCATTTAAGCGCCATATATCTTGAAAAAAAATTTTTCTACTCATTCTTAACTGACTAATAACTTTGTGTGGACTTGTAATAACTTTCAAAATTCAAAAATTAATGATTTGATACAATTCAGAATAACAAATCTTTATCTATCGGTTCCATGTTTGAATGATAAAAAAATAGGGAACTTGACTCGAAAAAATGTTTGTTAAACCATTGTAGATGGTAACTAAAGGCTGGAAATCGCTATAGATACATAGATTTTGAAAAAATGTTACACAGTTTTTGAAAATCGATCTAATAATGATCGATAAGAAAATCTCTTTACAGCCAGCATGGATAAATAATCTCATTTTCGTTAAATTCTGTTTAGTCTTGTAAGTCTGTTCAGTTAAGTAAACACAAGAATAAACTAATTTTTAAAGTAAACTGTGACAGAGTTTTTATGAAAAAAAGGTAGAAAAAAAATATAGCAAATATTGTGAAATTAATGTAAAAATATTTTTACGTTTTTCTCAACTTGAAATTACAGTTTTCATTTTTTAGTGCTTTGAAGGAAAACGGATAACATTTTTCAATGATAAATCTGCAAAGCAGTGGATTCTGCTTTTCGGAGTTTAGCGAGAGTTTGTGTTTCTGATTTCAAAATACATATGACTCTACGACTTCCTAATATGACTGTAAATTAACATGCTTTAGTAAATTACTTGAACTAGGAAAACTTTTCTCAATATGGAAGAGAACTAAAAATTAGGCAAATTACTTCAAATAAAGGAAATCCCTTTCATTTGTTATAAAACCCTTTAAAAGGGGCGACTACACTGAGGCAGGGAAATATCGAATGTTGGATGTATGAAATTTTTATAACATTCGGGATAATGGCCTGAGTATTGGTTACTTTCCACATCGACCCTCTTCTAAATTATTCTAGATAGTAAATTTGTAATGAAAACTTTCCAAAGACCTAATAGTGCATAATTCAGATTATAATTTCGAATGAAAAATAAATTACCCATGCATCGTTAGGTCTCTGCAGAAGCCTAACTGTTTTTCCCGCTTCCTTAACCTTACTTAATCTCTCCTCGACACTAGGTTGCATGGTCAGTCGCAACGGTTCATCAGCTGCAGCTTGCTCTAATTCATCATGTATCTCCGAATTTTCAGTTAAACTTGATTCAAAGCTGATTGTATTAGTGGGATGACCTGCAGAGTTCAAGGTGCAATTTGCTTGCAAAGCGCTTTCCACAGACTCGCGTATCACCTCCCTCATTTCCTCCATTTGCAGCTTGTGCTGCTCTTTAATACATTTGATAAGTTGCACAGAAAATATTTGCAATTCACCTACGACTATGTCCTGCAACTCGTCTTTCAGTTTCGTGAATTCCCCGACGATGTCGAAAGAATCATTTCCCTATAATTATTCATAAAATCATGTTCAAATCACAGAATAATATAGAGGCGTCAACAAATTGAGCCGACAAGCCATTGCCTGAAGCGCACTACAATATTATGAAAAAAAAATGTTTTATTACACAATTTTAAATAATTTAAACTTTCGATGTTAATTTTTTGAACAATTATGATTACAGTTAATTATAAGTGTAACTTGATACACAGTGTCATTTGTTTGACTATTCTTCAGTGTAATTCCACCGAAACGACGACTTCTCGTCTGTTACTTAATCTACTTACAACGATAACGCCTTCCTTGTATATTCGATCATAAACTTATTCAACAACTTCGTTAATTTTTGTTAAAACCTCCATTCTCGCTTTCTTTATAGCTTTCTGTAATGATAAAACAAAAGAAAAACACATAATTCAGTTTCAAATTTTCCAGTTACATAGTACTCATGCATAGTCGTTCGGAAAGCACGTTACTGGTTTTTGGGTGTAACTCAGAAAAATGAAATCTAAGTGACACGTATTTTTTTTATCTGCAGAAAATCGCTCTGAGAGTTATCTGAGAAAAAAAAATGGAACCGAAAAGATGACGCATTTTCATTTCGTTCGTTTCAGCCTGAAACGAACATCATTCTAAAGTTCAAACGAAAAATACTTTGAGGCCTATTATACATGTAGCAGTATTCTTGCTTCAAGACTTTCCTAAAGATTTTTATCCACAGCAGGAGGCACAATAAGAATACCTTTCAATTAATAACAGTGACTGATTCAATTTTTAATTTTACCTACCCAAACGTACAAGCCTCGGCTTTACATTAATTGTTTTCGAAAACAAAATTTTTAATATTAAATATACAGACACTAGAGACATTGTAAAATAAATATACATATATGAAAGTACTGTTGACTGAAAAATCTCAAGAAATACTTGACGAATCCCACAGAGGGTGGAGAAATACTTTTCCCAAAAAAATTTTTTCACAAAAAAATTTTGCCCCACTGTATAAACTTTTCCAAATGTAAAAAAAAAAGAAAAAAAAAATTCCCAATATAAATACATCCATTCAAAAATTTTTAAACCTTACTGTCATTGACAAAAAGAACATGCAAAGTCCATAATTATCATATCGTATTATTATGAAATAAATAATTCTTAAATGAGTTGAGAAAAAAAGTTTTTTCGACAAATAATGCAGTTCTATAATAATACGATATGAAAATCATTAACTTTGATAAGTTCTTTTTGGCAATTACACTAAGGTTTAAAAAATTTTTTAGTGGATTTATATACATTGGAAAGTGTTTTTGGGAAAAGTGTACCCCAACCATCTCAGAGCTTTACATTTTTTAAAACGTATAATACAGCTTATCCTAACTAATACGAGAAATATATAAAATTATTCGAAAACAGTTCAACAACTTGTAAAAACAAAATAGACACGAAGGCACAAGAAATATACATATAAACTACTAAAAATCTATGAACTATCTAAATGTGAATAAGTGAAATTCCACTATTTTGCAGTGGATATGCACTAAAGGCAGCAGTAAAATGGCTTCCACTAGGAAACAGTGAATAATCACTATATGAAAAAGTGGATTTCACTAGTGAAACAGTGAAATGTTATATTCTGGAATTTTCTGTCGCGAAATTTTCCATCAATTATCAGTAAAAGGAAAATTTCGACGAACTTTTTATTATCTTTAAGTCATTATTGAAACTTACTATCATCCATCCTGTTTTGCAAAAAGTCGAAACTTTATCACACATATTTTTGCAAGTCATTATTGAACTTATCCTGTTTTGCAAGAAGTCGAGGCTTTATCGCATATATTTTTGCAAGTCATGATTAAATACTGAAATTCTAGCGTTATCGCATCCTGTCTAAATATCTTTTTCGTTTCTGTTTCGAGTCACGTATTTGGTAATTCTTCAGCTATTCAAGAGAATCCTCGATAATTCTAGAATGTTCGATGCGCATAGTATATAAGACTCGGTGATTTCGCCAGCACGGAGACAGTCGAATTTTGAAATCGAATTGAAGGAGTTGTAGTTGAACTTCTCAAGACAGTCGGGCATTTTCATTTCCGCGCTTCAATTCTATACCTTGTTCGCGCGGTTTGAAAAACAATTTCTGTATATTGAACTTTACACCTATATTGTGAACTGTAAATAAACCATTCTGTGAACATGTTCGTGATCCACGTTTGACTATCCTACAATTTGTGACAATTGCAGTTGAACTTAGTGAGATTTCTGTGTGAACGGACGAAATACAACATTTACTGGTGTCATAAGTGGGATATTCTCCTGATAATTGCCAATGAATTGCCTGTAGAATCCTTGTGGATTCTGTAATTCATTCTCCTTTGTGCTCCTTAGTGCCGTGACAATTGCATCATTCCTCCTGCATCCGAAAACCAGAAAGGAAAGGCAACAATTGCGAAGTTGAAATTCGTCATTTCCACAGACCCAGCTGCATTCAAAACCAACGCAGATCCATCCGAAATCAAAATCAACACAGATCCACCTGCATTTAAAACCAACGCAGATCCACCCGCAATCAAAATCAACACAGATCTACCTGCATTTAGAATCAACACAGATCCACCTGCATATGAAATCAACGCAGATCCACCTGTATACGAAATTAACGCAGATCCACCTGCATTCAGAATCAACGCAGATCCACCTGCATACGAAATCAACGCAGATCCACCTGCATTCAAAATCAACGCAGATTCACCTACATCCAAGGTCCATACAAATCCAAATCACCCGGACATCAATTCGACAATTCTACGCAACGGTAAGCACAAAATTATTTACTCGTTTCAGTGCTTTTCGGGACTCATAAATCAAATCTTTAAAGAGTGATCTACACTGTTTCCCAAAATCCAAATTTCCCACGAAACCACTTGGTAAAATGTCACAAAACCAAATAAATTCGACTCACTCCCGAAATAATGAAAATTTATCTATTCGGCAAACCCGGATCAATAATAAAAATCCAGAAAGACCCCAATTTTCTATCAATTTTCTTATTAAACTAATAAATGAAAAATTTGATGGCGACCGTTTTAAGGTCAAAAGTTTTATTAAACAAATCGATGCTGTTTTCGAGTTGTCACATCCTTCCCAAGAACAAGCCTTGCTGTTATTTGTCAAGAGCCAAATTACAGGAAGGGCAAGAGAGCAAATTGATACGCATACAGGCCTTACGACCTGGTTAGAGATTTCAGATCTTTTGATAAAACTGTATTCTGACAGGAAAAATTTCGACCAGTTATTAGAAGATTTGCATTCAACTTGTCAAAACCACACTGAGAATATTTCCTCCTATTTTCAAAGACTTGAAAATATTTCCTCAAGAATTCTCGCGACTGTCAATTGCTCTGATATCGATGACGCTGAGATTCCTGGTCGAATTGCCATGGTGAAACAAATGACACTAAATCGATTTGTTTACCATACTGTGCCCCAGATTTCTCAAATGCTACGGTATAAAGATTTTTCAAGTATAAATGAGGCTTTCACTGCCGCATCTATTGAGGAAAAGGCATTGAAAACACGATTTCCAGTCAATTCTAAACCAATTCGAAGTGCGTCATTTCAAAAGAAGACATGCGAAATTTGCCGTCGGACAAATCATTCCAGCAATGAATGCTTCTTCCGAGATAAGAACAACGCCACGAAACTCAATACTCGACAGGTGTTCTTTAACAGCAATTCACATTTGGTTCAAAATAAGAATCAACATTCGGGATTCAATGCGAATCCAAACGCACGTCCGAATTCACAACCAAAACAGTGTCGCTATTGCAAGAACCTCGGGCACACGATCGAAGAATGTCGGAAAAGACAATATAACAATTCGAGACGAAACGACTCTACCAAATCAAATAAAAATTCTGTTCATTTCGTTCGTGATTCTGAACCCGAAGGAGCAAATTTTTTCCAACTGGGTCCCGAAATGGAACCTCCCGATTTCGAATAATAGAACGTACTACTTCGAACTTAATTCAAAACTCAAGACCTTCTATTTTGAAGTTGATCTCAAAATCAACCCAAAATCAAAAATTCCTGCTTCAAATTCGACTCAATCTTCTAGACCTACAAATTCGGAAATGATTTTAAAATCAATCCAAAATGAAAACTCTACTATTTCCAAATCAATGAAATATTCAAAATCTGTCATTCCAAAATTAATTTCAAAGTAAATTCGAAATGTAAAATCTACCATATCAAAATCAATGAAAAATTCAAACTCTGCTATTTCGAATTCAACAAAAATTTAAAAATCTGCTATTCCGAAATTGACTCCAAAATCAATTCAAAATTCAAACTCTGCTATTTCCAATTCAACGAAAATTACAAAATCTACTATTTCAGCTCAAAAACATACTATTTCAAACCCAATGAAGAAATCAAAATCTGCCATTCCAAAACTGATTTCAAAATCTACAATTTCAAAACCAATTTTGCCACAAAAATCCATCACTTCAAGACCAGATTCGAAAATCCATTTAATCCCAGAGTCAATACTCACAACACCTGAATCAAATCCAACACACATTTTTCAGGATTTTTCACGTTCAGGAATCTTTATCAATGGTCATGATCTAACGTTTGTCATGTTTGAATCCGAAAGTTCAAACTCTCCAGAAAAAACACTAAAATTCTTAATCGATACAGGAGCCACAACATCTCTTGTAAAAAGTTCGAGCCTTCACTCTTACGAAATCACGAATAATAAAACTACTTTATTAAATGGCATTGTTCCTAATATGCCGCTGCAAACGATTGGAGGAACAGATTTGGTTCTAGGCTTACATGGTTATGAGATTACAGCAAGTTTTCAAGTAATCGATAAAACTACCAACATACCATTCGATGGCCTTATTGGGTATGATTTCTTTAATTCACAAAAAGCTAGAATTGATTTCAGTAAAAATGCATTAAAACTTGATTCCATTCCTTTCGAGATACCTATTCAAAGAAATACTGATCAGAGTTCAAGCTCTTACATTACAGTGAGTGAACGTTCTGAAACAGTTATTTCTGTAAATGTCAAAAATCCATTAAGGCTTAACCAAGGGGTTATCATTGCTCAAGAAATCAACAACGATCGATCGCTTCTTGTTCCAAATTCCATTGTAAAAATATCTCCTGATAATAAAGCCTTGATTACAATACTAAATCGATCTGATGAACAAAAAACGTTTCAAAAACCATGTGTGGAAATAGAAGAAGTTCCTGAACAATCTGTTGCACTGCATATTAACAAAAATAGAAATTTCAATAATAGGAATGAAAGAATCAATGAATTAATGAAAAACCTTCGACTCGATCACATCCATTCAAAGGAACATCGTGATATTATACTAGACTTGTGTGAAAAGTATCATGACATATCCAAATTGCCAAATGACAATCTGACTGTTTCCACTGCCGGAGAGGCAACAATCGAATTAAAAAATGAGACACCGATTCATGATAAGTCATACCGATATCCGCAAGTTCACAAGACCGAGGTAAAAAGACAAATTGATGGAATGTTGAAACAAGGGATTATAACACCTTCTACAAGTCCATGGTCAAGCCCACTATGGGTCGTCCCTAAAAAGCTTGATGCATCTGGGGAACAAAAATGAAGAATTGTAATCGATTATCGGCGATTGAACGAGCAAACAGTGGGTGACGCATACCCTTTGCCCAACATCGAGGAAATCATAGATCAATTGGGCAATGCGGAGTATTTCACCTAACTTGATCTCGATAGTGGCTTCCATCAGATTCCAATGTCCCGTAAAGATGCACCAAAAACAGCTTTCACGACTCCGGATAGTCACTACCAATTTGAGCGCATGCCTTTTGGACTGAAAAATGCTCCTTCCATTTTTCAAAGGGTCATGAACAATGTTCTAAGCGGGCTTACAAGCAAACAATGTTTTGTGTATCTTGATGATATTGTCGTGTACGGCTCAAACATATCCGATCACATCGCGAAATTGACCGAGGTTTTTAACAGATTGCGAGATTACAACCTCAAACTGCAAGTTCACAAATGTGAATTTTTGAAGGACTCCTGTCATTACCTGGGTCATGTGATATCGAAAGAAGGAATACGTCCGAATCCATCAAAAATTGAGTGTATAAAACAAATTCCAAGTCCGAAAAATCCTAAAGAAATGAAGATGTTTTTAGGTATGGTAGGATATTACAGGAAATTTATTCAGAACTTTTCATCGATTGCAAAACCCTTGACCTTGCTTTTGAAAAAGGAAGCAAGATTTCAATGGGGAAATGATCAAGAAAAAGTGTTTCAAACTTTGAAAGAAATAATAAGTAGGGAACCGTTGTTGCAATACCCAGATTTCAATTGTAGATTTTCCCTGACAACTGATGCCTCTAACGTGGGAATAAGCGGAGTATTGTCTCAAATTAAAAATGGGAAAGACTTGACTATAGCTTATTATTCTCGAACTTTGCAAAAAGCAGAACAGAACTACTCCACTACAGAAAAAGAATTGCTCGCGATAATCCAATCTGTCAGTCATTTTCGACCATATCTGTACGGCAGGGAATTCGATATCTATACCGATCATAGGCCCTTGCAATGGTTGTTTAATTGCAAGGATCCATCGTCAAGATTGGTTCGTTGGAGATTCAAATTGAGCGAGTATCAATATTCTATCAAATACAAGCCTGGTAGAATAAACTCCAATGCGGACGGATTATCTCGACTTTTCCCTACAGAAGGAGATACAAAATTAGGAAACATAAATTTTACACAAAACGCAGATTTACTATATCACGATTATGTAAAATATTATTATTCCAATCGAAGTAATATCATGTTCGAGAAAGAAAATATCAATATATCCCAGATTCAAGGTAACATCATCTTATTTTGGTCTCAAGATCTTGACAAAAGTAATCCTTATTTTGATTATATCCAGACACATTTTGATTCAGGAAAAATTTCTCCTCACGCAAAAGGTATTTGCAAGCTTATTAACAACAAACAACGTATTTTACTGCTCTTAGTCAAAAATTTACATAATGAAAAGATAGAATATCGCGATTTATTCGAAACCTTGCTCGTTTTAAAGAAAATGATAAAGAAGAATTCCAAATTTCAACACCAACAAAAAATTCAAATATCAAACCGAACCAGTTCAATTTCATGTTAAAGTTCATATTTCCAAATAATAAGATAAAAATTCTAGACGCACAAAAAATCATACCTAAGGATAGAAATGAGATTCAGAAGATTTTGGAAGAATGCCATTCTAGTAAATTTTCTGGCCACACTGGATTCAATAAAACATATTTGAAGATAAAAGATCAATATTCTTGGCCCACAATGAAAACCGACATTCGAAAGTTTATTAGAAATTGCTATTTTTGCCAAGTGAACAAAACCAACTTCAAACCCACAAAGTAACCAATGGAACTCACGACAACAGCCAAATATCCATTTGACAGGCTTGCAATCGACATAGTTGGTCCATTACCCATAACAGAACATGGGAAGAGATTCGTGTTAACAGCTCAAGACGGTATTACTAAATATTCATTTGCTTATCCTTTACAAAATCATGAAGCTAAAACTGTTGCTGAGACTTTGGTCCACATTTTACATCTTTTGGCATTGCGAAAACTTTCTTGACTGATCAAGGGACCGACTTTATGTCTAACCTTATTAAAGAACTCAGTAAAATTTTTCAAACAAAACACCTTTCCACTACTCCATATCACCCTCAAACCAATGGAGCATTGGAAAGATCCCACTTGACTTTGAAAGACTATCTAAAACATTACATAAGACCTGGACAGGATAATTGGGACGAATTTCTTAAATTTGCTATGTTCAGTTATAATAATTCGATTCATACTGCAACAAAAATTTCACCATACGAATTGTTATTTGGAAGGAAACCTTACTTACCTTCCTCAATAACACGAGAGCCAGATTTCCGCTACACCTATGATGATTACCTAGATTCGCTCAAGTTCAAACTCAATACATCATTTAAAATAGCTCGTGAAAACCTCATTAACTCAAAAAAGAAAAGTAAAGAATATTACGATAGAAAAATCAATCCTCATAAATTTCGAGTCAATGACCTTGTCCTTTTAGAAAAATGTAATACTGATCTTGGAAAGTCAAAAAAATTATCACCCAAAAGAACGGGACCTTATAAAATTCTTCGAGTCTTTGACAATCACACTGTAGAGATTAAAGTAGGTAAACAAATCAAGAGATACCACACTAATTTGCTAAAACCGTATTTTTCAGAATAAAAAAAAAATGGCGACTCCAATCCTCCTAATCATTTTCCTCCCAATACTCGTCATTTCCGATCCCAAACTCTATACCAATGAGAAATTCGCAAAATCAAGTGGAATTTTCTACCAGAATCTGGGCATTGCAAGACTTGCATCTTCAAACTTATGTTGATGACACATGTCAACATGACGCACTTTGATCAAGCTAAAATTCTCATAGAAACTCAAATGAAAAAAACACAACGTCTCTGCGAATTGATTAACGATAATGAAAGAGATAAACCAGGACGAAGCTTTCGTAAAATTCCGTTTCATTGTGGTCAGACCTATAAATTACTACTAGAGGAATTCGATCGATTTCAATTCAATCTAAAAACCTTCAAGTAATTCGCCAGGAATGACGATCTTAAAATTCACAAGAACGGAAGGACTAGAGTCCTTATCAATGGCGTTTCATATTTTCTTAATTGGGCTTTCGGCGTACCAGATGCCGACGACGCAGAATATTATACTGATAGTATCGAAACACTTGTTCACTCTAATCAACAAACTCAAATTCTTCTAAAATCACGAATTCAAATTATTTCAAGCACAATAAAGAACTTAAACGATTCTTTTTTTTCTTTGAAATTCCAGGAAAAATTGATGAATAAAAATATCGAGAAAATTAATTCATTTATTACCATCACAGAGAATGCTGTTGCAAAATTAGAGGTTGAAATTGTTATCAACGAACATTTTATCATGTTGAGATCCCTAATTAATAAGATATCCGTCCAATGTAACAATTATGTCAATGCTATTGATCTAGCCAGGAATAGAATGATTTCAAGTATTGTTATCACACCAGAAACCATGTTAAATGAATTGAAAAAATATCAGGGTGAATTTTCATTGTTGGTCGAACCGGAGAACGACAATATTAAATTGCTATATGACATTGCTGATATTCATCTATTGTATTCAAAAAATTGCGTCATCTTTGCCATCAGATTTCCGTTGATCGAAAATACTAAATTTGATCTTTATCGTATGTTTCCTTTACCCATGCAACACGAAAAGGATTCAGACTTCTATTCATGTGTGAAACCCAAATCCGATTTCCTGATCGTATCCCAAGCAAAAACCCAATTCTCACTCTTGGAAGATTTGTCGAGTTGCGAAGAGTACGGGCGAGGACAATACTTTTGTCTCAAAATCAATACTCTGACATCGACCATCAAAGCCAATTGTGAATTCTCGATCATGCAAACAACGAGAATTGAGAATTCCTGATGACTGCGAAACAACAACAATAAAAGCCAGAATGGAATCCTGGACTAATGTTGATGAAAACCATTGGATCTACATACTCCAGAAACCAACTAGTCTTACTTGCATCTGCCAGGTAAACGACGAGAAAAAAATATTTGATGTGCCACTGGTTGGATCTGGTATGATAAGTCTAAACGAACATTGTAAAGGTTATACAACCTTATTTCTATTAAGACCTTCGAGATTTGATGCTGTAAATATTTCGTACTATGTGCCCCAAATCAGTAATATTATCGACGATGACTGTTGTATCAAGTATGCGGAAAACACGAAACAATTCGAATCACTCAAACCGTTGTATCTTACGAATTTGAACACGGCGGATTTTAAATACGCAGAAGAGACATTGTCTGAGATCGATGAAGAAATAACGAAAGACTTGAAAACTCCCTTTGTTGTTGACATATCAGTTAAATCAGTATAACAATCGGTATTGTCGCCGCGGTTATCCTACTCTGCCTCCTTTATAAATGTGGTTGTCTGAAATTGTTAAACTGTATGACAAAAAGTAGACGTAGTGGTAACGAGAATGAGAATGGAACAAATGTAATTAAGAATTTTGTTAATTGCTGTTTTGAACCCAGACACCGTGATAGAGATTTCCAGAACGAAATGACTGTTATACATAAATACGATTCGATGATTCAAAGGGATAGAGCTAGGGACCATGATTGTATAAATGAAATTGGCGACGCGTATCCTCTTTCTGCCAAAATTGATGAAGGATCAATGAAGAGTTCCATAAGGAAATTTTTGAGACGAACACCCATTTAAATATCGAAGGAAAATTTTGTAAAAATTGAAACTAACGTTTCAATTTCCCTAAGGGGGGAGGAATGTTATATTCTGGAATTTTCTATCGCGAAATTTTCCATCAATTATCAGTAAAAGGAAAATTTCGACGAACTTTTTATTATCTTTAAGTCATTATTGGAACTTACTATCATTCATCCTGTTTTGCAAGAAGTCGAAGCTTTATCACACATATTTTTGCAAGTCATTATTGAACTTATCCTGTTTTGCAAGAAGTCGAAGCTTTATCACACATATTTTTGCAAGTCATTATTGAACTTATCCTGTTTTGCAGAAAGTCGAGGCTTTATCACATATATTTTTGCAAGTCATGATTAAATACTGAAATTCTAGCGTTATCGCATCCTGTCTAAATATCTTTTTCGTTTCTGTTTCGAGTCACGTATTTGGTAATTCTTCAGCTATTCAAGAGAATCCTCGATAATTCTAGAATGTTCGATGCGCATAGTATATAAGACTCGGTGATTTCGCCAGCACGGAGACAGTCGAATTTTGAAATCGAATTGAAGGAGTTGTAGTTGAACTTCTCAAGACAGTCGGGCATTTTCATTTCCGCGCTTCAATTCTATACCTTGTTCGCGGGGTTTGAAAAACAATTTCTGTATATTGAACTTTACACCTATATTGTGAACTGGAAATAAACCATTCTGTGAACATGTTCGTGATCCACGTTTGACTATCCTACAATTTGTGACAATTGCAGTTGAACTTAGTGAGATTTCTGTGTGAACGGACGAAATACAACAGAAATTTAACTTACTAAAAAGTGCATTTTTCAGAATCGAAAAATAGAATTTTTACTGGTGAAACAGTGAAATCTGACTGTTTCAACCAGTGAAATTTCTCTTATTAAAAAGTGCATTTCTTGTCGTTGTAAAGAAAAGATTTCACTTGTGAGACAGTGAATGCAGAATATTAAAAATAGTGAAATTTCACCTATAAAAAAGTGCATTCTTCCAAATCATATAATTAAATTTTCACTAATTCAATTTCTAGTCGAAAAGTCCTTTACCAATTTTTATAAAACTCAAAATTTTCATTGTTTTTCAAGCCCGAAATTCAAACAATAAATGCGATCTCACGGTAAGTGGGGGTAGACTTCACGAACCAAACTTTTCCTAAATTTTCTTCATATTTTTCCGAGTCAAAAAGTCCTTTGCCACTTTTCACCAAACTCAAAATCAAAAAAGATAATCAAGCATAAATAAATAAGAAATCTGATTGGTTGAAAATTGTAACTCCAATATCTTTTTTGATTTTCAGTTTCGTGAAAAGTGGCGTAGGACTTTTCGACTGGGAAAAATATGAAAAAATGTGGAAAAAGTTTGGTTTGAAAATTCGATCCCCACTTGTCGAGAGAGTGACATTATTCTTTAAACTTTAGGCCTCAATAACTTTAAAAGTTTTGATTTTTATAAAAAATGGTTAAGGACATTTCGACTCGAAGTTAAATAAGGAATCCATGGTTTTTTTTTGTATACGCGACTTCGGGACACCCTGTATACTTCTCTACATGTATACTTCAATTTCAGAAATTTTAAATTAATACATACCGCTTGAAGAATCTCTTCCCTGGTAGGCGTTTTTGTATTTTGACTAGCCGCCGCAGATCGCAATGTCGAAGGTGCTTCTTGGTTAACCACAGTTGTATGCTGAGTTGCTCCATCAATAATCTCTTTTTCATTCGGCTCTGGATCGGGGGTGTATTTAGTTATACAACCTTTATTTACACGTGAACTACTTTTGCGATTTTCTTCCATTTTTTTTCCACTTAAATACACTATCAGCACTGCACAATACGACTAGCGCGATAGAATGTAAAATATTGAAGTCACCTTCTTCTACAGACAAACTCTTCCTCACCGGAAAATTTAATAATTTCGATTCGTTATCTAATTGGACCTTTTTCCAAGTTGACATACACCTTGATGGTCCATCCCACCCATGCATTCATAAAATAAATGTTTTCCACTTGAGCTATTAAAGGAACGTCGCAAGAAGGAGAGGGGCTGCCTCCACAGAAATTTTACAGGGTTCAGGAAACGCTAATGAAATTTTAAGAACAAAGTTCATTAAATTCCACATGCGCTTACGTAGAAAACTTCCAACGTAAATTTGTTCAAATCAATCACAAATTTCTAACGATGCAGCACTTAAGGGTTGTACATGAACATGAAGTACGTAAGACGTTTTGTGTCAATTTCATAACCTTCCTCCTTATTTACCCTCAAAGCATATTTGTAATCACTTCTTACAGTTGCATTGTGAAAACTCAAAGTCCGTTAGTTGCTAAAGATTCTGGAATCCTCAATTTCTAACATGAATATCATAAGATTATATGCTTACGAATGGAAAATGTACGATACGAATTTATACGGATTTCTTCGCTCTTACCCCCACCCCTTCACTATAATAATATACGGATTTCTAGCGCCAGCGATGCGGCAACACTTCGGTTTGAAAAAGTACCGAAAGTAATAGAATTCTATGAAAGAACTGTTTTATAAAATATTTGAATAAATACTCACGATCTACGAACTGAATTATAGAGCATCAAGTTCTAAATAACGTTAATCATAGCAATCTGTGATAAAACTAGAAATTTTCTAAAATAGTGGGAAACGCGACGAAGTCTCATTTATAGTCAGAAAATACTAAAAAAAGTAAAAATTACTGGAAATCTGTGTGGAAGATACTATTTACTAAAAAAGTACTCAAAATCGTTGAAATTGTCTTTACTATAGCACTAAGTACTAGAAAATTATGACCAATGCGTGAAAATATTATGTTATTTTGTGTACTACAGAAAATACGAAGATTGTCGAAATGTACACTTCGAAAAAAATCCGCTTGTCCCAACACGATCGATCGTGTTGGGACAAGCGGATTTTTTTCTCAGCGATGACATACTGTATAGTCTGGAAAGAGTGGAATTGAAAAGCGTTGACGCTAAATTACTGCGAAGCTTTAGGAGCTTCACGGTGAATTTTAGGAACTATTTAAAATCCAAGCGTCACAAAATCTGTCAAAATCTTGAATCTGGAAGGTCATTAACTCAGTAATGTGTCTTTTGTTGTGAGTGTTAATGGCATTGAAACGGGAAGTGAGGGTTTCTGCCTGACTGCGCTTCGACTCATATCGACGAAAATTTTTCGTTCTGGAAAGAGCGGACTGTTTACTTAGGCAGCCCCGAGCAGTCCGAAATCTGTATAGATATTATTTTCACAAAAATCTATAAAGGTATTAAAAGATTTAGAACTTTGATCAGTAGAGTATCGAATTCTACATAGGTATAGAAATCCTGAATAGTATTAGACGATTCTTCAACTTGTAAAAAAAACACAAGAAATATGAGAAACTCTTCAAGTATTAGAACAGAAAAAGTATATCATGAACGAATGAAAATAGTTAAACTCCTCTCGAAGTACACTTTTCCGGAAAACCACTCCCGAAAATTTTTTCTGCCTAATACGTCCCTGAAAATTATGTAGCATTCAATTGAATGCAGTTTAGAACATAATGTGATCGAACTGAGTCAAAATAAATGTAAATGTATGGAAAGCTTAATTTTGAATATAAGTTAAATCAGATTTACAAATTTTGAACCCATCTCCAAAGAGATTGATGTGCGAGATTTTTCGTACTGACAATGAATTTGTTTGATTAACTAGTATCGAATTTAGTGCAGAAAATCTGGATTAAAATTGAATGCGTTTTATTCATTAAATTTTTGATAGGAACGAAAATTTTTGAGTATAAAAATCGAGTTTCAATGCAATTCAATCAAAATGCATTTCCTCGGACTCAATACAATTTAATAAATTAAATTATGTGTCATTCAATCGAATGCTGTTTTATTCAAATTGAATTGAATCCAACTAAATCTAATTTAACTCAAATATATTTAAAAACTTGTGACGATGGATTTAATTGAATTGACATATTTTTTTTATGCTTCAGCTACAAAAAGCGTGATTTTTGTACCTGTGCGTAACGCAAAATCACGATTTTTGAGCCTTCAACATGAAAAATTATGTTCGCACCAGTGAGCAATCGTAGATTTAGGCTCAGACGATTTTACAGCTCGGCTTCGCCTCGCCTTAAAAACCTCGTCTTCGCCTAAGTCGACTTCTTGTTCACAGGCACGAAAATAGCTATTATCTACATCAATAGAGATTCAAGCACGTGATTTTTTGTATTAAATTAGTTTTATTCACTTACATTGAATTGAATGTATGATACGTAGATTTGAATTTAACGCGTTTTTATAGTGCAAAATGTGATAGCAACTTCATTTTCCCCAGACATAACATCGTATTTCAATGCAATTCTATCCAAACGTATGTCGTTAGTTTAAATGCAATTCAATTATTTTTGTATCATTGAGTCAAATATGGTTTTATATTCGAATTAAATTTTATGAAAATGTATTTTAAAACTAGTGCCGATAGATTGAGTTGTTTTTGAATATTTTTTATTCATTCCTATAGAGATAACAGTATGAGATTTTTCGTATCAAATTAAATTGGTTTACTGCTATCAAATTTAGTGCGGAAAATCCAGATTGAAATTGGATGTGTTTTCTCATAAAATTTTAGTTGAGAACGAAACTTTTAAGGAAAAAAATCGAGTTGTAATGCAATTACATATATGCAAATGTATTTTATTCGAATCAATGCGATTTCATCAAATTACACGTTTTATTCAAAGTAAATCCAACCCAACTGAATTGAGCAATTCAAATATATTTCAAAACTGGTGACAATGGATTCATTCAAATTTCTTTAGATAACATTTATCTATATATGTATAATGAAATTTTGTATGTTCGACTGTCTGTAATTTGGAGAACGGCTTGATGGATTTGCCTAATTTTGTTTGTTTGTTCATAACGATCTGCTTAAGGTTTATAGCAAGAAAATTTTTCAATTTTATTCAAGTGATGTATTGTTCTAAGCAGTAGACCAGAATCACACACACACACACACACACACACACACACACACACACACACACACACACACACACACACACACACACACACACACACACACACACACACACACACACACGCACACGCACACACGCGCACACACGCGTACACACACACACACACACATTTATGTGTGTGTTTTTTAAAAATTTTTTTCTTCATATTCTGTAGAAGGTTAAAAGCACAAAAAAGTTTAAAGTAATTCAAGAGCGTAGACGGAAATTCCGTTTTGAAAAGGCTTAGGCGTGAGTTTTTACTCAAATTAATTTCAGCAAGTTAAAAAATTATAATATTAATATCATATAATAATGAAAACTTTCCAAAATCTCTGGATCTTGAAAACTATTTTCAATCTCGGAAGTTTTCTAAATTTGGGAAATTCTAAAAATTGTTCTAATTTTCTAGACCGTCAAAATGTTTCAAGTACTTCAAACTCTTCAAATTTCCATAATTGTAAAAAATCTTGAAATGTTCGAAATAATCAACCTTTTAAAAATTGTAGAATTCTTAAAACTTTTGAATAACTAATAATCATAAATAATATGAAGTTTCAGTCTTTTTAACTTTTTAAAATACATATCTGAAATTCATGGAAATTTAAAAATGTTTGAAATACTAAAAATTGTCAAAACTTTTTATACTTTCAAAGTGTTTAGAATACTCCAAACTATTAAAATTTGCAAAATTGTTGAAAATCTCGGAAATGCACGAAGATTTGTAAATTTTTGAAATTCAAAAAAATTTTCGAAAAATTATAGCTCTTTATCTAAGCGATTTGGCTGATTAAAATTCTAGGATACAAATGTACAAATGGTCAACTTTATTCACAAAAAAAAACCTTTTTAGGATTTCAATTTTTAAATTTTTGCATGTTCTGTTTGTCGTTTTGAAAAATCTTTCAATAAAATTTGGATAATCTATAGGGTGTTTCAGAGTCTCCGCAAATACCGAAAACCATAGGTTCCTCATGAAATTCTAAGACATTTTTTCTTTTGCCTTTTTTCAAAAATCTCAAAATTACGAAAGTTATTTAAGCCGAAAATTTTAACAATAAATGCCCTCTCTTGACAAGTAGGGGTCGGATTCACGGACCAAACTTTTCCTGACTTTTCTTCATGTTTTTCTGAGTAAAAAAGTCCTTTGCCACTTTTTACCAAACTTAAAATCAAAAAAGTTATTCGGGTCACAAGTTTTAACCAATCAGATTTGTTAGATTTCGCGCTCGAATAACTTTTTTGATTTTGAGTTTTGGAAAAAGTGGCAAAGGACTTTTTTATTCAGAAAAATATTAATAAGATTCAGGGAAAGTTTGGTCCGTGAATTCGACCCCCACTTGTCAAGAGAGGGCATTTATTGTTAAAATTTTCGGCTTAAATAACTTGCTTGATTTTGATTTTTTTGAAAAATGAGAAGGAAAAAAAGTCTTAGAATTTTATGAGGAACCTATGGTTTTCGGTATTTGCGGGGACTCTGAAACACCCTGTATTATACAATCCTCAAAAAGTATCGAAAATTACGATTATTTGAAGGGTTCAAATAATTGCAAATTCAACCTCCAAAACACGGAAAAAAGGATTAATCAAGGTAGCGAAATATATACATAATGAAATATAGATCTGATGAATGTCATAAGTTTGCTATAGGAACAATTCAGGATTACCATGAAGTTTTTGATTACTGAATAACAATTAAAACTGAAAAAAAATCAGTTTGCTTCTGAAAATTGCACTAGCGTGCTGTATGATATGTGAAATAAATATATAGGGTGTAACAAATTCTCGTACACAAAAAAAAAGCAGATTCCTTGCAAAAATGTAAGGTGTGACCAGCGGCATTCTTCCGCTCTCGAAAATGATATTTGATTTGACCCTGAATTGGAGATCGAGTACCTGCATTACTTTTGTTACGACTAAAATTCCAAAAAGAGTGAATCGTCATTTCCGAAATGCAAGGCAAGTGTTTTATGCCCAATTCGTGATGATGCATTTTGAGTAAGCGCGAGCCGTTGACTTGGAAATGCAGAGCGATCATTATTTTAGCCTTTGTGAGAAAGTCGGAAAAGAAGAATGTGCCGATGTGCTTAATTGACAAATTGAGTACGGGGCGGCAACACTTCCCTTTCCCGACTAAGAAAACCGATTATAAATATAGACGTCTTTCGGCGATTTTTGGAGTGAGTGCGACAAGTGTCGCGAGTGCAATTCGTACTTACAATTAGTACTTTGTGAAAATTGTAATAGTACTTTATTGGGCTTTGTATTTTATTTTAGTATTTTATTAAAGACAGTAATTGTGAATTGAATTTAGTTTTGTTTATTTCTAATTGAACGTCTGTTCATTTCTAATCAAAATAAACTGAGTGGTAAATAATCAACTAAACACACCAACGACGAATACTGTTCATACCCCTAGACGACACGCAGCCAGCAACCAAAAGTAAGTTATATATAATATTAAGTGAACCTGTAGGGGGGCTAGAGAGAGGTAATTCTCCCTTGAAGTCCTCTTTGTTGACGCCGAAGTCGCTCGTCACAAAGGTTTCCTTTGCCATTTTGCGAAAAACTCAAATTCAAAAAGATATTCAAGTTTAAAGTTTAAACAATTAATGCGCTCCTCTGAGTAGTAGGGATAAAAATCACGGACCAAAATTTACACAATTTTTTTTCATATTTTTCTGATTGTGAGTCGAAAAGTCCTCTGCCACTTTTCACAAAACTCAATATCAAAAAAGATGTTCGATTTTGAAATTCAACAAATCTGATTGGTTAAAACTTGTAACTCGAATATTTTTTTTGATTTTGAGTTTTGTGAAAAGTGGCGAAGGACTTTTCGACTCACAATCAGAAAAATATGGAAAAAATTTTGGTAAATTTTATCCGTGATTTTTATCCCTACTACTCAGAGGAGCGCATTAATTGTTTAAACTTTAAACTTGAATATTTTTTTCAATTTTGCGTTTTTCGCAAAATGACAAAGGAAATAGTATCTTAGATTTTTGCAAGGAATCTGCTATTTTTTTTGTATACGGGAATTCGGTACACCCTGTATTGCTTGCAATTCTTACCATCCCAACTGTATAAAGTATTTAATCGTGAATTCTTATTAGTAAATGTAACTTAAAATTAATGCTCATTATTGATGTTACTGCAAAAATTATTATTTCATGTAACAATATTTTTTTATACAATAATTCTTCCGATTAGATATATATTTCGAAACGTTTTACACTTTCTCATTTCATCTGAAATAATGTTAGAGTCCATGAAAATGTCAAGAAAATGTAGTATAAAGAATGAGCAAAAATGTTAATGCTCAGTACTTCAAGAGTGCGAGATTTCAAAAATTTGAATGCTCATGTAAAAAATAAGGACTATTTCAGGGTTAAGGCTAAACCATGGATTTATCCGACGGCGACAATGACTACACAACCACCGATGATGAAGATTACGAGGATGCTGATGAACCTGATGTTCTTGAGCATGATGTTCTTGAACCTGACGACGTTCTCGATGATATTGTCGCCGATGCTGTTGAAGACCAACCTCAAGACATGGAAAACGAAGAAGACGAAGAAGGTGGTGCTGGAGAAGACGCTTTTGACGACGACACTGGTGAACATGAAGACGAGGACGATCAACTCCCTGCAGGACCGTTCGAAGCAATGTTCAACGTTTTCGATCCTCGACTTTACGTCCCTTGCGCTTTCAGAGAAGATTTGGCTCCGAAGGACTTCCTCATATTTTTCGAAGCCTTAATTTTAGTCTTCAAAGTGCCTTACGAAATGTTGATGCAAGCCCTACGAATGTTAAAGGATGCTTGTCACGGAAATTGGTTCCCAACAACCAAACAAGAAATGTGGCGAGCTCTACATCGAAATGAAGCAGGCTTGAGATACATGGTTTTCTGTGAAAAATGCAAAGACAAAGTGGGGAAAGACAGAATCGTTAATCGACGATGCAGATGTGGAAGTTGTTTTCCAAATGGTCGGAATCAACCATTCACCTGGTTTGTACCGATTGACGTCCAGGCACAAGTAGAGGCATTTCTGAAACGCCCAGACGCACATAGTTCACTGCGCTACCGATACTCAAGAGGAGTTAGAAGAAATCGACGGGGTCCTCGCTTCATTCGAGACATGTACGATGGCGTTATGTATCGACGACTACGACGAGGTTTTTTGCGATCCCCGTGGAATTTTTCCTTCACAATTTGGACCAACGGCGTCAAAGTTTCGAAAAGCTCAGGAGCAACATTGTCGCCGGTGTTTTTGGTAATAAACGAACTGTCACCCAGAGCACGTTATCGTCACATGATGCTGGCAGGCGTATGGGTAGCAAACCAGCATCCACTTATGAATAGCATTCTAATGCCAATAGTACAGCAACTGCGAGACCTTTACGTTACTGGCGTACGGTGGACTCCTACAGGAGGAAAAGAAAGAATAAGTCGTTTCATAACTGTTTTAATGACTGCCGATTCAGTTGGAAGGCCCGACATTTTATTGATGCGGAGATTCAATGGCGAACATGGGTGTACCTTTTGTTATCATCCAGGGATACAGTATGGACGGCGCCGAGTGTATCCGAACGAAGAACAACATTACGAACTTCGAAGACATAATGAAATCATAAGAGATGCGAGAGAAGCCTTGAGAACGCGTGAATTCGTCAACGGAGTCAAGGGTATGAGCGCACTTGCTTTGTTGCCACTGTTTGATCTTGGCAACGGTGTAGCAGTAGACAGTTGCCACAATGTTTTTCTTGGCGAGGTAAGAAAACTGTTCATCAAAATGTTTTTCGAAGACCATCGACAGCCGTGGTACTTGGGCAACCCTTCAATCAAAGCCGAAATCAACTCTAGGATGGCCAGCATACGAACTCCTACGAAGCTTTCTTGACGTCCCAGGTGTATTGAAGATTTCAGGAACTGGAAAGCAACAGAATGGCGCAATTGGCTTTTTTAATACGCCCTACCCTGCATGCGTGGTATATTACCGGACCTGTACTTGAATCATTTGGCTATTCTGTCGAGTTCTGTTTTCATCCTCAACCAGGAGTCAATAACGGAAGAGGAAATGGTTGTTGCGGACGAAGGACTTCAACAATTCGTATTGGAGTATGAAGAATTATACGGACCAGACGCGATGACATATAATGTCCACTTTTTGAGTCACCTTTCGACGACAGTTCAAAATTGGGGACCACTATGGGTACATACGGCCTTTCCCTTTGAATCATTTAACAGTAGAATAGTCCGATTTATAACCAGCGGGTTCAAAAGAGTCCACCAAATCGCGGTGAGGTATTTACTCGGAAAGTTTGAAGACGAAGAAATGCATGATCAAAATTTACACGAAGTGACCAGAAAAAATTTGAAGAATATACTCATGAAGGGCAAATGAGATGATCCGCCGGAGGAGTCGACAGGTTTTTTTTTTTCAAGTTAAACGATCGGACCAAATTTACGTCAATGATGTAGTAGAACAAGCTACGCGTGCAGCTATTCGTGCCGGGGAAGAAAATGTTCCAGTGGAGTACTTCAAAAAAGCCCTCATCCACGGAGTGGAGTATCAAGTGAAAAATGAGATTGAACCCGCAGGTGCCCCTCGACACTGCAACCATGTTTTGCGCAGCATAGAAGCCTTTTGGGATGTCATTGCCATTGTTTCTTTCGCACGAAATAATGAAATAGAGCAGGGAGTCGTGGGAAGGAAACAATTTGTGGACGAAGCAAATGCTTTAGGTACAAGACACATTAAACGGGTGGTGAACAACGAGCAAGAAGAAATTCAGTTCATACCTGCCATAGATATCTTGGCTCCAGCTATGAATATCTCCATATCAATCCCAACACCGCCTGGCCAACCAATTCATGAAAAATACATAATTGCTCTACCAAACTGTTGAGAAGCCGATTAAGGTTTGTTCTGACATAATTCATACATAGATTAACTAAAAAGAAAGACAGTCCACAAAAGTAACCCATAAATATTTCCATAATTATCTACAGCCTTCGAAAATGCATCAAGTTCCAGCACCAGGTATTTTCCCAGCTTGGACATACTTTATACAGTGCCATGAAGGAAGTCCGATACTCTCGCCACTACTTCAAGCACGCCGTATAATACCTCATCATCAATTTCATTCGCACATCCGATTCCCGCTTCAGATTAACGCAAAACATTTGTTTGGAAATTGCGATTCATTTCTAGCTAATGAAAGGTAATATCGTTAAATATGCATACTTCCTTCAATTGGATTCTTTCATTGATTTAGAAAAAACTTAATTTCTTTTGCAATAATTGAAGATGAATTTTTATCATAAAAGAGACTATGAAGATTCTCGAAATATAGCATGAATTGATGTAAAAGATTAACGATGTTTTTCAATAGTTAAATGTTTTTACTTACAAATTTGTTCTTCTTATTTTTGAACTTAACTTGTTTACAAATTTAATTCAAATTATAGCTGTATTATCAATTACAATCTAGAATTTTTTTCGAATGAAATTCTTTGTTATAATTTATATTATTCTGGAATTCAAAGGCACAAGGTATTCTCCCAGCTTAGACGCACTTTATACAGTGCCATGAAGGAAGTACGATACTCTCACCATTACTTCAAGCACGCCGTATAATACCTCATCATCGATTTCATTCGCACATCCATTTCCCGCTTCAGATCAACGCAAAACATTTGTTTGGAAATCGCGATTCATTTCTAGCTAATGAAAGGTAATATCGTTAAATATGCATACTTCCTTAAATTGGATTCTTTCATTGATTTAGAAAAAACCTAATTTCTTTTGCAATAATTAAAAATGAATTTTTATCATAAAGAGGAACTATAAAGATTATCGAAGTATAGCATGAATTGATGTAAAAGATTAACGATATTTTTCAATAGTTGAACGTCTTTACTTACTAATTTATTTTTCTTATTTTAGAACTTGACTCGTTTACAAATTAATTCACATTATGGCTATATTATCAATTACAATCTAGAATTTTTTTCGCATGAAATTCTTTGTTATAATTTATATTATTCTGGAATTCAGAAAATCTATCCTTGAATGGACAAAATTGCATGAAGCATTAAAAAAAAATTGAAAATGGCGGAGAAAAGTCCAGATCATGAACATGCTTTGGAAACTGTAACAATCATTGAAAATTGTTGAAAACATTCTCAGTTTATTAACGTGCAAAATTTTCGCGAAAAACATGTAAATTAAAAAATAATTGGGAAAATAAAATTATGTGTATCATTCGAACTTTCATTTTTTTTTATCGTACGACGGAATTTTATATAATCAAATAATTATGATATTTAATTAATTAAATTAATTAAATTATTAATCACTGGAAAGTGAAAAAAAAATGCAAAAATAAGCGACGAAATTTAACGATTTGTATTATTTTTATTGTTTCACTATTTGTATTATAATTGTATTAAAATTGACGGGCTTAGAGGAAAAATGACACAAGTGAAGACAGAAAATACATATTAAGTTTCGCATCTATCTGTCTTACTTATTTTATTTTTGCTCCAAGCCCGTCAATTATTAAAATTTATGTATTATAAATATGTATTATAATTTACATTGATATCGTTTTTACAGAACTAATAAAATAGTTTCATTGTACGTGTTCGCGCGCTAAGTTGTAAACTTTCTAAAATTTTAGAAGTGCTAAAAACTCATCGGAGAAGTCAACCTCTACAGGCACACGAGAACAAAGCATCGCAAGAATACCATCGCACAAGTCTTGGATGAGCTTTACCATGTCTTTTGCGAGTTTTAAAAATTCTGTAATTAATGATTATAAGAAAATGTAAATATTTATTTATTAAGAGAAACATCGGATTGTACGGTTTTTTTGCGAAGTTTTTATATCAACATTATAAGGTTTCATTGCCAATAAGGATTATATCTATCAATGTGTTCAGATCATTGTGTGATCCATTTTAGATCCAGTTTGACAAGTTTTGATGATAGTCCTAATTTTTTTTTCTGATATGTATAAGTATTCTCATAGTTCGTTAATGATATGAAATAACACACTGTATGATACTTTTTTCTTACAATTAGTGTAATATGTTTTAAATGAATTCAAAGCTATAAATATCTTATATACTGTGCGAATGACGAAAAATTGTGAACTTTTTAAGCATGAAATTTTTATTTTTGATTAAAATTGATAAAAAATAGATTAAAGAGTAATACATTTTTTATCTACTCTTGATCTAATCATTTTGATAAGGATGCGTGAACTGTAAGATAGGTTTTTATGCGGTCAATATTTAAGTCAAATGTGTGATGTACATTTTGGACATTTTGTACTTTTGTCGTAATTAACTGAAGAATTGTAAAATAACTTGCGAGTTGAGAAATTGTGAAAAAAAAAAACATGATAATTCTCTCGAATTAAAAACTGAAAATACAAACTCTATATATAGTTGCAATTTTTCCCTTTATTCTTGAAAAAAGCTGTTATTCATAAAATGTGAGTTATATGTATAATACTGTTGAACAATTATTTTGTATCACACTTTTAAAAAGTTAAGTATGAGGCCGGAATTAAAGGTTTTATGAATCCATCACAATTAATCAAGAAATTTTATTTTAATCGTGAATTTGATGAAATCGAAATATGACTATCATATCGAACTTACGTACAATGATAATCCTTGTTAAATAAAATCATTTGTGGACTACATAATGATGTTAATTAATTTTTTGTTTAACATTTTTCTTTATATTGTTAATAATTTAGCTGGTATATATTAAACAAATTTTTTAAGATGTAATTGATCAAATTAACGGTCAAAATGAAAGTAAAAAAATACAGAACTTGATTTAGAATGTTTAAATACTACTCATTAAAATTATATAATTAACAAGAATCACATTTTATATGTAGCATTTGGTTTTCAAACAATTTTCGTTTTTAAAAGAGTACAAATCATCAAATTTTGATGAAGCATTAATTACTATGGTTTATTTAACAATTATCACCTAAGAGTTTATTAGAAGAAAAAACTGATCGATTCTTTTATTCCGTGAACTTTTTTTTCGGATCAACTCGAAAAATTCAAAGTTCTTAATCTCATCTCATTTATCTCGTGTCGGTAAAGACTAAATCTTCCAATAACCCAAGGCTGCGTGAGCGACGCGGGTCACGTGAGCTTACACGGCTTACACGGCTTACATGGCTTTCAACAAATTTCCCTGAGGGATACTAAAAACTGTGCGTTTTTTGTCGCAAAAAATTTTCATTGTAGATTCTTAACTTCAATACATAAAAACTGTTTCAAAGTCTAAAGTCTTACGAAATTTTCACAAAGTAAAGAAATCTGTGAAATCCTTTATTTTGTAAATTGTGAATAATTTTTTACCATTCCATACTTATAATGTTAAAAATATATGGAAGCCTGAGAAATCAGTAAATAGTTAAAGCCATTGAAATATGAAAAATTCGAGTTTTTTTTCTTTTAGACAACAATTTTTTATATCAATTTTTCAGTATTTTATTGATGTTCTTCCAAGTAATATAATATATTTATAATAAAATAATATGTTAGGATTACAGGAGCTCATCATTCTACACATTCACGATTATTTATTGTATTATTTATTGTATTAATTATATTATTATCCAATTCATTATACAATTCTAAAATCAGCTAATTCCATAACAATTTTTTAAAACTTTGGCAACATATAAATTTTATTCAAATTCTTTACATTTCGATCGAAATGTAGAGAATGATACTTAATTTAACATTTTTCAAAACATCTTCAATCAGTTCTTAACTTTTAAATTTTTCGGAAAATTTTCAATTTTTTGGATCGTTTTCTATTTTGTAGGAATTATCAATTCTTTAAAATATTTTTAATTTTAGTAAAATTCCTGAATAATTTCAAAATTTTTAATTTTTCGGAAAATTTTTAATTATTTGACAAATTTTTAATTTTTGAACAATCGAAAATTATTGTAAAATTTTTCAATTATTCAAAATTTTTTAAATAATAAAAACGATTTTCAATTTCTTTAACAATTTTCGATTTTTCGAACAATTTTCTAATTTTTGAAAAATTTTCAAGTGTTAAAAAAATTTTTGATATTTTGAACGATTTTTTATTTGCAATTTATTAAAAAATTTCGAATTTTTCGGAAAATTTTCTTTTTTTTGAAAAATTTAGAATTATTAAACAAATTTTGAATTTTTGGGAAAATTGACTATTTGAAAAGTTTTCAATTATTCGTGAAATTTTCAATTTTTCACAAAACTTTCATACTTTAAAAGTTTTAAATTTTCCAAAAGTTTCTGTATTTTTCGAAAGTTTATTTTTCGAAGAATTTATTTCTTATTATTAAAAAAAACTTTTGGTTTTGGAATATTGTCTTAGAATTTTGCAAAATACAAACCCCTGAAATATTGATTGTTGACTTTGGAACAATTAACTGATTAGATTTCTTTTAAAATTTTTCAATTTTTTTTACTTAAAATTAAATTTTTTTGGAAATATTTTCGCACGAAGGAAATCACATTGTTTGCATACAGCTATATCTTTTCAACGAAGATTATAATTTTACCTATAAAAAATTGAGGTTCAGTTAGTTTTTGATTTTCTAAAAAAGATTTCAAACTTCAAAAAAATTTTATGTATTTCCAAAAATCTTTGATTCTATATAAACTTTTTCATTTTTCCGGAAATTGCCGATTTTTAAAAAAATTTTCTATTTTTCAGAAAATTTTCAATTATCTGAAAAATTTTCAATTTTTTGGGAAATTTGAATTCTTTGAAGATTTAAAATTTCTCACAAGTTTCTCCATTTTTTTAAAATTTCGATTTTTCAAATAATTTATTATTTATTAATCAAAAGATATTTTGATTTCATCTCAAATTTTTCAAAAAGTTTAAGTTTTTCGAAAACCTTTTCGGAGATATACAGGGTGTATCAAAAACCACGGACGATAATTCGCCTGATTTTTTTCCATATTTTACTGAGTCGAAAAGTCCTCTGCCACTTTTTACCAAACCAAAAAACAAAAAAGATATTAAAATCACAAGTTTTAACCGATAAACGCGCTCCTTCGACAAAGGGGGATAGAAACCTCGAAAAAACATTTACTGAAATTTTCTCTATATTTTCCTAAAGAAAAAAGTACATTGCCACTTTTCTTAAAACTCAAAATCAAAAAAGATATTAGAGGGACAAGTTTTAACAAATCTGATTGGTTAAAACTTGTCCCTCGAATATCTTTTTTAATTTTGAGTTTTAAGAAAAGTGGCAGAGGACTTTTCTCTCCAGAAAAATATGGAAAAAATTTCAGTAAACGTTTTTCCGAGGTTTTTGTCTTCTCTTGTCGAAGGAGTTACGGAATTCGGCTTTCCGCCAGGGGTAGTGCATTAGAAAAGTTAAGAAATTGTAACACAATTAATAGATCGAATCCACCATGTGTCTACTCTTACAGAATAACTATTGCTCATCACACAGTGCAGAGCGTACTATATGAGCGCAGAAGTGACGAATCTTAATCTCTACATCAATTTAAAATAAATCATTTCATCTGTGTATGCATTTTTAGAGTGCTAAAAGATATTTGAAATAATTTTTTCCCGACAAAGTTCGGGCACTTTTTTATTTAAAAAGCCCGTTTCTTTCTTTTTTTCATTCATTGGAAAAATGTGGTGTGTAAGGCAATCAAATCACGTAAATCTCTGATGGAAGTTGGCAAACGTCAACGTCGAAGAATTGAAGCTGAAATAAGGTCGCTTATGCACAAAAGTAACGATTCTCATGATAATTCAACATCTGCTGAAAAAATCGATTGTTCAGAGTTTGCTAATGCCATTGCTGAGAATCCAGTAAATGATTGTGAAACCGATTCATATAATAATAATAATAATGATGTTGAAATTGCTGCACATCACATGAATGAAGTTAATGATGTTGAAATTAATACACATGCGAGCAATAAAAATTATTTGGAAAAATCATATTTGGTGTACTGCAGCAAAGACAATGATTCAGATTCAAAATGTGATGCAGATACTCAAAGTCATTGTAGTGAAAGTAGCAACGACCATTTCAAAAAATCATTGGCTTCGTCATTTGTTAAAACCAACGTGAATCATACACAAGGTTATTCGATTCTTGAAGTTCTCAGGGAGCATTCATGTTTGTTGTTTCTTCCAAAATCTACTCGAACGTTATTAGGTACTCCCCGAAAATCCGAGTTATTAAGAGACGTGTTTCCAGGACAGTATTTACATATTGGATTCGAAAATTCCATTGTCTCAGTACTATCACAACTGCCAGCTGCAAATATCCCTGATTGCCTCGACATTGATTTCAGTACAGACGGAGCACGCGGTGATAACGAAGGTAAATGGGATGTATGGCCGATTCAGACGCGCATCGCGAATATTTCAGGTGTAAAAGCGGAATTAGCTGGAATTTATCGTGGTCTGACTAAGCCTGAATGCCCTGTGTCTTTTTTCAAAGATTTTGTTGAAGAAGTTAAAAAAGTGCGAGAAAAAGTCAGCATTGAATTCAATGGCAAACGGATTAAGTTCAGGTTTAGGGCTTTCATTGCAGATGCTCCCGCTCGAGCCTTTATACTTCAACACGCATATCCTACATCTTACCATGCCTGTTCTAAATGTCATATACTTGCTGAAAGGTTCAAAGACCACAAGAATTTAGCATTCGTTTCAGTTGATGATAGGCCCAGAACGCATGAAGAATACCTGGCAAGGAACCACGAGGAGGACTTGCATTTCAAAAGTGGAAAATCACCTTTGGAGGACATTCTGGAGGACGTCGTTGCACAAACCCCATTCGAATTCATGCATTTAGGCTATCTTGGTTGCGAAAAAAAAATATTACAAGCGTTGGTTGAAGGAAGGTACAATAAGAAAAAAACGAAACTCAGTGCGTTTCAAATTCGAATAGTTGATGAAAGATTAATGATTCTTTCGACTTTCTGCCCTGATGAATTTTCCCGCCCACCAGAGCGCATTTCGCTTTATAACAAATTCAAAGCTACTGTTTTCCGGCAATTCTTGAAATACACAGGGGTTGTTGTTTTGAAGGGTATCGTTTCTCCAGCGTTGTATGATCACCACCTTATGTTCCATGCTGCAGTTCGATGTTTATCCCATAAAAATCAGCCATCAGAAACCGATTTAACGTTCGCCAACATGGCATTCAGGTCTTTCGTAGAGTTTGTCCATCTATATATGGCACAGCATTCGTTTCATACGTTGTTCACGGGCTCCTTCATGTGGTCGAAGACGTGCGGCGTTTTGGAAATTTGGACAATTACAGTGCCTTTGAATTTGAAAATAACATGGGTTACTATAGGCAATGTATAAGAAAACCTGGTCTTCCTCTACAGCAAATAGCAAGGCGACGAGCAGAAAAGACGAAGAGCAACTTACAAAAATCACTTCCTGAAGTAGAAAATTATCGTGCATTGCATTCTCACACACATGGGCCAGTTCCACCACATTCACAAGGTTGTCAACAGTTTAAGACTATTCAAACAAAACGAGCTCGTTTCTCTACGAACCAAAAAAACAATTGTTGTATTCTGACTGATGGAACTATTCATATTATCCGGAATATTGTGCTTCTCGACCATTCCTATTATTTTGTTACAAATCAATTTGAAAGTGCCACAGATTTTTACGATGTTGGGTTGCCATCTTCATACTTCGGAATATATGAATGCAAAAATCTATCGACAGTCAACATGTTTGTTCCAATCACAGCGGTACAGTCAAAATGTTTTAGAATGCCACTTTTTGCCAATGACTGCAAACTTTGATGCGTCTGCCCAAAATGAATTGAACTCTTCGTTTGTAGTAGGAATTTTGCACTAAAAAAAATCACAAATGTAGTGATCCCCACTCTTATTTATAAATGTTAAAATGACTATTATTATTACATACTTAAGATTAAAATTTTTACTTCCCTCTGAATGTATGGATTATAATGAAATTTATATACAGGAAATCATTTGCTTTGAAATATGTGTTTATCAATTAACAATTTTACACTCGTAATACCATTAAAACTTGTTATACGTCATGAAACTTACTTACAGCTAGTATGTACAAAATGCATTACTTCGGTTTCTTTTTCAATAATATTTATCATATTGCATTGAACACTGACATCTAAATACTATAATGAGTCTGATGTTTGTCGGGAACCATAATACATACAACGATAAATTGACTTTCCTACTAACCTTTCTGAGCTTTATTTCCGAATTATATACATAAACGAAATGTTATTTAACTTGATTCGTCGGACATCGAAATGCACGAAATATGAAAAGGGTAAGACGCATTGCAAAATGATTGTTTCGTAGATCCTTATTCAAAACTACTCAACTCGTTCATATGTGCAGTGTATATTTTACCAAAATTTTTTTCTGGCAACGATTAACTAATTGATTTCGTGTAACTATGTTTCAAGTATGTCGTCGGAACGCCCAAAGAGAGACTTGAGAATACCTTATAAGTATCTGTCCTCGGAAAGTGAAAATGAGGGCTTCAAAAAGCCATTGAACACCCAGGAAGAAGTTCAAAAGAAAATAAAACAAATGAGAGCGTGTATGACAGCAATCGTTTCTGACAAAACGGCAGCTTCGACCCCAATGAGTTCGCCTGAGTTCGCCAAGAGAACCATTCCCAGCAAGCCAACAATTATTAATTATGAAAAAATAAAATTTAAAACAACATCCTTGAAAGAATTAAAAATGGATTCAAGTCATGAAACTATTGAAGCCACTCAAGATGAGGTGCAATCTCAGGTGTAATCCGAGCTAAATTTGAGTGATAGCTCCACCTCGGAATTTCAACATCCAGGTACTGATCTTCCAGCTGAAATTACTCATTTTAGCGGCTAACATGTACAAAATGTTAGCCGCTCCCTTCCCATTGTCATGTAATGAATGGTTTTCAAAGTTCTCCTGCATCCAAAGATGTTTGAATATTATTGTTTTGTTTTTTGAAACTCTGAATATAAAAACTGAAAAATTACTGTTTTTTATAATGTGAAATTTCGCTATTTTTCAGATGTTACTATCAAAAAACATGGATATCCAATTTCTTTAATTTAGAAAACTTCGATATCAAATTTTTTTGGGAATATTCAATATTGAACTGCATCATTTTTAAAAAATATAACAAAAAATTCTTTTTCAGTGTACGTTGAAAAGAGTGGAAGGATCATAGAAGTCATGAATATAGATGACCTTTCTGAAAAGGATGTTTCCATGGTTGATCAGCCAACCTCGGTGACCGAAGACCCGCTAGGATCCCCTAATCCTGAAAGAGTATCTTTCGAAAACCTCTCGGAAGGACGTGACAAAAATGGAAAGATATTGGCTGCCCTGGTGGAAAATCGCTTCATGAATGCATACTTACAAATATTTATAAAGTCAGTGCAACTTTCAGGGAAAGTGAAACCACGTGTTTGCCCGAGACGTTGAATATGTCTTTGAATTTGCTGAATCGTTTTTAAGATGAAAAATTTTGTTGATTATCAAACAACATTTCCATTTTCTCGTAAGAAATTATCAGAATCACAATTCAAATATTTATTTGCATATTTTAATTATAATATTTTCATTCAACAAAATATTCTGTACGAGTATTTCATGTATTCGATTTTTATTATGAAGGGAATCCTGAATGAGGAATTCTCGATTCGAGCAGAAAATGGCATATTGTTTTTGAGTAATTAAATCACTGAAGTAACTCTCACATTGATACAAATTAATTTTTTTAAGAAAATCTACTTCCTTTATCAGTTTTTTAAAATCAAAGTTGGAATAGAAATAAATGAAAATAAATGATGATTAAGATGACACACCGATACTGAGTATAAATATTTATTTTTTGCAGGGAAATCGCCGTAGCTCTTGGTCGTCAAAATAGTCTGCTCCAAGAATTCTCTGCTCGTTTAAGGTTAATATGAGGAAGTGAAACCTGATTATCAGAAGTTTGAATGAATTTTTTAAGTTTAAGCTATTACATCTCTGCGACTCACCGCTAAAAATGACGCATCTGTTCCTATGTCACATTTTAGAATATTTGACACTATGAATGTCAATAATTATTTAAACTGAACTTACGGTTTATTTCAATTCTATTTATAAAAACTCCAATTTTTTCTCGTCAATTCACATACCTACATAGTTATTGTTCTTAAAATTTTGGAATGGGTTTCAATCCTTATGTTGAAAATGCGTTTTATTACAAACATGGAGTGAATTTGCATAGCTTTCAATTTTGATTTGTTATATTTGCAGGAATGCTGAAAGAGGTATCCAAAACCTGAGGGAGCAATTAATGGCGAAGGCAAATGAAAATGAAATGCCAGAGAAACCGGAATGTCTACCAATTGATACGGCATCTGATCTTCTTCATTTTGAAAATGAGATTTCTGATGTTCAGTACCATAAGACTGTAAGTTTTTGTCATTTTTTTTATTGTGAAATGGTTTTAGACTGAAACAAATTTTTTAATATTCTCCTGCTTTCTAGGTTTCCTATTTGAGTTTTCTGGGGGGAGCCAACGTCAACGAGGCGTTGAATTTAATGGTCAGTCACAGTATGACAGACAATTTTTTGTGGATATGTAATTGGATTGGGACGCCGGATACGATACCGCTGCAATTCACGCGGGTCTCAAAGGCTTGCTATGATAAGAAATAGATGACTGACAAATATTTCATCAAATAAGGTTTCATGATCATAAAATGGACTTAATCATTTTAATTAATTACATTACTAAATAAAAAATGTACATTACTTAATATACCCATCGCTTGTTCTCATGATCTTTTTGCAGCTGCTCTGAGGACAAACAAATTTATATCGCAGCCTATTAACCTGAAAGATTTCCAGGATGGAATGATCAATGCCATCCGAAATGGAAAGCAAAGGATGAGGAACCAGAAGAGAAAGTCAGGTGGAGAGGGGGAGACCGAAAAGAAGAGGTCGAAATTTAACAATGAAGAAATTCATAAATTCTTCAATGAATAATTAAATAGTCTAAAGCAATTAACTGTCAGTTATAAATTTTAGATATGTCACTTTATTTTAGTACAAGAAAACGACAGCATTGTTAATTAATATCATTTGAAAAAATATAAATAAATTTTTTCACAAACTTGTAATGCTGACTTTCATCCTATATTCCAATATCTGCAGCCATGACTCCCAAATAAACAATTTGCAGGTCACAATTTACTCGCAGAATAGGAATAAAATTTCAGAAAACAGAAATGGAAACATTTTTGGCAAACTTTCAAAATCAACTTGCAATCCCAATATCATGTAATAAATTAAATGAATCTCATTTAACATTAACCTCATCTATTTGCTCGATAAAATTACATAGTAATCTTTTAAAATGCGCTATAATATAATAGTATATTACAAAGTCATGTTCAGGTATATTCCGAGTTTTTTGTTTACACAAACGTTTGACAGCAATATCACGCCATAACCACGCCACATGCATTTATTATGAACGTAAACTTATTGTCCGATTATGACGTGATAATGACGTTAGGATAATATGTCACTTGTTGCCGCCATATCCAAGGTCTAATGTGTCAGTACCTTGCTTCAAACTTGACGCAAATCGTCACAATCATAAAACGTAATTATGGCGCCATAACCACAAGCTTTGTGCTATCGGGGAGGCTGACAATAATGAATTTTTTAGTGAATGCTCAGGCGCTCGAATTTGTACTTTTTTTGCGTCGAATATTGACCTCGAAAGTTATTCCGAACTGCTCAAGATTGCAGAATTCTTTTATGCGATCCCATGTCACAATGCGAATTGTGAACGAGTATTTTCCCTCATGAATTCGCAATGGACCAAAGAAAGGAATCGCTTAACTGTAGAAAACATGCAACACATTCTTACTGTGAAGTTCAATTTTTCCGATTCAAATTGTGTTCAATTTCAGCAATTTTTGAGGCAACCGGAAAATTGGAACCTTGTTCAAAAAATAAGTAATTCAGAAAAATACAGCTTTCTGACAAAAAGGAAAGAAGCAGAAACGTTTAAGTTTTTCGGTTAGCTAAAAACTTTGTTACCTCCACATTTCTTAGGATTTAGAAATGTCTTTTAGAGAGTCCCGATATTTCATTCATGTATACTTGTATAAACTATACAAAAAATAAAACATTGTACTGTTGCTAAATACGTTTTTTTCTTGTCATAAAACCTTTCTTATCTACTTTTACCTCGTTAAACAAGTTGGTTGAATATTCTATCGTTCTTCTAATTACTGCACGCATGGACATTTAAAGTGTGGGTAAGGTTGGTTCAAAATATTTCTGTGTGGAGAGGGGGGGGGGGGGTTGTTAAAGATGTTTCCTTGTTTGTCCTTGTTTTGCCTTCGGGAGATTTGGTAAGCCTAACTACTACCATGTCCATCATCCGGTTTTAGTTATTAGTAACAGCGAATTACAACAAAATATGAATTGTTTTTTTTTTTCCAAATTACGAGAAAATGGAAAAGAGGAAAAATATCATCTTTTTTTGATCATTTTGGTGTAGTTCAACATATTGGTTATGGACTCACATGAACCATTCATAAATTTAAAATTTTTTATCTAATGAAAAATTTTTTTTACATCCAATAAAAATACGAAATTGTAGGTTGTCGAATGTAGCCCCAAAGAATGGGAAATATTGGACAAAAGATGCTACAGAAAATTTCAAAGATAGAGTTTTCAATGATACATTTAAAATCAATATACAAGGAGAAATTGATCAAGTTTTGTATGTCAATTTAGATGATTATGATCTCATGGAAAATATTGATAATATGTTGGTTGTTAATGGACATGCACAATACGAAGATTCTTTTGTCCGTTATTACCCATTCGAAATGTAGACGATCTACGAAAACTTACATATGTATACTTGAATATATACATGTATCTGTACTTCTTTACTTGAGTTTATTATTTTGCTACACTTCAACATATTGATTATTGAGTCACATCAACCATTTATAGATTCAAAATTTTTCATTTAATGAAAAAATTTTTTCAACCTCCAATACAAATACGAAATTGCAGATTATCAAATGTATCCCCAATGAATGGGAAATTAAATTCGAATAATTCAAAAACAATCATTAAAAGAAAAAAAATCGAAAGTAATCTTTAGCACGTGTAGTATAATATAAAGAAGTTAAATCACCAAATTTATCAATTAAAGTAATTGGAAATTAATTATACTGACTATACGAATATAGAGAATTCAACAAAATTCATTTTGATTCATATATAATTAAATCTAATAAAATTAATTTGTTTCGTTTTTTGTATAAGCATTCATATTGAAATTGAAAATTTGCGATACTATAACTTTGTTTTGTCATTATATATAGAAAATTACAATGGAAAAAATCGATAACCATGAAACATACGGTAAATTTCAGGCAGTCGAGAATAACAAAAAATGTTTTGCAATCATCGGCATTCACAAACAAACTTTTGGCAAATTTTGCGACGTTCACGAAATTCAGAGAAAAAAAGATTATCAAAATTACAAGGCACATGAAAAAAAAAGAAACCGATTTTGACCAGAAACAGATGATAAATCATTTGCTTTTACTAACGCCGAAGAATCAAGGGATAGACTCTATTATGAAAAAAAATATGACCCACCATATCATTTTGGACATAGAATCCGAAAAGAAATGTGTTTTGTGGGAATGAATCCTTATTTCATAGTTGACAATCAAACTTTGGAAATTATTGCTATTTAGAAAAATTTTGTAGTTGTTTAATGACGTTTAATAATAATGTTTGAAAAATGTTAAATATTTGTTTCAATTATTATTGGCCACATAATTTTATATTGAAATTTTTGTATACAATGTTTCGTTATCTTTTATTCTATTTTCTTTCATGTCCCTCTAATCTCAAACTCTAAAAAAATTTTTTTCAATTCAGAAAATAATACATTTTGCATCTAGGAAAAAACATTGAATTCTCACGAAGGTGTAAGTTATAACCTGAACCGAAGGCAAGGGATGTATTCACCTGAGTACTCTTTTTTTGCCCGCTTCGCGGACGATAACTGGCTTTGCCTTCCACTATTATAAAAAAAGCATATTTTGACAGACTTCATATTTATATATGTGTGTAATTTGTTGTTGTGATTCTTAAACCATCATTTACTTATCCTGATTAACAAATAAACAAGTAACCGCGAAGCGAAGCCCGCGGATTACAGTAACTCATAATTTCTTTTTCTTTTTCGAAAATTTCAAATGTTTTAATTATTATATTCAATCGAATGTTTCAATAATTATATTGTAACGAGCGAGCTGCTATCCACCAACAAAGATAAAGAAACCATGGAAAATTGATCGAATCCAACGTTGCTTTTGTTCCTTTTTTTCTTATCGCTGGATAGACTTAGGCTCACTTGTCCAGAAAGGACCCTAGTGGAGACTCTGCCCAAAAGGACCCTTGAAGGGACTTCCAAGAACTAAGAATGATTAAGGATAATAATAATTGCATATGAATACGGTTTTATAACATTGAATTTATGATTTCAAACATAATTCTTTAGTACACTTAATTTTACAGTATTGAGAATCTCATAAATCGTATCCTCTTTTATAATTCACAAATCCAAATTTCACTCGTACTCAAAACCACAGTTCTCCCATCTCGGCCAGTTCTAATATCAACGCTTCTGAAGGTTCTATCTTCTTGATAGTTGCTTCCGATTCACTTGTTGTACTGAGCTCCTTAAGGGTAGGTAGTTCTATGAGGTCCGTTAACCTATCTAGTTCCTGGTCAATAGGATCTACTCTCAATTCACTGGTCTGTTGGTGACCACAACGCCCACAACTCGTGGTGATTCTCTTTTCAGGAGTCACTAATAAAATTCCGTACTGTCGCGAGGCTTCCTTTGCTATTTCATTATCTTAATCTTCCCAAGTAAACGAAATTATGGGATCTAGTCTTTTAAGTATCCTCAGCCTATTATATAAATTCAATATCCCTTTTTGTTTAAACACATACTTCTTTTCACTAGGTTTCACTCTATTTTGCCGAATCAAACTTTTAATAGACCATATTAATTCCTCCACCAAAGGCACTGCAAGATCATGGAAAAGAGGCGTAATTTATATTCCTGATTAAAAACATATTAAATATTCCTATCCTTTGTTTTTGAAGTACCTTCTTAAATCATTTCATAATTCATTCATATTCCATTTCATTAAATCTCCATCATATTTCTAGAGCATTGATTTAATTTATCATTATTAATCCAAAATCGCTCGCATAACAGAGTAGTATTTCATCCTGGATCAGGTTTGCAATAACAGTTGAGAAAGCTTCAAATCGAGTTGCCTTGGAAACTATAGCTCAAAAGGGATAAATCCCTTTCGCTTGATTTTAAACCTTCAACTGATAAAATAATGAGGTTTGCTTACTTTTTGAAATAGTCTAATCCTCGTGTAGATCGATTTATGGACCTGGAGTACAATCCGGCGTTTATCTATATACACTTGGTGGTCGCTGGGGCTATAAGAGTCGTCGTGAGGTCGGACTCTTATTTGGGCCCGGGGAAGAGAATTCTTTAGTTCTTGGGCTTCCTTTTTTTGGACTCTTTGGAGAGCTTTGGAGGATGCTAACTCTGAATTTCTTTAATGTTCTAACAAAATCCGCGAGCTTATATACGCTTTTTGGCAAAAAGTGGGATTTTGAAAGAAATAGAGAAGAGGCAAAAACGGATTCCGTTTTGGCCGTTAATTCATTTGAGTTCATTATCAAAGTATAATAATTTGATCGAAAAAGAATATTTGTTATCACGGGTCGATTTTAGCCCGTTTGCGTCCGTTCATTATTCGAATCGTTAGATATCGAAATATGCGGGAATCACCGTGAAGCAATCGGTTGTAAAATGACTGCGATTGTGATAGCGCCGCGCGCCATCTTAATGTTCACTAAAATAATTCCTATTTCGAAATTTCGTTCTTTAAAATAAAATATCTCATTTTCTCTAAAAATCTCAGTGTTTGTAGAACTAAACTTGTTCCCTTTTCTATAATATTATAAATCATGTTTTATAAAATCAGACGAGTGATGAAACCTCGCTCGACACATATATTTTTCGGATATTTTGCTACACTTCAACATATTGATTATGGAGTCACATCAACCATTCATTGATTCAAAATTTTTTATATAATGAAAAAATTTTTTTAACCTCCAAAACAAATACGAAATTGTAGACTATCGAATGAAGCCCCAAGGAATGGAAAATATTGCACAAAAAATGCTGTAGAACATTTTAAAGATAGAGTTTTTAATGATACATTCACAATCAATGTGAAAGGAGAAATTGATGAAGTTTTGTATGTCAATTTAGATGATTATGGCTAAAAATTTTACAAACCATTACAAAAATCCTTTTTTATGTCTTATGTACAGTTTTATAAATCCTTTCATCAACACACAATTAGAAATAACGTATTATTTATTTTACTACATTTTGATATTGATAAATAAAAAATTTTTTTCGATTATATTGTTTTTTTTTATCCGTACCTCATGTCCCTTAAAACTACTCTCACGTGAGCCTACCTGCAGGTTACGGCTATCTATATCTATAAAACTGAGAATAAAAATATTTTACGATTATAACTCACAATCTACTGCACGAAAACTCCCGAAATCTCGCACAGTTATTGAATATCTTCGTAAGTATGCTATATGTAAGTTTTTATAACGAAATAAATCACTTACTCTCTCTCTTACAACTCTGTGACGAGCGGGCTTTTTTCAACCAACGATGATAACGCGATTAAAGAAATTTGATCCCCTCCAACGTTGTTCTATCTCTTGTTTACTCTTGATCGGTTGGTCGGTTTTGGCTCACTTGTCCAGAGAGGACCCCAATGGAGACTCTGCTCAAAAGGACTTCTGAGGGATATCAAGGGTTCAAGAATGTTTAAAGACAATAATAACAGCATGCGAATCTAAATAATATTTTTTTTTTTCTAATACAAATAGATTTTACAATATTCAAAGCCACATTCTCCTTTAAGTCCAAACATTTTTTTTATACAATTCAATATTTTTCCTTATAACTCGTATTTCTCAACAGTCATATTCATTACTCATATCAAAGTCGCCTATTCCTCATTTCTCTTAATTCGTATTTAACACTCGTATTCAATGTTCGCTGTTCCGTTTTATCGTATTCGTATTTGTGTCGTTTCAATTACTTTCAATGTTCTTATTTTTCAATTGCATCAGTCATTCGTTTTAATTATTTCTAAAAATTCTATTTATAATATTATTCATAACTTCGCCTTCGCATTTACATTCGTTCATTTCATCCTCTTATAACATAACGGTTAATTCCGACAGCATTTCTAGAACCATATTTCTCCCATTACAGTTAAATCTTGCATCAGAGATAGTTGTGAAGAGCCAATCCCGTCTCTAGATTCTGACGCAGTAGGAACCGACGCTTGGGATATTTCTTTGCATTCCACTAAATTATGCAATTCCTGATCGATTGGTTTTGAGTCTTAAATACTTGTCTGTTGTTTCCCACAATGCTTGCAAACAGTTGTAACCCTCCTCTTAAGAGTCACAAGGATGACACCGAAATGTAAAGAAGCTTCCTTTGCCATCTTATCATCAATCTCCTCCCAAGAATAAGAGGTTCCCGGAGGCGATTTCTTCAATATCCTTAATCTGTTGTATAAATCCAATATCCTTCTTTTCTTGAATTCGCATCTATTTCCGCTGGTTTTAATTCCTTTCCTTCTTGTCACGCTTCTTATGGCCCATATCAAATCCTCTACCGAAGGCACTGAGGAACGAGAATGAGTATTCTGTATTCTAATTTTAGTTTGACCGCGAAGTCTACAGTTTTGCACTAGTTTCCTATACCTCTATTATGATTTCCAAATGCTAAGTCCACTAAGTTATTAAAATAATTTTCTTCATTCTATAAGGTTCTTAGAAGGTTTAAATCGGACATATTATATCTTTAATTAAAACTTAATTTTCATGTTTCAAGACAATACCTTTCAGGGTGTAAAGTTATCTATCAAAAATAGTTTATTTCTATCTTTTAATTTCAGTGTTATTTCTTTTCTCTATGTTATTCCAAAATCACTGCCGCGTTTCAAATAAAAGGATCTGTTTATAATGAGGAAAAAAAACAAAAGAGAGGAAAAGAATAATTGTAGTAGTCTTAGAACGAGTTGCCTTGGAAACTGCAGCTCAGAAAGGACAAGTCCTTTCCGCCCGATCCATGACTATACAATATTCAATATACTAAATGGTTTTCTTTTTAAAAGCTTACTTTTTGTTATGTTATTCTTCGTGTAAGATGGTATTTGGACCTGAAGTATAACTTCGGTTTTCACCACAGCAGACACTCAGAGCTTATTGATGGGGTTGCAATGGTCGTCGTTAGGTCAGACCCTTATTGGACCCGTCGGAGATAATTGTAACACGCCTGTGTCACGTGCATTATTTTTTATATTCTTAAAAGAAATCATTGTTCTTTATTTAAACATTGCTGTTTAAAGCGTCATTAGACTCGTCCATTTAACAGCTATTAAGATAGTTTTAATGCCCGGGTGACAGGCGCTTCAATATTCTTCGGAAATAATAGACTTGCCTAAATCACTTACTTCACGTCGAACAATGAATCACTTCTTTTAATACTACCATTTTCTGTATAATGCCGTAATGAATGTACAACAATTTAAAATTCTTTAACTACGATGATTCACAATTTAATTTACTATTCTTTTTCACAAATCATTTCCTTTCCCCTCCAAAAAGAATTAGTCATTCTTAGGGTATAAAAGACCCGATCTTCGATGAACAATTCGCATTTCGCCAAACTGCACCTTCACGGTAATACTTGCGACATTTTCGTCAACCTGCGCCATTTCGGCAAAATCAGCGTCATATCGACAAAACCAGCGTCATATCGACAAAACAGCACCAAATCGGTCCTACTGCCCTGCCAAAGGACTAATACTATCTCTTTCAGGAAAAGTAATTATCTATTCTTCTTTTATTTGTTTTATTTGATAATCTATGAACACTCGATTTCAGTGTATAAAAAAGTTACAAAATTTGAAAGTTACCAGCGTGGTTGTGCCGCAGGGGAGCGGAACAGAAAGCGTTCACTAAACCCTCCAAATAGTAATAATCCAAACTTCAACAAATTCTACGAGAATTTCAAGAGGGATGAATTAATCATAAGGGATGGAATAAGAGCCTTCTATCATTTTAAGATTGAGATTGAACCTCCAAGAAGATTTTGGACCCCGGAGCAGATCGCTAGTAAGAGGGCCTTGTCGCTTGCTGGCGATGCTCAGGTAGTCTTACAATCAAGCGAGACGAAAAATAAAAGATCGATAGAAGGCTCTCTAGACAGTGAAGAAAATTCAGGAGAAGTTAAAAGGACTAAAATAGATGAGGACGAAGCTAGAGAAGAGAAAGAATATCAGGAAATACTAAAAATATTAGGTCCACCTCCTAAATCATTATTGCCTATTTTTCCAGGGTGCCACCTGCCAGAGCTTTGATTAATGTCTGTCAAATAATTTAACGATTATAACAGCGACTTGTAAGTTTTCTTTATGACAATAATAACGCTGACTATCAGCATTTCCTAGTACTAAATCCAATCTTATGTTTTTATTTTTAAAACCTCAAAGCAATTCAACCTTTTCTCAAGGGCCAAGTAGAGCCGTTGTTCTACATTGGTCCTCTCTGTACATCACGGGACAACGAGAGTTTCTCCCCAATCCGGGGTCTCGCGTGTCACATAATTCTATGTTCAGGATGCTTTTTGGGCTCAGAGGAGCTTTTCAGACGTTTAACTCGAGAATTTATCTGAGTTTTTTAACAAATCTATCGGCTTATATATTGTTTCCAATTCAGGGGAAATTGAGAGAAAAAATGGAAGAGGTAAAATTTAGTTTCCTTTCTGCCCATTTACATCCGGAGATTATTCCGAGTTGTTAGATATTTTACTTCGTTCAAGAAATTTACATTAAAATTTAATTTTAAATAGACAGATAGGAATGATTTTTGTCCGTTTGCATCCGCTGTAAATTTGAATGGTTAAGTATCTTTTCATTGTTGGCGAAAACTATATTGAAAGATACCCGCTATCACGGCTTTCGTTTCGTTCGTCTCCATCCGCTTAGTTATTCGTGATCGAAATTAATCGGTTCATCATTTTAGTAATCTATTGTGATTAAAATGTCGCACTTGCTATTCTGGAATTAAAAAAACAACTCTCTTCTGAACTTTTATAAGAACGATAATTGTTCTTGAAATATTATTTTGAGAGAATTACATTTAAACGAGTAGGTAAAACCCCGTTTGTTACAACTCTGTCGCATTTTTCAGAAATCACACACAAGTAACAGAAAGTTACAAAATCAACAAAATAATAACCGTATACTAAAAAGCCACAAAATCTAAAAAATAATAAAAATTTTCAAAAATATAAAAACTACCAAAATCAAATATCAAAAAGTTATTAAATTATAAAATTTTCCAAGAAATCACAAAATTAAACAAAACCTTAAATATTAACCAAATTATCAATTATAAACAATAACGAAAAACATAGATAAAAAATATGACACATAATTTTCGAGTCATTTCCTAAAGTACAAAATATTAAAAATGTTTACAAAAGTGACAATATAACATGGAAAATAATAAAAAATTTATATTCTTTCCAGAATCATGCAATGTGGCAAATCATGAACAGTCATAATAAATTTATTATTATGATCCCCATAATGAACATTTACTAATCATGATTAGAAAATAAATTTTATTATTATTTTATTACATTTCTCTGTTGTCACGCTTAAAAATCCACCAAAGCCATTTCATTTACCAAATTAATATTATATGATTAAATCAACCATACAATTCGATATATTCTTTTATTTTTAATAGATAACTATTCTAAGATTAGACGATTTTCAAGATTCTCTTGCCTTTTTCAAATTTTTTCCATCATTACATGAAGTTTATTATTACAAACGGTAACCGTTTTTATACTTACGAAGAAACTTTTCTTCTATGAATTACCTATCATTCTATCATTTTTTTTTTTTTCAGATCTTCTTTAAGTACAACGTCGATGAATTGAAATTTCAATACATAGTACTCTGGCCAGATTACCACAATTCACATATTTCGTGTCAATTTTGTTCCATTTCTCATTCCATAAAACCCTCAACTTCGTTTCGTAAGTTCACAATATGCCTTAAAAAAGAAAATCTACATTGTCAAGATAAACTACTGGAGCAAAAAAAAAAAAAATTTCGAGATCAAACGAGAATGAACAGCAACACCAAAACAGACTTTCAGACTTAAGAAATACGACAGCAATGGAGAACTCCAAATACCGTGAAAATAGGTTATGAGATAATCTAGAACGTCTACATCTCATGAGGAATCTTGAAACTCCACGGCAGCGCCAGACACGAATGGAACGCGACCGTACGGCACGTCTTGCATCACGCAGAGGATTGAATTTTGATATGCAGAATGAAGCTTTTAATTACAATCCAACGTTGGACTCTAGTTCACATCCAAGAATTACTATTGGTGTAATGGATGTGATTTGCTCACACTGTAATGCAAAAAAATTTCCAAATGAACCTCCAGGAATCTGTTGCTGCAATGGAAAGCTGTCGCTACCAACACTTCGGGATCCACCTGAGCCACTTTTAAGTTGGACTTCAGGAATGACTGATGAGTCCAAACTTTTTCTAAAGAATATTCGCAAGTTCAACTCTTCCTCCCAAATGACGTCCTTCGGAGCGACAAAAGTCATAACCACACCAGGATATATGTCGACCTTTAAAATTCAGGGACAGGTGTATCATCAAGCAGGATCACTTTTACCTGAGCCTAATCATCACCCGTAGTTTTTGCAAATATATTTCACAGAAAATAGCGACATTCAGGCAGATCAACGGTATCGCAATATTCCAGGTGTAAAGCGTGAAATCATTAGATCATTACAACAAATGCTGCACGAAAGAAATAACTTGGTCCAAATTTTCAAAAATGCTCTTGAACGAATCCCGAGTAATGAATACAAAATTGTAATTAAAGCAGACAGAACCCCAGCAGGTGATCATGAGAGGCGCTTTAATGCTCCAACAGCTGATGAAGTTGCAATCATTATTGTCGGTAATGAATTTGACAAGAGGGATAATGTCCTTCACAAAAGAAGTAACGCCCTACAGCGAATTTCAGAAACCTACCGATCATATGACGCTCTTCAGTATCCATTGCTTTTTTGGGAAGGTGAAGACGGATACAACTTTAACGTTTATCAAGTTGACTCCCTAATCCACGAACCAACATGTAAAAAAGTTTCTGCAATGAATTTTTATTCTTATCGCATAATGATAAGAGAAGGTCATAACCATCTACTGCATTGTTCAAAATTATTTCAACAGTTTTTAGTTGACATTTACGCCAAAATCGAAAGTGAGCGTCTTTTATACTTGAGATTTAATCAGAAAAAACTTTGATCAGAAGAATATGTTCACTTACGAGATGCGATATCGAGAGACTCCAACCCCGAAGATATTGGAAAAATGGTTATTCTACCTTTGATATTTACAGGCAGTCCTAGGCATATGCACGAATATACGCAGGATGCAATGACTTATGTTAGAAATTATGGTAGACCAGATTTATTCGTTACTTTCACATGCAACCCAAAGTGGGTTGAAATTGAGTCCCTTTTGCTTCCTGAACAGAATGCTGCAGACAGAAACGATCTTACAGTAAGAGTTTTCAAACAGAAACTTACAAAACTGATAGATGCGATATTCAAATTACAAATATACGGTGATGTCCGATGCTTCATGTATACAATAGAGTGGCAAAAAAGAGGATTGCCTCATGCATACCCATCTAGCTTAAAGAAAAAATTCATTCCGATGATATAGACAAAATTATTTCAGCAGAATTACCTGACAATGAAACAGATCCTCTTTTATTCCAAATTGTGTCTAAAAACATGAAATACGGTCCTTGCGGCGCATTAAATCCCGTTTCACCATGCATGAAAAATTGACAGTGCACGAAAAGATTTCCGCGTGCCTTTTTACTCGAGACTCAAACTGCTCAAGATGGCTACCCCTCATGCAGAAGAAGAAAACCAGAAGATGGAGGACATGAAGCAGTTGTTAAAGTAAAACAGACAGAAGTTCAAGTTGACAACAGATAGGTCGTGCCATACACTCCTTTACTTTCAAAAATGTTTCAGGCTCATATTAACGTAGAGTATTGCAACTCTGTCAAATCAATCAAATGTATATGCAAATACATTAACAAAGGAAGCGATACGGCAATGTTTGGAGTCACCAACCAAAATGATGAAATAACTCTATTTCAAATGGGGAGGTACATTTCGAGTAACGAAGCAGTTTGGAAGATTCTGAACTTTTCAATACATGACCGTCACCCCACTGTTTTTCATCTTGCTGTGAACTTGGAAAACGGCCAAAGAATCACATTCACAGCTCAAAACGTTGTACAACTAGTATTTGATCCACCAAACACCACACTCACAGCTTTCTTCAAATTATGCAATGATGACCACTTTGCCAGGACCTTACTTTATCCAGAAGTTCCTCAGTATTATACTTGGAATACATCAAAAAAACAATTTTGTCAGAGGAAACAAGGCTCTGTAGTACCTGGAACAGCAGTGAGGAAGAGCGACGCTTTAGGCAGAGTATACACGGTACATCCCAACAACGCCGAATGCTTTTACTTACAGATGCTTCTCCATGTTGTGAGGGGTCCAACATCGTTCGAACACCTACGCACTGTTGAAGGTGAGATTCAAGCATGCATGAAACTAGGACTTCTGGAGGATGATCTACATTGGAATACAGCACTGTCAGAAGCATCTGCTATATTGATGCCCAACCAAATGCATCTTTTATTTGCTATAATTCTAACATCCTGTGCGCCATCTGATCCAATGGCATTGTGGGAGAAACATCGTGATTCTCTAAGCGAAGATTATTTGCTACAATCACGCAGAGTTGCGAATAATCCCGACTTGCAAATGTCAGACGTTCTTTACAATAAAGTCTTAATCGATATTGAAGACGCGTGTATGGCAATACTTAACAAACGTCTAGAACAACTGGGCCTCAATTTACTGCCACGTGACGCCATGGATCTAACTGACTCTGATGTTCTACGCGAGACCAATTTCAATCAGGATGAGCTCTCCAGATTTGTGGAAAGGAACAAACCTCTCCTGGTCGAGGATCAGCGAGCAGTATTTGATCTCATTGTTGATCGAATTTCTAGCAATGAAGGAGGCATTTTCTTTCTCGACGCTCCAGGAGGTACAGGGAAAACATTTTTAAATAACCTCGTTCTTGCAGAAGTGAAAAAAACAAGCCATATCGCTCTTGCTGTCGCATCATCAGGTATCGCAGCTACTCTCTTAGAAGGTGGAAGAACTGCTCATTCAGCACTAAAATTACCACTGAATCTTTCGGCAACTGATATTCCCATTTGCAACATCAAAAAAAATTCTGGGCAGGCAACTGTTCTCAGAATGTGCAAAATAATTATTTGGGATGAATGCACAATAGCGAACAAAAAATCACTAGAGGCTTTGGATAGAACTTTGCGAGACTTAAGAGGCAAGGAAACAACGATGAGAGGAGCACTTTTGCTCCTCGCCGGAGATTTTCGCCAAACTTTACCAGTTATTCAAAGAGGAACTCCAGCTGATGAATTAAATGCGTGTCTCAAGTCTTCATATTTATGGAGACGAGTTAAAAAATTGACACTTTCAACAAATATGCGTGTCCGTTTGCAAGGTGATGAGGCCTCACGAGAATTTTCGAATCAGCTTCTGCAAATTGGTGAAGAAACTTTTATGAATACACCAGGCAATTACTGCGTAACGTTTCCGGAGACATTCAGCAACTTTGTCGAATCCGTGGAGGATGTTACTCTAAACGTATTTCAGGACATCAATGAAAATTTTGAAAATCATGCGTGGCTTCGTGAAAGAGCAATTTTGGCACCGCGAAATGACCAAGTAGCCAACCTTAACATCGTTATTCTGGACAAACTGCCAGGAGCTGTGACAACGTACAAGTCCATTGACTGAAGACGAAGCTGTCAACTACCCTGTAGAGTCTCTCAATTCTCTTGAACCACCAGGAATGCCACCCCATCAACTATTTCTAAAGGTTGGCTCTCCGATTATGATGCTGCGGAACTTGAGACCGCCGAAATTGTGCAACGGTACTCGATTGACTGTGAAGAATTTACAACCAAATATAATTGAAGCCACAATCCTCTCTGGCAAATCAGCAGGCGAAGATGTCATCATACATAGATTCTCTTAATTCCATCAGATATGCCTTTCAAATTTAAAAGACGTCAATTCCCTGTTCGTCTTGCTTTTGCGATGACAATCAATAATGCTCAAGGACAATCGCTCAACGTCGCAGGAATTCATTTAGAACCATCATGTTTTTTACATGGCCAGTTATACGTTGCTTGCTCCAGGGTCGGCAATCCAAGAAATCTATTTATTTATGCTCCAAATAAGACAACCAATAACGTTGTTTACCAAAACGCATTAAAATAAAACATACACTATGTCATACTGCAGCCGATGTAATTAGTATGGATAAAAAAATGTATTTCAAGAAATTTGACAAAGTATTACAACAATCCTTTGTTATATCTTATATACAGTTTTATAAATCCTTTCATCAACACACAATTGGAAATAATGTTTTATTTATTTTACTACATTTTGATATTGATAAATAAGAAATTTTTTTCGATTATATTGTTTTTTTTTTCCATACCTCATGCCCCTTAAAACTACTCTCACGTGAGCCTACCCGCAGGTTACGGCTATCTATACCCATAAAACTGAGAATAAAAATATTTTACCAATATAACTCACAATCTACTGCACGAAACCTCACGAAATCTCGCACAGTTATTGAATATCTTCGTAAGTATGCTATATGTAAGTTTTCATAACGAAATAAATCGCTTACTCTCTAACTTACAACTCTGTCGCATTTTTCAAAAATCACACACAAGTAACAGAAAGTTACAAAATCACAAAATAATAACTGCATCTTAAAAAGCCACGAAATCTAAAAAATAATAAAAATTTTTAAAAATATAAAAACTACTGAAATCAAATATCTAAAATTTATCAAACCATAAAATTTTCCAAGAAATCATAAAATTACACAAAAACTTAAATACTAACCAAATTATAAATTATAAACAATAATAAAAAATATAGAAAAAAAATATGACAAATAATTTTCGAATCATTTCCAAAAGTACAAAGTATTAATAATGTTTACAAAAGTGACAATATAACATGGAAAATAATAAAAATTTGTATCTATTTCAAAATCATACAATGTGACAAATCATGAACAGTCATAATAAATTTATTATTATGATCTTTATAATGAACATCTACTCATCCTTATTAGAACATAAATTTGTAACCACGGAGCGAAGCCCGCGGGTTACAGCTAGTATTTCATAATTTTTATGGAAGAAAAGTAGCTATCGTTACGACAGCAGTTGTAAAATCAACTATTTTAAATAGTTGGTCATACGTCTGTAAATCACTCGATTTCTCTACTAAAATAGGAACAATATTGATTAGTGTTGGTCAAAGTAAGTACTATATTTCATTATTTTTATAGGGAAAAGTAGCTACCCTTACGGTAGTAGTTGATAAAGTAACTATAAACATTCATAAATCGCCTAATTCTACTACATAAATAGTAAGAATACTGAATAATGTTGGCTGAAGTAAGTACTTTATTTCGTTATTTCAATGGGAAAAAGAAGCTGTCGTTACGGTAGTGATTGTAAAAGTTACTATTTTTAATAGTCACGCACAGGTCCATCGAATACCTACTTTTACTAATTAAATGGTTAGAACACAGAACAGAGTTAGCAAATGTTGGTGATTTAATTCATTGTTACCATGAAACATTTAGCTGTTGCATCTAAAAAAATAGAAGAATTTACTAGAAACGACAGCACCCGGTTTATTTCAAATTACAAAAGTTGACTATTAAAATAGTTGAAACGACTACTTAGTAAATAAAAAATCTTACTAATATAAAGTAGTAGGATTTACTAATAAGTTTTCAGCTGCATATATACCGAATTAAAATAGTAAAGTTACCAATTTTTTTACGTTGAGTCTACCAATTATTTTTTTTCGTGTACGTAACGTTTTGTGTTTCAGTACTCGTAAGTCCCTTTTTCCTTTATACTTTTCCTGCGTAAACGTGCTTCCTTAATAGGAAATTCCTTACTCTTTCGCATGGTGTTATTGATTTTTATTTCAAAAGCGAAATTATAGTACTTTTTTATATATTTACGTCGGAAACACCACCCGAATGTCCGTACGTAATACCCGAAAATGCCCCTGATTAGCTTTCTGAAAAATTTTCCTTGTGATGCGACAATCAAGCGAAACTTGATGGAGCATTTAGGTGATGATGTTGTAATTACTAGCTTAGTCGGTCGTACTCCCATTCTCACATTCTGTCCACATCATGTACTACACGATTCATGGTACAGTAACAAACACATCGATGTTGATGAGGAACGCGTGAGAATTGTTAAGCTCCTTGCGCGATAATTGCTGAGGACATTCAATCACAAGTTTACGATACTGATTACCACCCAGACCCTGACGGTTTTTTTTGGAAAACGCTGAACAGAACATTCCACCCACTCTAAAAGCTTTTTTACAAGGCTTGATTTTAAAGAACAAAGAGGTGCTGAAGACAAGTATGAAAAAAAAATAGTTCCTATTGCACATGCTATCATTGCGTCAGTCAGGCCTCTATCGTTTTCTTTATGTATTCAAGTTGCTCTTGGATCCGTCATCCACACTTCCGTTGGCTCAAAACATCTAATCGACATTTTAGCAGCGATGGGATGCTGTGCTTCGTATGGTGAAGTACGTAATTTTCAATTGTCGGCTGTTATGCACCCAGAAACAGTCGTAGAAAAAGGGTTCGTACAATTTGTTGCCGTTAATGCTGACGTAAACATTGGCACAGTAGATGGACTAAGCACCTTTCATTCTATGGGAATGATAAAATGCGTTACTCCAAAGCGAAATACTTTAGAATATGGAGAAATTCTCTGAATCACAGACATTCTAGCTGCGGCTGTAGTAGGAAGATTTGAAAATATCCCTATTGAAACATACTCGTCGGAGATATCAACTGATAAATACGAAAAGCTTGAAGTCACTGGATTAGGCAACCTCCAAACAGGGGCGTAGCGAACCTTCCGATTGCAGGGGGGGAGGGGTGATTTAATAAAAAATGCCGACTTTTATAAACAATTTGCCGAATAATAACTTTTTTTACTGCATAAATTATACTTAATTGAAATCAACATTATGTTTTGTAGGAATGCATAATTGTAGAATTGAAAGAACAACACGCTTTAATATTTATAACTTTATTGTTTTATTTTCACTGTTAAACATATATTTATAACTGCAGTTAAAGTATAAATAATTGACACACAAAAAACGGTCACAGTACGCAGGAAGAAAAATCAGGTTTTGTCGAATGCCTTTATTATGAAAAATATAAACGTTATTAATTCAAATTCTGACTCTGCGGTGTTACGATAAAGACCATTTTTCAACGACTTCACGAAGGTCAATATCGTCCACCTTATCTCTGGCAGAAAAAAGCAACATTAATGAATTCAAACAAATGTCTCCCATCTTTGTCCGCAAATGATTGTAAACTACTTTCAGTTTACTGAATGAACGTTCGCAAGAAGCTGAAGTAACAGGTAAAGTCAAAACAAATAAAGAGGTTTAAGCACCAAGGGTATTACATTTTTCAACTGGAATGCTACTTTGGAGACTTCATTGAAACTTGTGAAATTTTGGCACGGATCGATAAGAATTCGCAGCTCAGCAAGCAAACATTCTAGTTGTTCCCTGAAGAATTCAGGCTGTGATTGTAGAATAAAGTCGATTGATTCAAGAGTTATATTATTTCTATCCATTGGAACAATGAAAATTTTCTGAATGGTTGACATAATTTCATGGAGGCTATCTTCAACGCAGTTAGTGAACACTTCGAACACAATTTCGAACCCTTTCCCAGGGTTCTCACGATATCAATCAAGATTTGCAAATCTTTTAAATGATACTATCTCTCTTGTTCTTCTCTCACTTTTAATTCTCTTAAATTTCTGTCTAGCAAAACGTCAATGTGAGCTCCCTCATTGACGAAATTGGAGAAATCACTCAAAGCTGCCGAATGAGACTCTGAAGTGGAGTGTCCAATCAGTTTGCCTACTTTATCTTTTCCACGACTCTTCATTTTCTGCCATTGACGAACACCCACTGATACCCATTCTGGACTAGCGTGAGATCGTCCTATTTTCTCAGGAAACAGAATGCAAGCAAAGCAAAACACTGCATTTTTATGATGACTATATTCCAGTAATGGATATGTAGCATACCAGGCTGGATTGAATTGTCGTTGTTTGTTTGAAGGTATATCTGGATTGGTTGGGTACATGCTAAGTTTTGGTTGATATGGTCCAAGAGAACTCAAGTATTTTCATTCATTGGCACACGATATTTTTTTTCGTTTTCCAGGATCGTGATCAATCAAAACCTCATTGCCAACGTGTGGAGTGTAAGTTTTATGTGAAAATTTTTTCTCCTCTTTCGCTGCAAGTTGAAATAACTCATCACTCTCTCTGCGAATGTTCGACAAACAGTCAATCATGTCCACAATTAGTCAGGAATTCTGCGATTTTACCAGAAAAACTGATCCGAAGAATATCAACCTCATCTTCTTTTGGTAGTAATCGTAATGGTGACCCTGACAGTGGTTGTGACGAAATTGGCGATCTTGTTATTGGTAAAACAGGCGATGATGATCGGGATGACAATATTGAGGGCGATGGTAGTAAAAGTACCTGTTGATATGCATTGAGTTTCGTGGAAGGAACTGAAGGTGGGCCATCGAGAGGTTCATCATTTGGGGGTGAATTTTTTTCATGTGATTCAGGAACAATTGCTTCAGTAGGAAAAAGTTTTTCAGCAGCATCACTTCCATACAATGATGAAGTTGAAGATGGAAGGACAGGCGTAATTCGAGGTTTTTTCTAGAGGCCTCAAACGGATTCAATGGAGCTCCAACATGTTTAACTTGAACATGTTTCCCATTATGTTCAGCTGTTTCATGTCGAGATCTGTAGTCATCATCGAATTGACTCTCGCATTATTGACATTCTAGTTTTATTCTCTTTCGTGGTGGTTTGAAAGAATAGAAGCAGATTTTTGGTTAAATTTCCCTGAAGCGCGTAAATTCAAATTATATTAAACTAACGCGTTGAAACCACGCAGCAAATTTATATACCCCGTATATGGTGTATATGTGGGTGGAATGGATTCATGGAGCAACTCTATTTATCTGAAAAGTACTCTTTAACAAGAATCATTCCACTCCCTTTCATTAATGCTCCTCCAAATGACTTGAACACGGTTTATACGACTTTATAGAATGATCTTGAAAAATTTGACAAAGTAGGACAACAGACGTGCATCATCACATTTGACCAACCTTTGTACCAGAAAGCTCGTCAAATAGTTGAATCCAGTCCTGATCCACGTTTCCGACGCATTGTTGTCGAGTAGGAGGTTTTTATATGATAATGTCATTTTTGGGCTCAAATGGATATCTGATGTCTGGTAGTGGAATAAAAGACCTACTGTCTCTCATCTACGCACTGCTCTCAGTCGACAAAATTATGGCAGGTTACGCGCACAGTAGCGCTGTTCGGAGACACTTGTTGGCTGCTTCAGCCCTAAGGTAGTAGTGACAAAATTTCGATAATATCGATAATTGGTTGACCTCGATATTATCGATAATCCGATACGTTATCGATAATTATCGGAAAAATTTACTCTGTTTGAAAATTATTTTTCTATTTATAATTTGTAAAAAAGGCACGTTAATAAGTTTAGATGAAAAATCTTTACAAAAGTTTCTGGATTACTTTAAACAGTCAAGATCAAGTATCATCATCAAGATCACAGTATCATGTGGTTTCATGTGATATTCTTCGCGAGCGATATTTCGGTTTGTTTCAGATATTCTCGATATAAATCATCAACAAGATTTGTTGATTCTGTTTCAGTCAGTCAGCTGTAAGTGTTGTGTGTTGTAATAAAATAAAAAATTGACAACTCCGACGAAGGTAATATTGTGCTTTTTTCTAACATAATAAGTTACTGTTTCCTTAAGATCAAAATTGCACTTTTTATTTATAAAGAACACGTTTCATCTTTTAGAGTATAACAGATCGAACAAATGTCTTTGGAAACTTTTATCGTCAGAAAATGGATCACCTGAAATTATGGTAGTTGACGACGATGGAAGCAGAGGGGAAGGAGATCATGGCGATCATGGTCAACAAGAATCGTCATTAGCAAATCCAATCGAGAAAAAAATCCTTGCGCCCATTTTCACGACTTCGCCAACAGGGCAACCTTCTAAAGAACCGTTAGAAATTATGAGGTAATTTATATTATACTAGCTGTCACCCTCGGGCCCCAGCTCGTGGAAAACCAATCGCCTAATGAGCGTTATATATACATAATGATAGTTTTTCCAGGGAAAAAAGGTGAAATACGTATAATTGTTAAAAAAGGACAATAAATTAAATTACATTAGGAGAGTTCAAATAAGGTCTATGACGAGTCCGGGAATAATGAGTATATATATACTCATGCAAAATTTATATTTTCTGAAATCAATGAAAAAACTATATTTGATAAATAAATGAAGATAATTCAATCATTCATTCATTTTATTGATGAAATTATTTTTAAAAAATGTTTTTGTTATTAATGTTACATTTTAATTGATATTATAATAAGAATTATCTATTATATGTATGTATGTATATCTTATATTATTGCATTTTCCTATCATGTGTTACGTATTCTCTTATATAACTATGCTGTCTATGTGATATTATTTAAATGTATTGTATAGTTATTACTTTTCTTTATGTTTTTTAGATTAAAAATTCCTATTTATTAATTATATAAAATCTTTTTTTCGTTTTTTTCGCCGTTCATTCACACCCTCAGCAGATCATTCAGGTTTTTTTGTCCAGTTAATTAGTATAATTTTTGCAGTGCTGAAAATATGACCAGTAACGAGAAACAGCAGAAAGCAAATGCTGAGAAGTCCACTACAGTTGACCTACCATTGAAGAAATCCAAAAGATCTGGACCGAAGTATTTCATGATTTAAAAAAAATCAGTGATATTTCACTGATTATCAGTGTTACACACTGTAGCTCATGATGGCAGAGAAATTCCAACCCGCTTCTTTCAGAGAGTCTTCGATTATTTTGAATATTAAAAAATCAAGAGTTCAAACACAAATCAAAGTTCGAGGTTTAAATTTGAAATTAAAATAAAAATCTTCGAATCCGTAAGTTACTTATACACTCTTTAAATTCTTGGCATTTTTCATTTGAATATTTCTTTCTCTTCTGATTATCTGGACGTAGTTAGATTGAATTTCTATATAAAGTGTATTAAACTTCAAATTATGTTATTATTTAAATGTTTACATCATGTTCATCTTGTAATGCCTAGTCTCATGTAAAATTTTATTTGTAGTTCGTCTGTTTGGGAATTTTACGAAAAAACGACTGAGCTACAAAAAAGCAAATGCAAGAAATGTTCGAAGTTAGTGACCTCAATAAATACGTCAAACGCATGGTCACACACCCGACTACATCATACAGAGTTACTTAGATTAGAAAGTACGGAAGAAAGCCCCACAGAATCTGACTCATCTCCAGTAAAAAAGACAAGAACAAAGTCCACTAATCAAGGAAACAAGGGAAAAACTACAGAAAAAAAAAAAAAAAAAAATCAACAAATTTGTGTCGAAATAAAAACCACCACAAGCTAAAGGTAGCCAAAAATGGAAATTTCTGAACTTCATGCTGTTTCGCATGATTGCAGTTGATTTTCAACCTTTTCATATCGTGAACGACGTTGGTTTCATTGATTTCTGCAAAGCCCTTGACAAGCGCTATGTTTTGCCAAGTAGATGTCACCTTAGCCAAACTCTGTTGCCAATGTTTCATGAAAAGGCATGTAATGCCTTGAACTTGGAACTTGCGAATGTTGAGTTGGTATTTTTTTCCATTTTATTGTGCTATCGACACATATTAAATAAAAAATATACAGAGAAATGGAAACGAAAACGTTTGAAAGAAAAACATACTTATGATTTATATGAAGTTCGAAATTTTTAAACATAAATGTTGAAAAATGTCAAATAAAGTATTTAAAATCAAAATAAAAATATGTAAACAAAAAAATTTATTCCAAATGAATCAAATTAATGAGATTCTTATACTTTTTTTTTATAGCAACGTGGCTCTCACGTTTGACGGTTGGAAAAATCGACGCCAAGAAAAATTTCTTGTTGTCACTGTCCATTTTGTTCCGGTTTTGAAATGATTCATGTTTTGGACCAAGCTCACACAGGCAAAAACATATCGGAGCTCTTAGAACAAGAAGTCTTTCGGCCTAATAGGGACATGAAAAATAAAGTCGTTTCCCGCGTGTCGGATAACGAGAGCAGCATGGCATTAGCAGTAAAATTATCTCTCTTGCGTCAAATGAGCTGCTTTGCTCACACTCAACAACTGGTCATAAATCGAGCCATCATCGAAACCTCAAAGAGAAACTTCACGGCCTTGGGAAAAAAAACAACCAAAGGACCTAGCAAGCTTTATACAGTCAAGGAGCAACTTGAAATTGAGGAGTAAGTTTTCAGTCACACTTTGAAAATATTCCAATCGCACTAGCATTTACAGTTTTTTTCTTTTTAATAGAAAGTGAAACTGAAGAATGAAATAAATTATTTACTCAAAATTAAATAATTAAGAATGAATATACACTTACCAATAAATGAATTCAAGCCGTAAAAAAAGACGGAAAAATATAGAAAGTAACGAAAAGTAATGGTGAATCATGTTAAATCAGTAAATAATAGTAAAAATAGGACACTTGATTTAAAGACAGGAAGCAAAAACCTGCGATAGCTGAAAATTTATTGATTCAGATGTCTGTATATAATGTTCGATAATCTTCCCACTTTAAATATAGAAGAAAATGATTGTAGGACACTTTTTTCAATCCGCATTTTCCACTCCGGCATTTCCACTTCGTGATTCCCAACGACTATCATTTCCAACAATTATTTTTACCAACAACTTTTTCTCCAATTACTGTCAGTTCCAACAACTACCTTTTTGAATGATTGTAATTGCCAAAAACTGTAATTTCCACTAATCGTAATTTCCAAATAGTTCATTTTCCAACTTCTATAATTTCCAAATTTTCTTCCAATTCTCAATTTTTTACATGCATATAAAAATGACGGATATATAACAAAAATACATGAATGTGTTCTCAATATCGAGTTATTAATAATACATATATAAATCATATCTTGTGTTCGGTACAAAAGAGTATTAATAATGAAAGTTAAAGTTGTATGTAATGCCCAATGATACGTAAGTAATCTAAAACTTTGCCGTTTTGAACATGATCGTTGTAATTTTGAACAACATTATAAACTTGTCTTCTATGATTTTGCGATTTTTTGTCATAGATTTTTTTATCTTCTGGCCTAAATCTAATTGCCCTAACATTGTTTCCGTATGACTCTGCTCGATTCCTCATTCTTCCAAAAAGGCGTAAACACTGGGATGATTTCTACCAATGACGATATTGAATCGGTTATGCCATCCTTCGCTTAGATTGTTGGTTCGTTGTAATCGCTGTAACGCTGCATCGTACTGAGACCAAATTGATAGTTCAGAACAGGCTCTTATCGCTCTGGGTTTACCTCGAGCTGGTTTTCCCCGAATATAGTTAACCTAGCAAATTGAAAAAATAGATATATTTATAGGAGTTCAGCGCTGACGTGTAAGTAGACAGACGCGTTTTTGATATCTCCCGTAAAAGTCATTGGTTTTCTGCATTTTTTGTGCCCAAGGGCACTATATGTGTTTCAGTTGGCTCAAGCAAAAAATAAGCACCCGTTTTTGGCAAGGATGCTCACGAATATCCAGTGATTTGTGGGAAATTAGAATCTATTTGTGCTTCTAACCTCCAAATGCCGCCGCCAACATCGGAGGACTCTGACAGGGAGGTGAAAATGTATAATTGCTGCAAAACAACGACGCTTAAAACTTTGGTTTGCGTGGACTGCGGAGCAGCTTATCATAAGGAATGCTTGGATAAATTATGCACTAATGCTATTCGCCTGGACGACTCTAGGATAAAATGCCGTTGCAATCTATCGAAAATAGCACAAAGTGATAAGGTGCCAACAGTAAACCTGAATCAAAAACTCCAGGAGGCGTCCCGGAAAGCCGAATATTTCGAATCAGAGGCGAGAAAATTCAAAGAATTACTTGAAAGTGCATTGAAAGGAAAAAAGCTTTTGGAATATCTCATATCTGAGAAAAATGACAACAATAAGCTTTTGAAAGATAAAATATTGCTTCTAGAGGAAAATAAAACTTTACAAGAAAGTAAAATCAAGCAATCTTCATACGCAGAAATAGCTAGCTCAGATAACAGAAAAACTCAAAATAGACAAAAACCTATAATACCAAATGTGCCTTGGATATACATCAAACCGAAGGGAAATCAAGAATCAAAGATAACAAAGAAAGATATCTCACAACATTTGAACGTAAACAAACAAAGGCTGGAAATAGTTCAAACACGAGGAATGAAGAATGGAGAGATAAAGTTAAAATGCTCAGATACAATACACACACAACAATTACAAGATTGCTTGAAGAAAAATTTGAAAGATAAGTATGAGATTGCGACAGAAAGTCTTCATAATCCAAGAATTCAAATAAGATAGATTGAAGACAAGTATACGAAGGACGAGCTCGAAAAAACAATTATGGACCTAAATTTTGAGAACCCCGAGAATATGGAGAGTGGAAGCGTCAACGTAGTGCACATACAGGAACAAGGAAGAACCAATACTTATACAGCTTTTGTAGAGACAAGTCCAGAGTGCTTCAATCATCTAATTTCGAAAGGGTTTGTCTACATTGGCTGGCAAAGATGCAGAGTGACAGAAGATCTGAACTTAAGAAAATGCTGGAAATGCTGCGGATACAATCACAGTGGGAAAAAATGTAAGAATAAAGTTAAATGTAAATTTTGTGCGGGAAATCACAGTAGTGACAATTGTGAGAATAGGGAAAACAGGAAATGTGCTAATTGTTTGTTATCGAATGCTAGATATCGGAGGAATTGTGCAGTGGATCATTCGGCTTTTGAGGAGAATTGTTGCGAGACTTACGTCTCTTTGAGAAAATTCAGAATCAGTAGAATAAATTATGGGATATTTTAGAGCTAATGTTCATACTTGTACATAGGAATGACTTACAGTTGTGGCAAAGCATTATAGATGAGTGGGTATAATTATTGTACATACTTGGGTGAATTAGTTAGATGATGGACATATCGAATGATTTGCACGATGAATATATAGAAACAGAAATACCCACGGTTATTTGCGAACAATTAGAATCTTTGGGGAAGATAATTGTACGGAATGATACTTTATTGATATACGAGGGGGGACCCAAAAGTAACGGGAATTAGGTGGTGGGGGGACCGCGGAGGGGGGGATCGGGTTCTCCACTGGTTCTCTTCCAAGCTGCTACTCTCCCAAGTCAGTGTGCAAAGTTCATTTGCTGTGAGTGCATTCGTTCGTCCGTAAGAATTTTTCTAGTGGAACGACTTTTTCCGTTTCGGCGAAAACGTGAAATGGCTGAGTGCGGAGAGCAACGCGCGGCTGTAAAATTTTGTTTTTTGTTAGGAAAAACACCCGCGGAAACCCTTGTGATGCTGAAAACAGCTTATGGGGATAATGCTTTGAGTAAAACGCGTGTGTACGACTGGTTTTCGCGTTTCAAAAACGGAGAGATGTCAATAGAAGACCAACCTCGTTCTGGGCGCCCCTCGACTTCAAGAACGGACAAAAACATTGAAAAAATCAACACTCTTGTTCATGAAGACCGTCGCCGAACCATCGATCAACTTTGTGAGATGTCCGGATTGTCATGGAGTTCAATTCAGAGGATTTTAACTGAAGATTTGAGCATGAGGAGGATTGCAGCCAAATTTGTTCCTCGCCTTCTCTCCGACGATCAAAAGGAGCGTCGACTTCAGGCCTGTCTTGAGCTGTAAAATCAGTTGGATGAAGACCCAGATTTTTTTCTCAAGGTTATAACTGGCGATGAATCATGGTGCTATGGCTACGACCCCGAAACAAAGCAGCAATCAAGCCAATGGAAGACACCTCTCTCGCCTCGTCCAAAAAAGGCACGCCAAGTGAAGTCCAACATCAAGACATTGCTCATTTGTTTCTTCGATTGCAGAGGTATTGTGCACGCAGAATTTGTTCCTCCAGGCCAAACGGTCAACCAACACTTTTACTTGGAGGTTTTGAAAAGGTTGAGGGAGAACATCCGGAAGAAAAGAGCGGATCTTTGGCGCACAGGAGATTGGTTCTTCCACCACGACAATGCACCTGCCCACACAGCGCTGTCCGTGAAGAAATTTTTGACCAAAAACGGCATGACACCGATTGTTCACCCCCCCTATTCACCGGACCTTGCCCCCTGTGACTTTTTTTTGTTCGCTAGACTCAAAAGGGACATGAAAGGAAAACGTTTTGGGACTGTAGAAGAGGTGAAACAAAAATCGCTGGAAGGTTTAAAAAACATTGAAAAAAATGAATTTCAGAACTGTTTTGAACACTAAAAAAAAAGATTGAACAAGTGTATTACAGTCAATGGGGGTTACTTTGAAGGTGATAAAAATTGTGTGTGAAAAAATTTGTCAATAAAAAAGTTGTAACACAATTCCCGTTACTTTTGGGTCCCCCCTCGTATCACGTTAACATTCGTAGTTTGAGAAAACATTTTGAAGAGCTTAATGTCATTCTGAATAATATGCATAACAAGCCTGATATTATAATTTGTACTGAAACTTTTAAAATTAAGTGGGAAAAGGAATTCGAAATAGATAATTACATATCTCTTTTTAATCAGGGAGAGCACAATAAAAATGACGGTACTATCGTTTTTCATATCGAAGAGGATGAATTCCACGATTAATAGGATAAATATTGTATCGGTTTATGCGATTAATACTGAAATTACTCTGGATAAGAATATGAAGATTCTGATAACTGCTGTATATAGACCACACACTACAAATATTTTTCAATACATATTGGATCTAGAAAAATTTTTAGATAATATGATACATGCCACTAACCACTTCATAATAGGAGATGCTAACATTGACATTTTGAAGAATACAGTGATGATGAACCAGTACTTGAATAATTACTTGCAAAGAGGGTACCGATCGTTTATTAATGGTATTACTCGGCAAACAGCGTTGTCACAGACCTGTATAGATCATATATTTGGTAAGACAAGCTTGGGACTGGAGAAACTCACTCCGATTATTTTGCATACAACTTTTACAGATCATTTTTCTATTCTACTGAATATTGATGTGAAGGTTTCAAGTAAGAAAAGGGAGACAGTTAATGAGAATATAAATAAACTTAATGTTGAATTATTATACAGATACTTTACTGCAGATACATGGGAGACAGTATATAATAATGATGATATTAATGAGAGTGCTGAAAATTCTATAAATATTCCGAAAAGGTATATAGAACTGGCATCTCAACGAGTTAATAGAAGGAAGTTCTATCACAAAAGGAGATGTTGAATAACGAATGAATTAGTTATTTTATGTAAGAAAAGGGATGCAATGCATAAGAGAATGGCAAGGAACCCAGGCAACACTATATTCAAAGAAAAATTTATTATTTTTAGAAATTTTGTAAATGCACATATAAGAAAGGCTAAAACAGATTACTTAAGAAAACAAGTAATAGGGAATAATAATCCGAAACATTTTTCGCAATTTGTGAATAAGATAACTAACAGGAATAAGAGGGACCAAATGTCAATAAATGAATTACGTACAACTGACGGGGATTTAATTGAGTCGAAAGTGCATATCGCAAACGAATTTAATAAGTTTTTTAATTCTATAGGGGGTTCTTTGATTAATACCACTTATAATATTGATGACAGTGATAGGCCTTGCAGAAAAGTGAATAACTCTATATTTCTTGAACCTGTAGATGAAATAGAAATTCTTGGAATTATAGCAGATATGAAAATTAATAAAGTTGGCGGAGTAGACAATATACCTGTTTCACTAATAAAAAATATACAGAATTATATAAGCACACCGCTGACGCATATTATTAATAAATGTATCGATCAAGGTCTTTGGCCAAAAGTATGGAAAAAAGCTGACATTATACCAATTTTCAAAACTGGGGAAAGAACACTTACAACTAATTACAGACCTATCTCATTAATATCGAATTTCGCGAAAATACTTGAGAAAGTAATAAAGAAGAGAATAATCTGATTTCTAGAAAAGGAGAGTATAATACATGATCTACAATTTGGGTTTACGCTAAATAGATCGACATCTGATGCTTTAATTACGGTTACTGATAAAGTATACAAAGCGATCAATAACTCAGTACCATGTATAGGCATTTTTCTGGATTTTGCTAAGGCGTTTGACACAGTGAATCATCAATGTTTATTGGACAAGGTAGAATATTTAGGTTTCAGAGGAAGGGCGTACAGTTTACTTACAGACTACCTGACCGATAGAGAGCACCTTGTTAGAATTAATGGGATAAGAAGTCAACCGCTGTTTGTTCATTGTGGAGTTCCTCAGGGAACGATTTTAGGCCCGGTTTTATTTACTTTGTACATAAATGACATTTTTGATCAACTTCCATATGGAGAAATTGTTATTTACGCAGATGACACTGCTGTAATTGTCACTGCGGATACGTGGAGCAACGTGAAATTATTAGCGAAAGAAAGCATGAGTAAGATCTGTATGTGGCTAAGTAGAAATAACCTGAAGTTAAATGTTGATAAGTCGATTTTCATTACGTTTGGTTCATACAAGGATAGTGTTCCCTCATATTTAGATATCAGGATTCATAAGTCTTATTGTACCTCTGATGAAAAGTGTGATTGCCCATGTATGAAAAGGGAAAAACACGCAAGATACCTTGGGATATTTTTAGATGAAAATTTTAAGTGGGACAAACATATATCAGCAGTAGTTAGTAAATTAAGATACACTTTATATTTATTTTACAAGATAAGGAGGATTTTGACTATGAAGCAAATGCGTAGGCTATATTATGCTTTTTTCGGGTCAGCGCTGTCTTATGGACTAGTTGTTTGGGGTAACGCAAGTAATAATGTCATAAGGAATCTAAGTAGCTTACAGTGACAGGTAATCAAAGTTATGTACAGTAAGAGATCTAGATTTCCATCAGATAGGCTCTACAAAGAGACAGGATTGCTGACTATTAGAAAGGCCTACTTATTAAGTGTTTCGGTTTATTTCTTTCATGAATTGCAAGTTGAATATTTTAAGAAATCGTCAGACACAAGGAGGAAGATAATTACGTCATATCCCATTAAGAAGGAGTCATACCGTAGGTCTTTCTGTTATCTGAAGTGCAAGATCTTTAATGCTTTGCCAAATGAAATAAGAAATGATACTACATTATTAGTACAGGGCTTACGGGGTAAAATTAAGAGATGGGTGAATGTTTTATCGGTTTCGGATTTGGATGGGATACTGATATAATAGGGGACGATTTACGTGGATGCATATACGTACATTAGATAACAAACTATATGTATCAGATGTGTATATACGGAAGTATATTTGCTGTTTTCCACTTTTCTTCGTTTTCTTTTCGTTATTTTCATACTTGTGCGAAATGGAGGATTAAATAGAATGTTCTGCTTTATATGCAGTAACTTCAATTCTCTGGATGGATTAATTCTACTTAGTATTGTATAGAGTCAGTATTGTTCCCTCACTAGTTGGTAAGTTTTTAAGATTGTTTAGTTTTGGGTCGGGCCCGCGACAGATCTATTTTCATGATCTTGCGGGAGGTGGAAATATATTACACCTTGTATGTTGTTAACAACACCTGGATAAAGTTATAAAGTTATAGTAGAATAGTAACATTTTTAATTGGACCTAGATATGAAGGCTACAAATACTTCGAAGTATTCAGCGATCGACATAAAATTTTCAGGCGATTCCTCAATGAATAAGTCAAAAGTTGAATCCACGTTATCTACAGGAACAAAGACTAAAGCACATAACATCTGCGCAGCTTTTTTGATAATACCATCTTCCGAGTTGTATGCTTTCTGCAATCCTTCTGCTTGGAGACGGTGGAAAATATTTTGGTGCAAATGGAAAAAACATGCTCGGGCAATCGAAGGAGGGAAAGATTTTTTTACGGCATTTAGTATTGCAACTCCAAAATCAGACATAATTGACTGTGGCGCAACAAGGTTTATTCCGAACTCTTGATATTTTAATTTCAGGACATCAAAAATTTTCTTGTACGACACCTCAGTTTTATTTTCCAAGAGACAATAGAACATTGGTAGAGCAGTCGGTTGTTCCACACCGTGAAATACTTGAACAAACGACGATAGAATAACGAACAGTTGAAAAAAATAGTTGGCAACCTTGAAGGTTCCATCGATGAACCATTGCTTACATGTTCCCAGTCTACGAAGGTTATCCCTCGTGGCGAAAATCAAAATTCGACCAAGACCGTCTACTTCACCAAAATCAACATCGTCGAGAGAATCATACAAAAGGAATGGTTCACCTACTGTAGTTGTTTTATATTTATTTGGCAACTCGACTAATTCCTTCAATGATGTTGGGTTTGCCAGAATATTCTGCAGACGACTTAGTCGAATCTGTTTCGTTAAATTTTCACGATTTGAGAGTTGCAAAAGTATTTCTGAAGAAACAGAATCCAACTCTGCCCGGAGCAATTTCGATGGTAGAGCTTCAGGGTGTTCCGACACTCTTTTCTTTAAATTTTTGTAATGTCTTGCATTTGTTTACTCGGCATGTATTGAAGCTTCCAGGGTTTTTGCAAGTCCAGCGTGAATGCGTGAAATGATACGCGGAAATCGGGGCGGGAAGCCGAATTTCGCAATGCGGCCTTTTCGTGCCTTTGTCGAACTTTATGCAAGTTCGCGATAACGTGAAAAAATGTTATCTCCCATCAGGGCCTCCAGGGTTTCCCTCTCCCAAAATCACGGCCAATATTGGGTCGTTAAAAAGAGCGGTCGCGCTCGGATCGACGGCTTTTTTCTTTTTCCACACCCGGAAGCCTCAAGCTCGGGTCCCTAAGTTTCTCCGGTACCTTGGCCTTTTTTCCTCGCTCTCTCGGTTGTTTTCGGTCGTGCCTGATCCTGTGTTTTCTACGGTTTTCTACGGTTGGACTATTGCGGGTCGTGCGTTTTCGGCAATCGTCAAGTGCCCTCTGGTGCTCTGAGCGCTTCTTCGGCACCAACGCGAGCTAGAAAGGCGCCTCGTCCCCCAGGGCTGGGCTATCGTCGTTCAGCGACCTTCTAGCCACAACGTACAAGAAAAGTGAGTAAAGAGGTTGGGAAATATATAAAGGTTTCCTAAAAGTAAATAAATGATTAAAGGCTATACTGCAGAATGAATTGATGTAAAGGGGAAATTCGGGAAAATTAGTATTCTTTACTCTAAAAACCCGGGTATTCGTTGTTTAGTGAACAGGGTGGAGATATTGTCTGAGAGTGACGAGGAGGCGAATAGGGTCGGCCTAAGAAGTAGCGATTGGCGACAGAAATTCTCGGACAGGGGCGCCCTTGGTACTTGGGTGCGAATCTAATGGGCAAAAGGCCGGTTTCAAAATCTCCCATTTTCATCCGGGAAAAATCCTGAAGAAGTCGTCGCTGACTACGCCAGTGCGATTTTTGGTGTCCGCTGGCGTGTAGCAGAGATAGAGATACCGGTCAAATGTCCCGGATGTTGATGTTCTTTTAAACTGAAAGCTAATAAATCGCGTGAGAATAGAGCGGATTTGAGAGCGAAGTTCGGATTGCGCACCAGGGATCCGAGGGGATCCGATAGACCTAGACGAAAGGAAAACGCGTCTCCCGAAAGGCATTCGCGAAATCGGCCGAGTTGTCAATTACAAAAGAGGAAATTACCAGAAAAAACGGAAAGAATTCAGGGGCGGAAAAGCATCCGAATCCTGGTTTCGCTGCCATAGAAAAGTACGTACCCGACCATGTTTTGGGAGAGGCAGTTATAACCGAACTTTTCAGTGGGGATTATTTTCCTACTCCAATAGAAGAGTTAGTAGTTCAAACTAGGTTCGCGGGTCTGCTCGGAGTTTCTCCTCAGTCTAATTCAAATTCGATTTGACAAATTAGTTTTAGTTAGAACTAGGATTTGTATATTGTGAATTTGAAAGATAAAGAATGGAGTTATTTGAATAAGTTTATACAAGTATTATTATATAGTATTTTCATCATCATGGCATTTTATCAACAATTATAATCTAATCATTGTAAAATTAAAATAAAATTGTAAGTTCGTAGAGTTTCTGCACAACAAATATAGATCCAGCTTATAAATGAAATCGACATAGACAATAAGGCTATATGAAATATTTGACATGCGTTACATTGAAGGTTTTTATGTCATAGTGGGAACTATGTTTTATTTCTGATTGATTTTATAATAAATCAATTACTGTTTTGTACATGTATAAGTGTTGATTCATAGCCCTGCCTTATTCTTGTGTCAGATCTGAATTCACGTCAGATCCTGACATTTTCTTGGATTTTGAGGGCCTTTATTCAGCAAAATTACTGCCGTAAGATTCATGAGGCGATTCTCTTGGGCCTCGTAGCACCTGAATACCTTGATTAGAAACAGTCTTTGCTCGTGCATTACATTCCAGGGCGTTGCGGCACGTCCAATAAGTGATTCCATTTTTCGTCGAATGTTTGTTGTATAAAAACCCCGCAACGTTTAGAAAATGACCCTTGCCTCTTGATTTGACTAATTCGACAACTAATTCGTTTGCTGCCATGATTTCATTACAATAAATTTAGTACGAAAATTTAGACACAATAACCACGATACGTCAAAATGACACAGCTTGAAGTTTATTAGCAGTTGACCGTGCAAGATGAACATACGAAAAAACAATAGAATACAAAAAAGAATAAGACGGAGAAAACATGAATAGAAAAAAATTCAGTATTGAGAAAATAATAAGGTGGATAAAACAGTTTTTGGAGAACTAATACATTGGAGAAAACAGTGCTTATAAAAATTATGAATTGAAGAAAACAGTTTTTCGAAAAATAATAAATTAAAGAAAAGAGTTTTTGGGAAAATAATAAATTGGACAGAACAGTTCTTGGAAAAATAATAAGATGGAAAATAAATCCAGTGGAAATTACGGAGTGGAAAACTTAACCGCCAACTCAAGAAAATATTCAATGTAAAGATTTGATATATTAAAAAAAAAAATTTATTTGAACTGGAAATTTTCAATTCAACTAACTCTTTTTTTCAAATTGTTTTATAGTCTGCCAAAGAAATGACGTGACGCCCAACATGTCAGCACTTTTTTTATACAGAAAGTGAAACACATGGTTGAATTTTTTCATAGAAGCTAAGTCGCCATGCGGAACTTGAAGGCAAAAAAAGGAAGCGAATGCGTGGAGTTGATTCAAGAAGTGTCAACACGTTGGAACTCAACGTATGATATGCTCGATTCGGCCGAAAGCATATCGACAACATTCACTTGGTCATCGCCCAAACTAAAAATTTCAAAATTGCAATCCTCACAGCGGAACAAATTGAAGCTCTGCCAGAAATTTTGCTTACCTTGGCACCGTTTAAAGAAGCCACTGCCCTTTCGAGCGGGTCAACTTATTTGAGCATAAGCATGATCATTCCAACGGTCAAAGGCCTGAACATCGGCTCTCTTGAACCCTCCAAAAACAACCGATGAAAACTTGAATGATCTTTTCTCAAAATCTCTGACAGAGTTAAAATCGAATATTTCCAAAAATCTTGTCTCTCATTTGCTTAACAACTGCAAAAGATTGAACATATACGAAAGCAGGACAGTTACCCAGTATGTCGATCATTAATTGAAATAGTGCTTTTATCTGATGAATTGTTAGGCTTGGTATATCTTTCTTTATGTCAACAGACTTGCAACTCCTTCAGACCCCAGATTCAAACATGAAAGTTTCATGGACGATTTGCATTCCCCAACTGCGATGACGACCCTGAAAACAGAAATGAGGGAGTCCTTTTCCGGTTGAATCATCGTAGATGACATAAACGAAACGACTTCAAATCCTCCATAAAAAAAACCAGTGCCACGTAAAAAATCAGATCAATCTTTAAAGTTCGCATTTTGAATATATAGTTAGTAAAGTACGATAATTTTTTTTTGTTCCCAGAATTTCTGAAATTTTTGAAATAAAAGCCTCAACCATCGTCCAAAATTCTCTTCACTGATGTCGTCAAAGAGTTGAACAAATTCAATGAACGCCCTGTAGAAGACTAGTTGTTAGTTCGTTCTTTTTCTTTGTAATCAGCATGATAGGATGGGATCATACGAAAATACCACTTTAATAGGCCATCGACCTCCTTTTCGTGACCGACAACCGAACAACTGTCTTTTTTTCAAAATATATTATTTTCGCAAGTCTACACTTTATTATCGGTCATTCGGAACACTTCATTTATTTAGCTATTCCATTTTTCGATACTATCTAATGACTCCGATATACGAGGCGCTATTAATGATTGTTATAAACTTCTAATCGTAGAACGACGTTGTAAATCATTTGTTCCAAGTATCATGTACCTAAAAAAATATGTTTTAGTAATCTATTCTTTTTTATTATCATAAGCAAAACTCTAAGCTTTTCCTCTGTTTTTTACGTTCTCTGATATGGGAACGTGCGATAAATTCAAAGACGGATCACGCCACTTAAATGTGATTGGTCGACAACTATCTACGGGCACAAGAACGAGGATATATAAAGATGACCAAGAAGCCACTAATGGGGAGCATTTCTTCTGCAAGTCTTTGAATTATACTGTTTTTGAGAAGGTCTCTATTTGAATAAATCAGTGTTTAAAGAGGAACCCGTCATTTAATTCCGAAACCCACAACAATATGGAGAAACTCGTTTTTCTCAACAAAAACTTTTCTCTTCTAGGAAATAACTTTAACTGACGTTTTTTTCGAAAAAAATTCAGAAAAATGAAGTTTTAAGAAAAACTATGTGACGTCATACATTTTCTTTTCTTCTCAAAATTCCTTTTGCAAAATTATCTTCTTTTAGTTCATCAACACCTAATAACTTTATTATCAGCTTCTCAAAATTACTTTTGCAAAATTATCTTCTTTTAGTTCATCGACACCTAATAACTTTATTATCAGCTTCTCAAAATTACTCTTGACAAATTATCTTCTTTTAGTTCATTGGCACCCAATAACAGCTTTGTAAATTTATCTTCTTTTTTCACTATCAGCGTTTCAAAATTTCAAAAGACTTAGATTATTTTAGGAAAGAATAGTATATAAACCCCTGTACGAAACCAAAGTGGCAGAGAGATTTCTTGACTCTAGAGGTTGATACATACTCGTGAGTAAGTACTCTCTGTGTTAGCGAAACCGAGAAGTAGGATTCCAGAGGAGACAAATCGTGGTTCGTAGAGTTCGCCTCTACCAGGTTTTCAATCCAGAACCAGAACCTGATTTCTCTTCGGGTAAACTACTCCTTGGAAAACCGTCTAAACTTCTCAAGAAAGGAATCGTTCCACTGTGGAGATTGTCAGGGTTGTAGAGTTCGCCTCTACAGGTTTTGAATCCAGAACCAAAACCCTCGACGAATTTTTCACTTGAACTATTCCCCAAACCATCTATTATCATAAGTTGCGAATGAGAATTTTTTATTTGTATTTTTAATCGTGTCTAGTGGAAGATGCAGTGGTCTCTAACATAGAAAGTGTAGATTTCGAAACCCCTGGGGGACCGGAGGTTAGGAAAATCAAACAAGGATTGGAAAACATTGTAAATGAGATAGACCCAAAAAGGATAGAGAAAGACCTCATACAATCATGGATTAAGACTGTCAGGAAGCTCGAGCGACTCCAGGTGCACAGAGATGTCGTCAAGGAATTTGAAGTCAAAATATCTAAAAAAGCTAAGAGGCAGATAGAAAAGAACCAAAGAAATCAGCGTAAGAAAATTGAAATATTGTTAAATAAATTGAAGAAAAAGGGGGTAAACATTAAGCTAACAGAGCAGAATCCAGTCAAACAACCTACGATTGTAAGAAGGGAACCAATTATAATAAACCTAGATGAAAGAGAGAAATTACCGAGTTTATTGAACCCTGGATTACTCAGTCCCTTTAGGGTCGTAGGATATAATACCTACGGTCCTATCTGATTACTCCCTCTCACTAAGGACGTAAAAACTTTGTCTTTCCTTCAATTATTACAATTGTTACGCTTTCCTGCTATTGCACAAAATATTCTGAAAATATTTCAGAGAATATTTAAACGTCACACCCGTGTCCCATCAAGCGTATGTGGAGAAAAAATTTCTTTAAGAAAATTGGTTCGATCTTTCTTTATTCTCCGACTTTTTTTTATATGACCCTTATGCAACAGGGATTTGACAAGAATATTTCCAGGGCCGGTGCGAGGTACGGGCGAGCCAGGCCCCCGTCCGGAGCGGCAAAATTTGGGGGCGGCATTTTGCGTCGCCTCAAAAAATGGATTTGGATTCATGTAATGAAAAAAATTTCCATGGCATGTTTCAGAAAACATGTACTGTATGGGGCGCCTTTTATAAGGGCCTCTTCATAACTTATTTTCGTAAAGTCTATGACAAACATGACAATCTTTTTTGAAAGGCGCTGTCTAAAATCGCCACTGGCGCCTTTTCTTATATAAACATATCGTTTCTTTATGCATGCTGCCTTTGTTCTATGCATAGATGCAGGAAAAGTTCAAAAATTCTAGGTTTTTTGAGTACGGAAAGTAGATGAGCTAAGCGGGTATCAGACCCCCCCACTCCTCCTCCCATCACGTGACCCGCCCAGGCCCCGCCCCTTTCCCCACCCCTTCTCTGATTGGTCACTCCCAGACCCCGCCCCACCCCCCACCCATTTTGGCGGCATCCACCCCCCGTCACCCACCCCTTTTCGCGGTTTTCCACCCCCATCCCCCATCTCCCACCCCTTCCGCGGTTTTTCGCGGGTTTCCGCAGTTCTCGCGAGTTTCCGCAGTTTTTCGCGAGTTCTCCGCGGTTTAACCCTTTCGCGGGTTTTCCGCGGGATGCAACATCCGCATTTTCGAGGGTCTCCCCGTTTCCAGGACGCTTGAACGATCACGCGTCCTTTCACGTCGAAGCTCTGTTGCCTACTAGATCATTTTCGGGAGTCATCCAAATACGTAGGTGGATGGACTTACGTAAGGTGGTAGTGGGAGCGGAAGGGAAAGTTTTGAAAGATACGCGATTCGACAGGTTTCGACACGCGTAGATGTTCACATTCCATGTAACGTAAACTCAAAAAAAAAAAAACAAACAAACGATGATATAATTTTTAGTGCGTAAAAGTTTTTTCGAGCATAAAATATTCGACAAAAGTTTTTGGATGTTACGTATTACTTTACGGAATATTCATTATTTCGGGCTGAATTACTCAACCCTAAGAAATCTGTATTTTTTATTTTTCGTCGTTGCTTTAGATAAAAGGTAGCGTTCCGACACTTACAGGAAGATGCTAATAGAAATTGGAAACTCTCGTAGTCATGATCGAGCGTGCAGAGACTTGTTTTTGACTATTACGTATCATTCCACGAAATATTTTTTTCTATTCAGAGCACCCTCCTAACTTTGAATAAAATTTTTTATGTATTTTTTTTTTGTTTTTTTATCACTTTCCCAGTTTTTTATTTTCCGTCTTCCTTTTGAACGAATCATTTAAGTCCTAATCCATTATGCATCGAAACATTCTTCAAGCTTCTATATGTTCGAGAATCTTTCACTCTCACGGTATGATAAATAGCAAAATAGAAAAAAGCCAGCGCTCCGACACTTCCGGGAAGATGCTAATAAAAATTGAAAACTCTCGTAGTCATGATCGAGCGTGTAGAGACTTGTTTTTGACTATTACGTATCATTCTACGAAAATGTGTTTATATTTTTTCGAACACTCTCACCATACTTTGAATAATCTTGTTTGCCTAATTTTTTTCTTCTCTTTTTTTCTTTCAAATTTGTTTTGTCCTAATGCATACTATGTCGAAAGATTTGTTGAGGATGGCGGCACTTGTTTTTGACTATTAGGTATCATTCTACGAAATATTTTTATTCTGTTCAGAGCACCCAACTCTGAATAATCTTTTTTTATTGAAATTATCCAGAAGTTTCTACCGCGATACCATCAATAGGAGAATATATAAAAGCTGGTACTCAGGCGATTCCGGGCAGATCCAAACTGAATTTTGAAACGTTCGTAGTTATTCTCGAGAGTGTCGCGAATCATTAAAAAAAAAAAAAAAAAGAAACGGTCGCGGAACGGTATAACTTTAACAGTGATATGTAAAACTTTTTTTAAAATAATTAGTTCGTGTCAGGTTTAGGCATAATTCATATTTTAGAAACATTTGGAATACTAACAGAAAAGTTTTTTTTGTAACAAGGATGACATTTATGTACGACATGATACTGTGATATCATAGCGTAAAAGTTTTTAAACATTTTGAAATGTTTCGATAATAGCATTAATCAATTTTTCTGAAAAGTTTGATTTGAAAAAAGGTGGCGAGGAAGCGTTTTCGGAAGAAATTTTTAATGTTGGTTTCGCGTTTCGCGTATCAGTGAAAAAAGTGAAAGAAAATAAAGTACAGCCTACCCTTCATTGTCGCCAAACCAGCCTGCATTATCATAATCAATACTGGCGCATTTTGGCTATTGTCTCTTCCGTAATCAATGATTATCGCACGCAGTACAAGTATGTATTTCATCCAGGAAATTTAGAAAGTAATTTGATTAGTGAAAAATATTCCAATGGTTGCAATAATCTGATCCAGCTTCAAGTTGAAATTTCTTATCATATACTACCGCGAACGTTTTTTGATTATCGTTCTTCAGATCAACATCATTCGTCATTTTTGGAAAGCTTTAAAAAGTTATTGTACATTGAGAACCTCAGTGATTTTACAATAATTACCCCGAATCGTGAATTCAAAGTTCATAAATGTATTTTATCAGCAAGGAATATCTATTTTGCAACACTTTCAGTCATTCATGGAAAGAAGTGCTCAAGAATCGAATTTTCATTAGAGATTTTTCTGACAAAGCGATAAAAATATTTCTGAAATGGTTGTATGCTTGCGAACATGATCTTACCAATGTTTCTGTTGATACAATCATTGAGTTATATCAAGTATCGAAAATGTTTCTTGATGAAAAATTTGAATCAGTTTGTCTTGATGCTCTAATCAGTATAGTCGTTCCAGAAAATATTGAAATTCTCGAAAAATTCTGTCGAACATTCGATATTCCAGAACTTGAACTAGAAATCAACGACATTAAATTTTTTTATATACTTCTCGCTAATGATTTATCATACACTCATTCGAAACAATTAGCAACAGTGTACAAAATTTTTCACTACTTTGTTGAAAATATCATTCACGTTCAATTAAAAACAATTTATCTGTTTGACTTTGAAAGCTATAGCGTTTTAAATTTTGAAATATAAAACTCGACTACGCTTTCAGATTAACGATGACGGTTACAGTTCTATAGGCATTTTTGAAGAGGAAAGGAATCATTCGAACGATTTAACATTGTAGCGCGACAACGAAAAAGATTTCACTAGTTGTACCAGTGTCAGTTAATATAAATATAGAATTTTTCAAGCGCGCGTCTCAGTCTAGAAATGGCTATCAACGGTGCTAAAGAAGTAGTGTGTCGCCAACGACAGCTTCTCGCTTCGCGACCTGTCAATCCTCTCGAGGCCGCGGCCTTGATTGAGGATGCTGACGCGTGCATCCGGAAACTGTCAGAGTTTGGCTTAAAGTGTAGACCCGAACTGAAACTTCAGTGTAGTCGTATTATTATACATTTTCGTAGTTATATTCGCGAGTTGAGTGGATACCTAGTGAGTGGTGGGGACCTAGGAACCTCCTGGGAAGATGTCAAAACGGCATTCAATCGCAACCTTGAAACCGGACTCATCGTGAATAAACATCACTTGGATATTCACGGCTTCCTGGAGGAGGCACGAACCATCTTCGTCGACAAGATCGAGGAAGTTCTCCAGCGTCAAAATGCCCTAAAAGTGAATGCTGTACTCGATGCCGAGTTCACTATCGTCAAAGACGGAGCAGAAGTGACTGAAGTGAAAAAAAAAAAAAAGCTTTTTCACCAAAACGTCTCCAATCATGAGGACAACGGACTTGTCGCAGTGGTATCTCCAACACGTCCAGCATCGCCTACCTCGAGATATGGAGGAATTCCAACACAAAGACTCTGGATGGACACTCCGAAGAATTCTCAGCCTAGCCATTCATATGAATAAATATAACCCGATGCGTGGCAGCTCCTACGTAGAACTCCCAGAAGTCATCAGAAGAAGACGGGCCTGTGTCAATATATAAACCTATTTACAGATTCATTCATTACTTTTTCATTTAAAAATGTATAATTTAAGCAGATTTAAGTGAGTTAACACTCATGAAATTTTTTTTTCATTTCAGATCATATTCCTCAACTTGAGTGGGTACGACAGTCACCTTATCGTGAAAAAAATCGCTAAATGCGTCGAGGGACGAGTAAGCGTAATACCACAAACCATGGAGCGATACATTTCCTTCACCAAGAACATCAAGGATGACAAGATCTCACTTCGATTCATCGATTCGTTTCGCTTCATGGCCTCATCCCTCGAGAAGCTGGCTTCTTACTTGGAAGACAAGGCAATTGTGAGAAAAGAATTTACCAACTTCAACGAGCAGCAACTCCAGCTCCTGACCAAGAAGGGAATATTCCCTTACGAATACCTATGTAGATTCGTGGGAAAGGTTGGATGAAAGTCAACTGCCGCCCAAGGAGGCCTTTCACAGCACCCTGACTGATGATGACATTTCCGTCAATGACTACTGGTAAGCAAAACTTTCAATTTTTCGAGAAAATAACCATTATGATAAATTGAATACAATTTTTTATTTTTATGATTTCAGTCATGCCCAGGCAGTGTGGAGCGATTTCGATATCCAGACGTTAGGTGACTACTCAGATCTTTATCTCAAGACGGATGTTCTTCTCCTGGCGGACGTCTTTGAGAATTTTCGAGCGAGCTGTTTGCGGGTGTACAACTTGGATCCGGCACATTACTACACGCTACCAGGATTTAGCTTTGGTGCGATGCTACAACATACCGGAATCGAGCTCCAACTTCTCACTGACATCGACCAACTCCTTTTCGTTGAACGTGGTATCCGAGGTGGAGTCAGCTAATGCAGCAACCGTTATTCACGTGCCAATAATCCGTACAGCGACTACGACCCCTAAGAAGACAGAACATTTATTATGTATTATGACGTAAACAATTTGTACGGCTGGGCTATGACTCAATACCTACCTTACGGGCAATTTGAGTGGGTCGAAAATTTTGAGGAAAATTTCAAGTGGAACGTAGCCGATGACTCGGAAGTAGGCTACATCCTTGAAGTGGATCTCGAGTATCCGCCAAACTTACATGACGATCGTAATGATTTACCTTTTTGTCCTGAACATAAAGCCCCTCCCGGATCAAAAGACGTTAAATTACTCACAACTTTAGAGCCAAAAACGCGATACGTCATTCATTATCGAAATTTAAGGCAAGCGTTGAGCAAAATTCATCGCATATTGAAATTCGAACAATCGAATTGGTTACAAACTTACATCGATCTCAATAGTGAGATGCGTAAGGATGCCAAAAATGAATTCGAAAAAAATTTGTTCAAGCTAATGAATAATGCGGTATACGGCAAAACAATGGAAGATGTAAGAAAACGTATGGACATGAAACTTGTGACGCAATGGCCTGGACGCTACGGTGCCGAAGCTTACATAGCAAAGCCAAATTTCAACTCGAGAGCAATTTTCGAAGAAAATCTAGTTGCGATCAAACTCGATAGGGTTCGAGTCATGATGAATAAGCCGATTTACGTTGGATTTTGCGTTCTCGATCTCTCAAAAATATGTCTGTATGCGTTTCATTTTGATTTCATGAGATCAAAGACCAACGCGAAACTTTTGTATACGGATACAGACAGTTTGATATATGAATTGACAAATGTTGATCCATATCAATTAATGAAAGACGATTCAGATTACTTCGATACTTCCGATTATAACCACGATAACCGATTTGGAATTGAGTTGAAAAATAAGAAAGTCGTTGGTCTCATGAAAGACGAATGCAATGGTAAAATCATTACTGAATTTGTAGGTTTAAGGTCAAAAATGTATAGTTTGCGCGTTGAAGGTCAAGATAGGATTAAGAAGGCTAAGGGAGTCAAAGCATCCGTTGTCGCGAAAACATTAGATTTTATCGATTACGTCAACTGTTTGTATCACAATACCACAGAGTACCGCACACAACATCTTTTTCGATCACACTTACACGAAATTCAGACAATCAGACAAACAAAATTAGCGCTAAATCCATCCGATGACAAAAGGTATATTTTACCAAACACAACGGATACTTTGGCACACGGCCATTATAAAATTAGTAATTTTGAAATGCAGGTAGATGAGTAGGTTTATTGACCATGAAAGTCATGAGTTTGGTAAGATGAATCTCTTATAGGTAAATACTAGATATACACGTTTCACAACTATTTTGTATACTTTAACACTGGAAAGCAAATTGCTTTAACATATGTATGTAATGGGATAGGTTAAGAAAAAAAATATTGATAACGATATATGAATAAATCTTTTATTGTCACTACATGTCTGTTTTATTTATCCAACTGTTGTGAGTATTATCGGAACCTAACCATTTTACATAAAGTTTATTTCCACACTTGCGCAACACTTTTTCGACGAGATATACATTAGGATGCATGACTTTAGCGAGTTCCTCGGTATAGAATCCTCCATCGATGGGTTGGTCTTGATAATCCTTGAGTTTACACGTCGTGGGTTGTGTTGGTCTCACAGCAGCGATGGTGAATATTTCAGTTGTCCAATTAGGCGTGTATCCTTTCTCAAAGACATGTTTGTACTTGCTGATTCTGACTTTATCACCGACGTTGAATTTACGCTTGTCTTTTCGATGCTTAGTACGGTATATTTCATGGATTAGGCGTTCTTCATCAGCTGGAGTAACATCTTTAGGCTTCATATTGATAGTGTGGTGTTTTGTGGTGTTGTAACTGGACATCAATTCAGGTAAGATGTTGAGCCATTTGTAATGTCCTTGGAGGGAGAATCGTTTCCACATCCGACTCTTGAGTGTGCGATTAAAGCGTTCACAAATGGATGCTTTCATGCCACTGAATGTAGAGTACATGTTGATTCCATGTTGCTTCATGAGCGTCTTGAAGTTCTTGTTGTAAAACTCTTTGCCTTGATCGACGTGTAGATTCTTGGGTTGATGATCCTTGAGCGTGGTCTTCATAGCAGCGGTGACGTCAGGACCATTTTTAGATTTCACAGGAACAGCCCATGCATACTTGGAGAAGACATCGATGACGGTGAGCAGGAACTTGTAGCCTTTGTCAGCATAAGTGGACATATCGACGAGATCAGCTTGCCAAGTTTCATCAATTCCACGCATATCCACATGACGTCGTCGATAATTTTTCCTTGCAGGCTTATGGATCTCTTCTACAAGAGCTTCTTTCGCATCCATCCTTACAATGTCTGGGTTGGTAATGAGGGTGACGCGTTTGTATACTTGCTTTTATTCAAACTCATTTTTTTCGGGTGTGATATGTACTACTTCCTTAATGCGTTGCTGACGATGTAGAATAACGTTAATCTGCTTCGAATATTTAAGCATATGTTTTTGATACATATCATTCAAGGATTCCAGCGATTTTGTCAAATTGTCAGTCACAATGCCAATCACATATCTCAGTGATTGAATCGCATCTCCAACGATTCTATTTACTTCTTCGAGGTTCACTGCATCCATCATTTCCACCGATTTGCCAACGTTGCATAACCTTTTTCCCATCATATCATAGTTTTGCTCAGCGGTCAATTGGAATCCAACACCTGGAGGGCTGCGAAGTCCTTGAGTTCTCGTTAGGTGTTTTCCAAAAACGTCTACACTCGCCATTATCTCACACGTGAATGAAGTTGTATAATGCAATCCCCTCAATACATAATCCCAGCTTCTCTCATTTCTTCGATGATTGAGTTGATTTCGTTGATGTGACTGTTGTTGCCAGCAGCTTGTGACGCGAGAATGAACCGCAAACGCTCGACTAGCTCGTTTGGATCATCCCAATGAACATAATCGATATCGTGTCCACGATTGACTACGTTGTAAACTCCTGTTCCCACTTTCTTATCGGCAATGTATGTGAGATACTTCAAATCTCTACCACCGCGCAGACTCTCGTCAGGTCGATAATATTTTCTGTCAGCACTCGTTTGATGGATGATTTTCCTATAATTCTCCACATCGATTTTAGTTATAATTGAACTTTTTGGTATTTTTTTAAAAAGCAGTTCAATAAGCCCGGGTGTTTTCTCAAACTCTTCAGCCCCCACATGAATAGTGTTTGCTTCAAAACTGATTGGTGCGTTCCCAATATGAAATCCAGTTTCCAGCGATCGTACTCCATACAGCATGTCAAGATTTTTTCGTCAAGTCTTGTTTTTGAAAATGTTTAAGTATTTCGTGAGAGTGTCAACTGGAACTGGTGAACTGACGATACTTGGTGCAAATGATTGATCACCAATGGTTTGATTGAAGCTCTCGAAATCGTCACTCTGTTGCTCTTCCAACGTTGGTTCTTCTTCGTCCTCTTCTTTTACTTCAGCTTTCTCAATTTTTTCTTTTTTGATTTCTTTCATTTCTATGTCGTGTTTGGCTAATGACTGTATTGGATCGATGATTGGCTTAAACACTTCTCGCACCGACGTCTCCATGGCAGCTTTTACACGTTTCAGCAGACGATGTTTGCGGCGAATAGATTCGCTGGCTTGTACTATGTGACGTAGTACATCTTTTCGCTCCATGATGCTACCTCTGTCACAGTTCAAGTGATACTAATGGCGCAAGCTTGGAGTCACTTTAATTTATAGAAACAGTCGAATCCTCTTCTACATCGACCTTGGTTCACATCGCTATCCTTGTCGATGACGACAAAACCATACTTGTTCTCCCAGCATGTTGCGCATGAATCTCGAAATCGTGAAAATGTCATGTCAGTGTTTACATGATCATCATATACATGTTTCAGATTCATGTCATCTTGGCGAAACAGTACAGAAAACACAGGCATTGCCTCATCTTCAGCGGCCAAGGCAAGAAAATTACTGTCTTTGTTCGAAAACGTCGTGGTTTCGCAAATTGGGCCATGGGTGATGAGTATCGTGTGGTGTTTTTTGTTTTTCTGCAAGATCGGTATCCCATTCCCGTGAGTATTTTACTTGTTCGGTACTTTACAGAGTTAATAGTTATTACCGTGCCCTACTGTGACATAACCTACAAATAAGGCACTTTGTCAATTTTAAAGATTTGTTTTCCACATACTTCATGCAACAACGTAGTTTATTTTTCAAAAAATTATCTATTTATATGAAAATGTGTTTTTTCCAGAGAGGAGAATATATTGTTATATAGAGAAGAAATGGAAAATTTGGAGCAAGGAAAACCAATTTCCAAAACTTTCATACGTTCCGTTCTTACACACGTATTTGCAGATACAGCATTGACACCAACCACGGATCATATCAATCGGATTCACAAATTTTTTTACGCGTCAAAAAAACCAGGAACACCATTGATTGGGAGATCTTCACAGGAAACCATGTACATCCTGAAGATGATGCCGAATTCCTTCAAAATGTATCAAAAACTTCAATTAGAAGATACGATTCGTTGCTACTTTATGATTCTCTTGTATGTACAAATATATATGTGGTTAATTTATTTACAATAAATTCTTATATATTAATTTAACGAACTACAATTACATTTTTATGATTCAATATATTATCAAAATCCATATTATTATACATTTTTTTTAATTTTCTTATATTTACAGGGAACCCAGATACAAATTACCCCGACCAATACCAGAAAGTTTCCTGATATATGAACTAAAATGGAATGCCCCAAAAATTTACAATACCAACATCACTAGTTCAACTAGAATCGATGAGTTGTTCATCTTGGAAGAAATGGGAGATGAGGAAACTCATGAAGACGACGTCATAATGTAAGTCATAAATATATATTCCGTTTATTAAAATATGTTTTTAAAAATATTGTACAATAATAAATTCTCTGTATTCCAGCGCTTTTGAACAAAAAATGGTCAAAGCTGTTTTGAATGTGAATGGACATATTGTAGGCGACACTTGCCAGTTCGAGCTGCGTGCTGGATTACAGGAAATGGCCGATATTGCTGCTGCTGATCCAATCGAAGAGGAAAATCCGAATTTTGATGAATTAGAGAACAACAACGATGTCGAGTTATCCGATTCTCATGAAGATGAAAATAATGAAAATGAGGATCCAAGCGAGCGCGAGGATCTTTTTGAAAACGAAAACCCAGCCGAAGTGTTAGGCACTCTCGAACCACAAACTTCAGTATTGAGGTATATAACGATATGAAAAACAAAGTGCCCCATTTTCAAATATTTGAAAGATGATGCACTTTAGTAAGATATAGTCATTAAATATTCCCCTTTTTTTCAGCCGTCAGATGCCACGTATAACTTCGATAAAAGCAGTTATCATTGATCAATTACCGCGGTTGCCGACAATACCACGAATTGAACCGACGGTCGAGGTGCCACAAGAA